>QRDG01002171.1:903999-1445571 GCA_012064385.1 Puccinellia tenuiflora | reverse complement strand
TGCCCTGTGTCCTTTAAGTTTCAGTTTATGAAAGTTAGCTTTATGCAAAAGAACTACATTATACAGCTTAGAGCCTCCGTCAGTCATTGGGCCTATATCGCCCTACTAAACTTGCGAGTACGTCGTACTCAGTCTCTCTTTGCTGCCTCTATGTATTTGTATTTCAGAGGAGGACGACACCGAGCAGCTAGGTGGGTTCTTCGTTGACGTCGACTACTAGTCTGGGGTTCCCAGGTGGCAGCTTGGGACCGTGGAACAAGCTGGCTTGGGTGATGTTTATTGTAGGCCTCTTAGGCCATATTTTGCTTCTGTTGTTAGACAACACTACCCGCTTCCGCTTGTTGAATTGTTGGATCTGTGATCCTTTTGCTTGTAATATTTGTATTCTTCTCGTTATATGAGTTGCTATACTTTTGTGTCGTAGAGTCATGCTTTGTGCCAGTTCTGTTCCACAAGTCTCGATCTTTGTCTTATACATTGATGGTTGTGTCGGAATCATAGCCTCTCTGTATAATTCCGGGGTCGGGGCGCTACAGCTCATAAGATGCGAGCTGATCCATGAGTGCTGCAAATTGAGCTACATACTCCTCTACCGTGCCCGTTTGGCGTAGTTTGTACCTCACTAGGGACCGATGCTGATTTTTGCCAAAACGAATTAGAACAGCTGAACAAAACTGCGGCCAACTAGCACGCACAAATTGGTGCTGGACCAACGAGAGCCACTGTGCTGCTGCCCCTCAAACTGCATAGCGGCAACCGCTATCCACAGATCGGGATCGGTATCGAACATGGCGAAATAGTCCTGACAACGTGTCTGCCAGAGCTTGGGATTGCTACCATCAAACTTTGGAAAGTCCATGGATGGTGGCTTCCCGTGGCCAGATGAAGCCGCTCTACGATCCCTCTGCACTAAGCTACCGAACGATGGGGCCATGGGCAGAATTTCGGGGATACCTCGTGCCGGAGGAGGGATGTATGGCTGTGAGCCAGATCACGTCCCCCGTGTAGCCGATGCAGAGCAGTGCCCACCTGGGCCGGTCTCCGCGGCTCCCCTCGACGTCCTGGTGAGCGGATCCGAGTCGTCGACGTGGGAGGCGAGACCCATCGAAGCGCGAAGTTCCTCGAGGCTGCGGCGCAGCTCCTCTTCAGCAGCGTCGGTGTAGGATTGCATGTTGTTGACGGCACCGGACACCGCCTTGTCCACTGCTGGCCCGACGGCACGCGCGACCGCGGTGTCGACGGCGCGCGCGACCGCGGTGTCGACGGCGCGGTTGACCGAGGCAACGATGAGATCATCGAGGTTGGCCTTGTGCTTCTCGTTGGCCGCGATGATGGAGTCATAGATCGCCCGTCCTTCCAGCGAGAGATTCTCCATGATCTCCAACCGGCGGCGAGCGTGCCTCGTGGTTGTGCGGAGGATCCAGGCTGGGATCGCTGGCTTTGAATACCAAATTGTTAGCAACACACTCTCGATCTAGGATATAGGCTGGATTATAGTGTCTCCAACCGGGGAATTGCTAGAGTAGGTGAGATCTATTCGCTAACGGCCACAGCCGTGTACAATTCGCCAACCATCACAAGACACACACACACGCTTATATAGCTAGTTGATCACCCACTCCTCTGCTGGGAAGCGGGCCGAAGGCTTCCTCTGCCTCCTAGGCTGGGCCCCTGGTCCATTGGGTCTGGGCCCATCTCTCCTGGAGTAGTGGTCAACTTAGTGGATGAAGCGTCAACACGTCCCCTGATTCTTATCTACCGCCTCCACTATGAGATTGAAATCCCCAGCTAATGTCCATTTCCCATTGCAGCTTGTACGAATTTCACGAAGCTCATCCAGGAAATCAGGTTTAAGCGCGTCAATATTAGGTCCATAAACTGTGGTGTGCCACCACTCTCCACCATCCGCAAAGGAGAAGGCCGTCAGAGAGTAAACATCAATACGGGGATTAGTGACCGTCACAAGCCTTGTTTGCCATGCCACAATAATTCCCCCCCCCCCCCCCCCCCCCCCCCCCCCCCCCCCCCCCTCCGTGCCAACCGCCGGCAACACTAAGAAACCATCATACCGAGCCCCCAGAATGTTCATTATTAAGAAACGATCTACATTCTCCAACTTCGATTCCACAAGGCAAATAACAGATGCCTTGCAGCCATCCGCTAAAATTCTAGCCGCATATTGCCTATTTCTATCATTAAGTCCCCTGATGTTTACACATGATTTCACTCTTGAAATGTTTTATCCTCTTCAGGGCATGTGCAATTCTGTCATTTGTGTATTCTAAGTTCCTAAAAGAACTTGCTTCTGCCTATCCTTGTGTAGTCCGTTGGACAGGAAATTCGATGGCTGAACTGGCGATTGCAGATTGACAGTAGTCCCTGTAAGAATTCTCCAGCGGTGTAACATCGGGAGAAACAAGAGCGAAGCTGCCAGTGTTGTGTCCTCGTGCAGATGCTGGCTCCAACCATATCATCTCCAGATCTGCATCATATCAGCAGAAGCATCTTCCGCTTATCCCTGCCAAGCCAAGTTCATCTCCCACGCACCAAATCCATCCAGAAACAGAAAGTTGATGCCAGAGACTATTCTTCAAGGATAAGAATAGTATCTGATCTCCGCGTATACGTGTCAGCAGCTCATTGGTGCCACGAAGGCTCAAGATTGCATGATCTGTCCCTGGCCTGTATTAAAATCGTTTCTTTCCAGGACCAGTTTGTTCTGACCTCCTTTGTTCATCCCCCCTTGGTTGGTCACTGCAACAAAATCCAGCAACATGTCAAACATGATATAAGAGAAAAAAAGAATGAAACATAGCGCTGTCATCACTCATCAGTATTTTATTGCTTCTAGGGGATACCTGTGGATTATATACTCCCTCGGTTCCATAATGTAAGCATTTTTAGCATTTCTCTTTCCATCCGTATCTAGACATGTTTTAGTGCAAGATTCATTTGAACCTTACACTAAAACATGTCTAGATACGGATGGAAAGAGAAATGCTAAAAAAGCTTACATTATGGAACAGAGGTAGTATATGCTAAGATATGATATTCTAGCCGTTGTTAGGATGATGTAGACATGTAAGTTTCCCTGACATCTTAAACTGTTGTTTAGATGACCTATCTAAATAAAGCATATAAGTTAATTAGTATTTTTTAGATGAAATACTATTAGTATGTATAAGGTCATAGATATCCTACATTCAAACTTTATATGAATGTAGTAGTAATATCAGCCCAATGTCCCTGTCTAACAAACTGGATACTTACGATAACGCGAAACAAACATTGGTTGTTAAGATAGCATTAAGGATCTCATGTGGCTACCACAAGTTGTAGTTTCACTAGTTGCTGCCCTCATGCAAGTTCTTGTTGCATTCCTAGTTCTGTCAACATCAAGAGAGCGATGCTCAACCCAACTGTTTGTGAACTAGTCTTACTTGTACTGCCAATATGACGAAACTGTCTATTGAATGTAACAGCGAAAGAGTGAAACAGATGTACAACCGCCTCAGCGAGAGTTCATCCATTGATGGGGTAGGACTGGAAGGTGCCAAAGGAGAACAAAATATCAATAACTGATCCATCCAACCACAACAATTCAGTAGGTTTCGATGGCTAATTTAGTTAAGCAAGTACGGAAATTCAGCATGTGCATTATTAGGGAGATCAGTTTACAGATAATGAAACATTGTTGTACTAACCAGTAAAGCATCTTGTCCCAACCTGGTGACCTTACGTTCAGGTTCCATCGGAGGAACACGGCGGGCGAGCTCCTGTAGCTGGAGTGGCAGTGCTAGTCAGTAACTCGTGAACTTCGTTGTGTTGCACAGGTTGAGATCCATAGGGAAACATACCCGGCACCTACAAGAAGAACCGACACCACATAAGCCACCAGGAGAAAAATTCTGAAAGATCAAGAAAAAATGAAATGCGAGCTAATAACCTGAGCTGCTTCTGCTAGTGTGTCGTTAGGATGCAGGAAAGGATTTCTTGGCTCACCATTGTTTCGCATCTGTTTTGTTAATTTGGGGGAATTGGTAGCTGGAGATTGGAGCTGGGGCATCTGATTTGGAAGGGGATTGTTCATGAACGGTGCTACTCTTTGCAGCTGGCTCAGGCTCTGGGGTGCAGGCATGCATCCTGGATTCAAGCCCATTGGCATCGGTGGCATGAGTTGGTGAGCACCGGGGAACATCATAGGCGCCATCCCAGTAGTCATCCACATGATCTGGACCCGAAGTAACAATCTCAATCGATTAGTACCATGCTTGCCTGACCAAGCACTGAATTTTTTACATATATATGAGGAGAAACTGGAAATGCAGTGTCATTCTGAACCTGAAGTTGCAATTGCAGGGACTTCAGGTACTCGATTGCATCGTCTAGTATCGACGCCTTGTCGCTCTGCAATTATTTAAGCTCGGATGAATTCACCAAACTTCAAACATAACAAGAATGTGCAAAACGAAGTAGTGATGCATGTTAGATTTGCTACCTTGTTGCAGTGAGGCACGAGTTCTTGCAATGCTTTCATCTTCTCGTTGATTCGATCCCTTCTTCTCTGCAAGAAAGAATCATCACAGCAAATGAACAACATTCAGTTAGCCACCAGTGGCAACGCCGGCCTGCAATGGAATGGTTGATTCGTCAGGGCTTATTACCCGCTCCGACTGGTTATGGACCTCGGCGGCGCGAGTCCTGCGCTTCGCCGCCGGCCGCCTTGACGGACGGGTCTCGTCGACGGCCTCGCAGTCATCGGCCTCCTGCAAAGCCAACATTCCCTCAATCCATCCATCACCAGTTCAGCCGAGAGTACGCACAGAAGCTTAACAGTATCGACATTGCCACCGACAAGCTAGAGAGGGGAAAAGAAGACAACCTCGCCGCGGCTATCCAGCTCGTGCCTGCCCCTCTTGAAGAGCAACGCGTGGCCGCCCGCCGAGGACGAGCCGGGCTCCTCCTCCGGCGACGGCAGCAGCGCCGAGCCGTCACCGCGTTGCTCCCGCAGAAGCTCGAGCCGGCGCCGCCCCCCGCCGCGAGCGCGCCCGCGTCCCCGTGGGCTTCAGTGTCGGCGATGCCGTGCCAGAGCTGCGAGTACAGGTCCCTGCCGCCGTCCGGGATCAACCACGCGGCCGCGTCCTCCCCGGTGACGCCGCTCGCGCCGACGCTCTGGGAACACCGCCGGTGCGGCGTCTGCGCCTGCGCCACGACGGCCCCGTCTTGCCACAGCAGCTCCACGAGCTCGCCGTCCGCCTCCTGCAGGCTGCGCCATGGAAACAGGACCATCACAAGGATCTATCAGAACAACTAGTAGGACGAAATAGATCAATTGGTCAGAGAATCTCGTAAACTACGGGAGGTGCCTCTTGTGGTTCGGCGTCGGTCTACCGCCATCGTCCATTATCCTTGCAGGCTTGCACTGCACTTGGTCCACTTGAGCAGAAACCGGCGGAGAGCGGAGCAGTGCGAGAGAGAAAAAACTTGGTGCTTTGGGTTCGAGAGAGAAGGAGAAACTGTGGGCTAGTCCGAATTGGGTACGATTTTCTCGGGAATAATAAAGGAGAGAAAGAGGTGTGCGGCATTTCGTATGGAGGGGGAATCGGTTGACATCGTTGTCGGACCTGTGAATTGGCAGCCGGGAAGAAAGAAATTTGCCTTGAATGCGAGAGGATTGTTGAACATAATACTCCCTCCGTTTGCGAGGAGTACAAGCCAAGCCACTATCCAATTTTTTCATATCAAAAATATATAAAACCAAACAATAGATAGCACGAACAATTGTGTAAAAAAACTCTCGTGTTTTGGGCTAAACAAACATGTTACTTTTTTTTTTCTATAGCCACGCGCAACGTTTATATTATTAAGCATTATTATCATACAACGCAAATTTTTAATTAATTTTTCCTAGGAAAAGATAGTAACCTTGCATATATGCGAATTAGATTTTTTATAGTAACATTTTATTTAATATAAAACCAGAGGGAGGCTTCATCCTCCCCTCCCCCTCCTCCCCCCACCCCCACCACCCCCCCCCCCCCCCCCCCCACCACACGCACACACACCCACACACACAACGTCGGATGTCCTACAACATCAAATTCCTACATCCGATCATTGTAGAACCCCATCTCGTGGTAGCAATATTTTGTACTATTGTAGTATCGTTGCAACAGTTTTTCCACGCATTAAAACTGTAAAAAAAACATTGCAGCCTCTTGAAAACAGTGATGTAGAAAAAAAATATGCTTATACAGCAAAAGAGACTATGCAGCACAATGCAAATCACGATCTGTCACAGCAAAGCATGGTAGGACACAATTTGTAGCTGCTGACGAAAAGATTAGCAACATTTGAAGCTAATTTGCAATTAAGACTTAATCTTCGCAGCATTTTACTCATGTGATTCGTAGCAAAACACGTGTGTTTTGCAGCATGTGGAAAACACCTATGCAACATCGAAAATTCTTCAAAGTTACTAACCTTTAATGGATCACTATTTCGCCGACCACTGGGCTTGTCGGCGAGGAATCCGGCTCATCGGAGCCCCACCGTCACCGCTTCCGACTTTCTCAGACCCGTTTTCCTTGGTCCACCATTTCTCCCGAGTTAAATGTGGCGAAAAATCTCTTATCTCAAGCTCCAACTGTGAGGTATGCCATGACTGACCTAGGAGAGAGGAGCAAGAAAGCATGAACGAGGAGGAAGAGAGAGCGGTGCTTAGGCCGGCGAGCTCAGATGTGCCAGCGGCAGTGGCTGAACACAACACTAGCAGAAGAAGAAATAAAGCAATATTGTTGTGGAGTTCTGGATAGCGACACGTGCATAGTGGAACGGCCCGATGGAAGATGATGTTTTTCCATAAAAACAAATAGTCATGCACATATTCTCCCACTATTATAGAAAATACCGGTTATCCTAATTCTAACTTCTCAACAATTTCTTAAGTCTAATTATGAATGCAACTTAATCTAGTTTAGTGAATTATTTATTTGAAGTTGCACTTTTTCATAGCGACTTTCAAAATCTTGTATTATTTTTAGGTTAGATACCTATTAGTTTTGTCAAAACTATCTCTTGGACGACGTGGATGAAATCCTTAGATCACCTCCACGGGCGCTCTCGTTAATATGCCCGGCACTCCCAAATATTGTTCGTCATGGGAGTGCTTGAATAGATGTTCAGACCTATGGGGCTAACCGACCCCAATGGCTTCCCCCAACCGGCCATCGAAGGACACTAGAAAAATTGAGGGATTTTTATTAAAAAATCTAGTGAGTGAGAGATAATAGGAAACCGATTTTCAGTTGCAGGTATTGTTGCAACTGAGAATTTTTTCAGTTGCAGGTGTGGATTGCACCACAGATTTTTTAGTTACGGGTGGGATTACAACTGAGATTTTTTTCAGTTACAACTGAGATTCCTTTATTTGCAACCGTGGTTGCACCTGAGAATCTTATAGTTGGAAAGGGGGTTGCAACTGAGATTCTTCGAGTTGTAAGTGGGGTTGCAATTGAGATATTTTTCAGTTGCGGATAAAGTTACAACTGAGGTTTTACTCTATTTTGAATTACAAAATAAAATATAAAAAATTGAGTTGCAAAATTTTTATGACAAGAGGAAAAACAACTTTCTATAAGAATATACGACTTAAATCGGAGAAAAAAACACAAAAAAAATCACAAAGGACACACGATGGGAAAAAGGCCTTCCCTCTCTCGTGGGAAACACTAGCCAAACAAAGACAAAAGACCCATTCTGGTCCGTACGGACTACAAATGAAAAAAGCCCAGTGCACGCACGAATCTCCGCACACCACATCGGGCAGTTATGAAATTGACTGAAAGTTAAGTTAATTCTCAGCTGACTGAGAATTAAGGAAATCTGTAAAACTAATTATCTTTTGTAAAATAAGAATAATTAGCTCTCTGAATAATATGCTACTTCTCTCTCTGTGCGCGCGCGCGGCCGAAGCCCTGAGCTAGACCGCTGTACCCCCCAGGGCCCAGGAGCATCTAACAACCTACGGTTGAATCCATCTACAACAAACGGTCTTTATTGAAAAAAATCTACAACAAACGGTATAATCTGACAGTAGAGTGTGACATTCGTATGATTAACTTGTTTCATGGTTTCTCTGATCTGATTCCTTACATTCACTGCGCACAATGTTTGTGCAAAGGAACAACATACAACTCTGAAATCATGCATTCGGTTATTTATTTCTGGTGAGTGGTGACACATTTGCTCTGAGGTACTTCATGAACTGGCCAGAGCGCTCTTCTGTTCCTTGATATACCCAGTAAATCTTTCAGCTGTTGCAGCAAAAGGTGCCGTACTGACCACAGCTTCAAGCCAAAGGGGGTTACCATCGATCTCATACTCAATAGTCGATCTTATTACTGAAGAGTTGGGACCTTTCAAGATGATCTCGAGCCTGATCAGAAAATAGCGGAAGCCAAGCTTAAGAATATCACCATCAAGTACTTGTGCCTCCTTGATATAATTTTCATTGTCAACTTTAATAAATTTCTCCTTGCCTCTCTCCAAGCCGGGAAATCCTAGCAAGTGGGAATTAGGAAACAGTTATTTGTCAACATACATATCCTCGTAGTCTAAGATTTTATCAAGACTGGACTGGTTTCGAAATCTCACCTGGAGGAAATGTCAGCTGCAAGATGGTGCCAACACCGCCATCGCCGCTCACAAGCTCAACCTTTGGGAGGACCTGCGGAAGCAGCTGAGGTATTAGTTGTGAAGCACGGAGTGTGCCGTAGATTTCCCACAGCTCGGAGGCGGGGACATCAGCCTCGAATTCGTGACTCTGGCTTCCCTTCATCTCGAATTTGTGATTTACGTCTGCAGCAGCCTAGCTGTTTATAGACTTGGAATATTCTGGTTTCAGTACTTAAAAAGGTTTTCTTATCACTCAGAATATCAGGGTCTGAGATGCTACTTCGACAGCCAGGCAAGTGTTTTTGGCTGGAGGGTTGGGCCAAACTGAAGATAATAAATTATTCAGTTGTTAGCAGGCCTGAAATATTCTACCATGCATTTGGCCTACCTGGACGATGATTCATTCCCCTATAAGCATTTTTGTTTTTTTACCTTGCATTAGTCTCCAAATATTATTATTTTTTGTCTGTTGTGGGCGTCGTTTCGTGGTTAGTCTCCAAATATTGTGGTCTGCATGCGCAGCCGGCTGACGATATCCTTCAGTAGTGCTCTAATGATTGTATTCTACTGGACACTACCCCGGGCAACTACTTAGGTCCTATTTGATTCAAAGGAGTTCCATAACAATTTTGCAGGATTCAGTTTCGTGCAATTTATTTCTATGGTGGTTGTTATATTTATATGATTGAATTTCATAAGATTTTTTTAGGTAATCGTTCACACTATATTTCATAAGAAAATTAACATGCACCCAAAAGGATTTAGTCAGATTTTTTTTTTCCATGTGATGGAATCAAACAACTTCGAGGAATCCTATAATATTGGAATCTTGCGTATTTCCTCCTTAGATTTTAGAACCCTATGAATCAAAGAGCTCTTATACACTAAGCATAACAACTACTCCCTCTGTTCCAAAATAAGTATCTTAGATTTATCAAAATATGAATGTATCCACACATGAAACACGTCTAGATACATCCATATTTAGACAAATCAAAGACATTTATTTTAGCACGGAGGGAGTAGTAGTGATTCACAAAAAGTTACTAGAATCGCATACCTTAGTGCTGGTTCGGTGGCTGCCTGATTGCAGGTTGTTTAATGTAACCGGGAGTGATCTCCTGTTTTTCTAAAAAAAAGGGAAGTGTCATCTACTGATGTTAACCATGTGCTTTTTTGCTAACTAAAATTACACTTTTTTTAGCAACAGAAATAGACATAAAAAAACTCTCAGTCGAGTTAGAATCAGCAAAACCAAAAAAATTGTAGGGAGTAGAGCATGTTTCTTGCAATTGGATCGACGAGCTTGAGTACTTTTACTTTAGTTGTTTGCTACAGCCTACTTTTTTTTTTACAAGTCGGCCTCATTTCTCACTAAATTACAACTTCTATGTCAAGATCACTGTATTTGTGTATGACCGAGGGTTTCCCTACTAACAAACTAGCTGCACGTTTATTTACAGCTTTTCGACCGGGAACCCCATGACGGGCTTGACATCACGTGCCAGGGACCGCAGCTCCTCCACCTCCTGCTCCGTCAGGCTCCAACCGAGCGCGCCAGCAAACTCGCTAGCCTGCTCCGCGTTCTTCGCCCCCGGGATCGGTACCACATTGCCCTGGCAAATCAACCAGTTCAGAACCACCTGAAAGAACAAGCCACAGGAACAACCACTTGTTTGCTTAGTCATCATATGCATGGTAGGAAAAAAAATACTTCAGCTGTTCAACTTCAGAGAATGTTTCTACTTCATGTATTAGGTTGATTGCACCTGGCTAATATATAGGATGCTCATCTTGGTTGTGCACCTTCACAAGATCTAGTTCATACATGTTGATGTTGTTTCGTCGTCACAATAGTGTAACTTCTTTGTTAATTGGTATGATTAGACTTGGTAACTGAGGAGAAATATTGTATACATGAGCACGTAAAAACACAGCACCTGAGTTGGGGTCTTGTCATAGCTTCCACCAATTTCCCTAATCTTGTTAATAAGTGGCTGGAGCTGTATTGTCGCATGAGAAGATGTTCAGTGAGCAGACTTGCAACAGAGATTAAAGGGAGAGTTCAAGGTTAAGATGCAGCAAGTTTATAAGAATGGTTCTAATTTGCAACCTTGGACAGGAAATCAGAAGTGTATATCTGTCCACGAGGTCCAGTTGGGGGATTAGCTGGAGTGTATTTTCCTGTCAAAGCACCTACAAAGGAAGAAACAGATTGAAAATGTTCGAGTTATATTTCATACTTGTAGTCTTATAGCTTATACTTATAAAACACATACTATATTATGATACACTATGTCAGATGTACTCGCGCAATTGTGCATGCACTGACTGAAGCTAGTTGAGCTGACTGCTCAACAGAGTCAAACAATAAGGGTGAAGGAAAAAAGAAAATCATAACTCCACCTTGGGCTATTGGGGAATATGCGATCAAAGTAATACCAAGCTCATCACAAGCTGCCTTCACCCCATTTTCCTCAGGGTTTCTGTAGATCAGACTGTAATTTACTTGGTTTGAAGCAAGTGGAACTCCCCTCTTCTTGAGGCGCTTGTAAGCATCTCGCAGACGTTTCTCTGGTAATGGATGGGATTCAGCTTAGCTTTACAAAAAACAGAAGCAACTAGCATAACATGCTCCATCGAATGAGAAATGAAGCTTGATTTTACAAACCGCTGTAGTTTGAGACTCCAACAGATTTTACAAGACCTTGCTCGTAAGCATCTGCAAGGCCATCTAGGTAACCTGGATCATGTAAGGACCAAGAACAGTGAGTATAATGCAGTCCATTCTGTTTAAGATAGTATTTAACTTTCCTATAAAAATATATTTAACATTTACGACAGATATGATTTTTTTAATGGATACCTTCGTTGCCCCATATCCCTGGCCTGAAAAGGGTATGAAAATAATAGTTTCAGCAACCTAAAAAGAGTTGCAAATAACATTAAATATGTATGGTGATGATCTAACCAATGGAGTTGGTATGATTCAATGGAGGAGACGCCAAGGCGGGAAAGCGAGGCCTTGAGTGCAGAAAGAACGCTTCCACGGCCAAATCTCCATGGAAGAGCCGCAAACTTTGTTGCAACGGCAACCTCGACCACTTCTTTTTGTTGCCTTTCCTTGATAAACCTGATGGGAATAAAGAGGAACTTGTAACAGACATCGCGCAGGCTTATCTGAATTATCAAAACATAAGGAAACAGTGTATAATTATGCATGACATACCTTCCTAGCAAGCTTTCCGAATTTATTGCTCCTGATACCTGATTGATATCAAAATGAAAAAGTTATGAAGGTTGCCCTGATATGATCTTGAGAATGAGCTATCCGGCATGAACTTTTTTTTACGGCAAGAACTGTATCGATCCTTACCCCTGCACCATATACTTCTGCAGTGTCAAAGAAGGTTATTCCACTATCAATGCTTGCATCGAATGCTCCTTTAGCAGCCTTGAGTTTCCTATCTGGAAAATTCAGAGAGTGAGCGTTCATGTTAGAGAGTCATGTTAGTTATGAGTACATAACATGTAGCAGTAATTGTATATCAGTGTTGGCATAGTACAACTCAAGAACAATGCGAAGTTGACTCGATACTACAGGAATTAAATTTGGTATTTTTGCAGTTTGCTGGTTACTGTTGTCGGTGAAATATTTTCTGGGGCTAAACCTTCAGTGAGGATATATTTACGACGTGTGCTGTGACACATTACGAGCAATGCAACAAGCACCTCATGTGCACGGGAAGTATGACCGCAATTTCTGCACAGTGAACGCGAACAGCAAGCCTGCAACAGGGGAATGCAACAACCAAGCGTGCTGCGATTACAGAATCGATCCTAATTAAAGAGGTGCCCAAATCAGTTCACCCAAAGAAGAAGATGGCCAGCTGTGAACTGCAGCTGGACCAGTAAGAAGAACAGAGGATTTGGATTGGGAGGAAGGTTATCTGGATTGCGCACGTACCGTCCCACTGGAAGTCGTTCCAGTAGGTGGTGTCGCCCCAGGACCAGGCACCGATGCCGAGCTTGGTCACCGCGACGCCGGACCCGCCCAGCATCGTCTTGCTGCTGCTGCTGCTGCCGTCCTCCACCGCCGGGGCGCCATCAGACGCCACCGCGCGGGGCGGCAGGAACGCCGCCGCGCGCCGGCTACGCGGGCCGAGGAGGGGGAGGCAGCCGCAGCAACCGGCGCCGCCGGCGACCTGCAGGGCCATGACGGGGCGGGAGGGAGTGCTCTGTAGTTGCGGCGTGGTGTGTGGGCGCGGGCGGCACGGTGGCGTTCTTGGCGAGTGGCAGCGAAGCGCGCGCGTTTTGTTTGGCCACGGGAAGAGCGGGGCGGGTCACGTGGAGGCGCCGGTGACCGCGCGCGCGCGCGTGGGGCTCAGCCGGACGCGCATGTCCCCTACCTACGTTACCACTCCTGTAGTCGGCTTTCAAGAGTGACACCGAGTCAAGGTTTCGGGCACCACTCGCTCGAATCACCGAAATTTCTGATATCATACCTCGTTCTTGTTCTTTAGGACCTTCAACTGTGGTTTCGAATCAAGGTTTTTTTTTTTCTCTTTAGGGAAAGAGTCAAGGTAAAACCTGAGATAATATAATAACCCGGCGACGCAATGTGGCAATATTTTTTGAAATGGAGTACACCCTGTCACAAATTTACGAACATAATGTAACAGTTGGAATTCGCACTCTTGTTATTTTGGGTTTTCATTTTTCAAAAGATTGATCAAATTGTTTGATATTGAATTTTCCAATATTTAAACTCAGCTCGAATCTGAATTGAATTTATGAGTCGCCAGAATATTTTGACCGAGATACAAATATTTTGGCACCCATAGAATGAATTACATGACAGATTTTCTTCGTGAAATTTCATTCGATACAGGAACCCAAATCAGTTACAGCAATTTTGCTAAGCTCAACCATGACATGCCCTGATTGGTTACCAATAATTTTGGCCAAGATACTAATATTTTATTCATGAATTACGCAACGACACATAAAAATGCTTTCATATAATTTATTGACGCCTCATTCGTAGAGACGGTCTAAACTTATTTTGGATAAGTTAGTCCTCCTAGCAACTCTGGTCCATTGTAGTCGTTGTGTCACTGTGTGCGCGCGCGCATGTAGTGGATGTTCCGTGAGTATGTGTCTCTATTGTACTCGATGTTCTCACTAGGAATAAGAATAAATTGGTTTCAGCAAAAAGAAAACCATTCCATTCCTATTTTGTTAGAACTATTCTTTAGTTGAATCTTGTCATATCCACAACTTTTTCTCAATTTTGTGTTCTTTTATGTCATATAATGCATCTTTGTTCGTTTTCAATGCGTAAAAGCAACCCAAATTTATGTTTAATATTTAGCAAAAAAATCCCAATATTTAACGTTAGCCTAGACATAGAATTTTCTACGCACCTATATGACTCCGGTGAGTGAAGTTTCTATGGATCGTGGAAGAGGGAAAACCAGTATTTTATGTAATAAATGAAGAAAGGATCCAAAAGGTACGCCAAAGAGGAAATATCGAATATTCCAAGTGAAGAAATAGAAAGATCCTTCTGACACCAGAGAATGAAGGCCAAGGGATTGATACGGAGAAAAAAAAAGTATGTTTTGTCTAAATAATTTGGGAATGAGGCCAGTGATCTTTTCCTACCCTTTTATTCATCTCGTTGTTCAATTAACTCAAAGTTTTCTCATTTTTTAAAAAATCCTGCATTTGCTAAAATATCAAAACAATTGTTGTAGACTGATGAGTGATTGCAAAGAAGGACTACACGCGCAAACCCGTAAGGAAATAATGACACAGATAGAGGAAAATATAACGGATGCGCTAACACGCAATGAGTTTTGCTTGGATGGAGGGGTAGAGAACCGATAAAATCACAAAGAAGTTCCCAAAATTTGGTTTAGTATTAGGGTTCTTCTCTTTCAGCATTTGATATCCAGGTTCTTCTCTTACGGTCCCCCCTCACCTTTCTGATAAAGAAATTAAAAAAAAGGAAAAATGAAAATTTTGGTACAATGGCGCTTATCCACTAACCACAAGGATACTTTTCAAGTAACAAAAATAATAGCTTAAATATATTTTTTTATTATTTATCATATCATAAAGACCTACTTTTGGAAGTTCTCTGCGACTTCGATATCGAACATCAATGGCAAATGATTCGATAGAAATCTTATTTGGATAAATGTAGAAAATAACGCGCTGGAAAGGTATTAGAGATTCACCTCCTCATATGTTTCAAGAAAACTATTCAAAATTAAAATATTCGAATAATAAATTAGTATTCTTGCTTGGATCCTTTTTTTATTATTTCTTAAGTTTCTTTAGGATTTGTGCTCTTGCATTCGTTGAGAAATATGTCTATAATTTGAGGTCTAGAAATTGTAATTATTTAATTTACCAGGTTTTTAGTTGCTTTTCTAACACAACTAACTATGGTGGTCAGTGCTTTGATTTATTTATTTTTGGAAATGGAGTGTGTGCTAATTTTTTATTTCAAGAATAGATGGATCTAGGCCGTATTTTAAATTTCACCGCAAGTGGGGACCCATCTAGGACAAGGCTTATATTCTTACGCAATTCCCTTGAAATCTAATTGTTGATGACAGAAAAGATAGTGGTGTTTTTGTTGTATACAACCATGCCATGAAAAATATTGGTTGGATACATTTTGCCAAAGGTGTTACTTAGTCATGATATAGCCAATTTAAAAGAAAAATCCCGCATAACTTTATTTACCATTCATTCTCACGATGATGTTCTCAACTTCGCACTGATTTTTTGGAAATTTACACAACCTAGGCACCTAGAAATTGGTCTTACTAAGAGATTAAAAGTGTCATTCAAAATACTTTTTCTTTGTTGCATCTGTTCAAAACTATAACTCTTATCTATTTTTATAACTTGAATTTTTTTTTATTATTATTTTCAATTTTTCTCAAATATTTTATTATTTTTTGATTTTTTTATTCAGCCAGGAGCATGTGAGCTCGGGAGCCAGTCCGAATTTCCGTGATTGTAGGCCATATTTCTAAGTTTAAATATATGTTCGCTACAAATTTTTTGCTATCTTCTAGAAAGTTTAGTCCTCCAATAATGATCATTTTGCCAGAAATATTAATTTCTGTTTTGTTTGACATTGCCGTCTATTTTTATAATCTCATGTAGTTCTTGTTTATTAGTGGCGGAATTTCCTTCGGGGAATTGGGGATTGAAGAGAATTTGGTGAAATCCTTCTTTGAACTAATCCCGTCGAATTTTCTAACAAATATTTATATATCAATCTACTAGTATGGAGTGTTTTTAATCAACACATCCAATGGATTATCACATCCAAACCCTGCTTGGTAAACGGATTATTGAGGATTTTCGTATACTGAATAATCCCGTCGAATACACTTCAAAAGTTCAAATACACTCACTTTACCGTTGGGTTCTTGGATTAAACAAGGTTTTATGCTTTTACTCATTTTACTGTTTTGCTAACCGAACTCGTATGATTTGATCTGTGGCTATTTTTATGCAACAGAGTTTTTTTCATAAATTTTAACAAGCGCAACCTACTGACACAACTGTCGGGCACTGGCGAAAGTCCTGCTCGGTGTATTTATTCTCTACATGTACATCTACGACGTGGGTTGGGACCAATCATGCAACAAATACAAGAACTGATGATCCATCAGGACTCCTCGATGGGCATCTTGATGCCCTTGATCTCGCGCGCGAGGGTCCGTAGCTCCTCGACCTCGTCGGCGGTGAGGCTCCACCCGAGCGCGCCGGCGAACTCCATGGCCTGCCCGGCGTTCTTTGCCCCTGGGATCGGCACCACGTTGCCCTGGCAGGTCAGCCAGTTCAGGGACACCTGAAACCACAACAATTACTAATCATATACTCGCCTCGCTTACACCTGTACAGTTTCTTTCAGTGGTGGTTAGACATTTCAGGACTGATACTTGTTACTCAGTGAATCAAACATGATGAATAACTAATTTGTCTCAAGCACCTGAGTTGGGTTCTTGCCGTAGCTCGTTCCAATCTCTTTGATTCTGTTCATGAGTGGTTGGAGCTGCGTACAGGACATACAAAAAAACATCTTCAGTGAGCAGAGTTGCAGGTGCATAAGAGTTTCAGAGTAAAGGTTTCTGAAATCGTATCACCTTGGTAAGAAACTCAGGAGTGTACGTATTTCCTCGAGGACCAGTGGGCGGGTTCTCCGGAGTGTACTTCCCCGACAGGACACCTGGAAAATGGGGAACACCAGGGATTAACCTAGATGCAAATACTACGAATCGAATGATTTGCAGGGCTAAATTTGAGAAATCGTTTATCTGAACCTTGGGCGATTGGGGAATAGGCGATGAGCGTGACGCCGAGCTCGTCGCAGGCGGCCTTGACGCCGTTCTCCTCAGGCGTCCTGTAGATGAGGCTGTAGTTCACCTGGTTGACGGCGAGCGGGACGCCCCTCTTCTTCAGCCGCGCGTGCGCGTCCCGGAGCCGTTTCTCTGATGTCACATACAGACAGTGGTTAATTTGGTTGATAGCTGAATAAGATGTTTCCACTCTACGACTGGCAAGCTGATGTTACCATTGTAGTTGGAGACTCCGACGGCCTTGACGAGACCTTGGTCGTAAGCGTCTGCCAGGCCATCAAGGTACCCTGAAAGAAAACAACCATGCACTTAATCAAGTCTCTGCATGCCTGCACCTCAGAAAATTTTCCATCTAATAGAAGGGCTTAGATCGATATGAATACCTTCGTTTCCCCATAGCCCTGGCCTGAAACATCAAAGCAAGTGGTCGTCAGTAAAATCTGAAGAATAACTCAGAGCTAGACAGATACTTGAAGTTAAGAAAGAAGCAGAGGATGGAGACTGACTGACGGACCAGTGGAGCTGGTAGAGCTCGACGGAGGGGAGGCCGAGGCGTTCCAGCGACTTTTTGAGCGCGGAGAGGACGCTGCCACGGCCGAACCTCCACGGGAGCGCCGCGAACTTGGTCGCCACCGTCACATCCACCGGACCCTTCTGCTTCCTCTCTCTGATGAAACTGGATCAACATGCCATGGCAAGATAGAGACATAGAACATACTAGATTAGTACGAGCTGTTTTGACTGTGATGATGAAGTGGTGATGGATATATATAAGTACGTACTCTCCCAGTAGGCTTTCTGAATTCACTGCTCCCATGAGCTGAACGAGGGAGAACAAAAAAACAAATGTAAAGTTAAAGGCGTTCGGTTTCAGAGTGCAGATCTGAACAGAGGAATCAGATTAGCTCAGTCAATTACCGCTGTCCCGTATACTTCGGCGGTGTCAAAGAAGGTCATCCCGCTGTCGACGCTGGCGTCGAATGCTGCTTTAGCCTCGTTTAGTCTCCTGTCTGCATGCCAAAATCAAAAGAGTCACCTTAATTTTTTTCCCCTTCCAGTAATTTGGAAGTGGGATGCTGTATCTTTGAAGTCAGAGTATATATTGGCATGGTCGTGATGTGATGTGAAGCGGCAGCAACTTGATTTTGGCTTCATCCTCACTCTTTTCTAGTAGTATAACATAATTTAAATTTCTACAGATCCATGTGAGTTACTTTGGTATGAATGCTCAGACGAAACAAGCCATCTGAACTTGCATGAATGCTCAGACGAAAACAAGCCATCTGAACTTGCATAAATGCCATCTGACTTGACTAGTGAGCCAAGAAAAAATAATCGAAAATTTGATGCTACACCCACCAACACGACAAGTACGGTTTCCTGCAGGTAAATTGTCAGGATATTGTGGATGCATGGGAAGTGTGACCTGGGTTTCAGAGCGTTAATCTCGTGGCCACACTTCCTGACTGATCTTGTGAGGAGAAACAGGTGTGTGGAACAAAGAACATGTCCAACTACAGCAATCTTTTTGTATAAAGTAGAAATTGAAGTTTTTGAGCCAGTTTAATTTGAGTAACGAGGACGTTATGTACGTATAGATCTCCTTTTGAAGGCCAGAATCAAACATCAAGAAGACGAGGTTGCGTGCGCACCGTCCCACTCGGAGTCGTTCCAGTAGGTGGTGTCGCCCCAGGACCATGCGCCGATGCCGAGCTTGCTCACCGCCACGCTAGACTCGCCCAGCCTCACCTTGTCCTGATCTTCCGCCACCGCCGCCGACGACGCTCTCGGCGGCCGCAACGCCGCCACTCGCCTGCCCGCGCTCCGCCGGCCGTCTAAAGGGCCGAAGCAGCACCCCACGCCACCGACGGAGCCGACCTGCAACGAAGCCATGGCTCCTGGACAGCAGTGCACTCTAGCTAGCTACTACACTCGACTCGATCTGCAGTTATGCTTATGCACTGACACACCGTATAATATATCACTCGCTCGCGTTCTCTCACCCGCTGAGCCACCAGCACCACTCGTACATGGCGATGGTGGACTGGACATCCTCCTCTAAGCTCAGCTGATCAGCTCGGCTGTTGGGTGGAGCATAGCTTGTTTGGCCCGGAGGAGTGGAGACGAGGAGGGACAGTGAGAGGACTCTGTTAGCGCCTTGGCGGGTAGTCGGAGACAAATTGGCTGGTAGCTCAGATAGTTTGTGTGTGTGTGTGGTTTCCTCGGCCTCGCGCGTAGCTGTCTGTCTAGTGGGATCTACCCGGCTCTCTCTGCCGGAGCGGCCACGCGAAGAACGTGCCCGGTCGGGCTGCGCTGGGCCCCTGCTCCGTCGTCGGATCCGAGGTATGGACGGTCCAGGTCGTCCACGAGCCGTGCTGAGTGACGCGTGGCTGCTCGCTGGTGATTCGAGCGTGGCTCTCTTGGCATGACAGTTCATTCTCTTCTTCTTTTTTGACGGATGACAACTTTGTCCTTTTCGTTTTCATTGAGAGAAATAAAAGAATACGAGGGCGAGGTTATTAGGAGTACAATTCACACCAAAAGAATATAGGGCATGTTTGGTGGTAATCGTTAAAAAAGCAAAGAGAACCTAAGTTGCACTCCCGTCGCGACAATTGTCGCCTTCTCCTCGCTTAGTCCACCGTAGGTGCTTGCATGTCCGTCAAGTGTCGTAACCGGAGTTAAAGTGGGATGAGAGAGAAAAGGATACGGGAGGTGCGAGGGTAGCTTTTTCTCTTTTATTTTTTTGAATCGAAGTTTAAAAATGAAATATCTTCAGAACCGTCCGTTCAAATAGCAAACCATTTTCACTTTTGAACTTCTCGCGTCGAGATCTTCGAAACTAGATCCCATATTGCTATGTTTTGACGAACTTTTTTCTGTACATCCAAAACTTGAATACCTGTACATTCGGTTTGAATGTATTTGTACTCCGAGTTTGAACGTACTTGTACTTCGGCTGTCAACGTACTTTGTACTCCGTTTTCTGTGTACTTGTACTCGGTGGGAGGTAGCTTTTTTTACTTTTATTTTCTAAAACCAAAGTTTAAAAATGAAATATCTTGAGAACCGTCCGTTCAAATGGCAAACCGTTTTCACTTTTGAACTCCTCGCGTCGAGATCTTCAAAACTAGATCCCATATTGATATGTTTTGGCGAACTTTTTTTCTGTACTTTCAAAAGTTGAATATCTGTACATCCGGTTTCAACATATTTGTACTCCGGGTTTCAACATACTTGTACTTCAGGTTTCAACGTACTTTGTACTCCGTTTTCCGTGTACTTATACTCCGTCCATCTGTTTATTTTGTACTTGTTGTTCTGTGTACTCTTTACACCCTGTACTAAGTACAAGTTTGGAAATGTACGGAAGTACAACCATACTAATTTTGGAAGTATGAAAAAAAGTTTCTCGAAACCTATCAACATGAGATCTAGTTTTGAATATCTCGACGCGAGGATCTTAAAAGTGAAAACGGTTCGTAATTTGGACAAACGGTTCTCAAGATATTTCATTGTGAAATAACGAATCTAAAAGAAAAAGGAAATAGTCCATCTCTCAACCCTACCGTATCCTCCTTTCTCTGTTAACACGTGTCATTTTTCTGATGCTAGCAATTTGCCCTTCGCAAAGGGAATCCCTATGACTAAGTGGTAGTCACGGGGATCCTATATTATGGAACGAGTAAAGAGAACTTGCCAGGTAACGAGATTGAACTAGATATGGTGATATCGACGGTCAAATCTCAGGCAAGTTATATATCATGAGACAAAGGGAATCGTATACGAGATTAATTGAATCTCTGGCATCGTGGTTCAATCGATAAAGAACTTCGCTGAATATGTAGGAGTCAATATGCGCATCCCGGTCCCGCTATTGATTATTGATCGGATCATGTCTGCATATTCTCGAACCCGTTGGTCACACACTTAACGCTCCGATGTAGCTGGGGTTTGCGATGAGATATTTGATGGTATGAACGAATGGTGATTCGGAGTCTCGGATAAGATCCTGGACATCACGAGGAGTTCCGGAATAGTCCGGAGATAAAGTTTCATATAAGGAAAGTGGTTTACAGGGTTCCGAAAAAGTTTGCGAATTTTTCGGCAGAGTATCAGAATATTCTAGAAGGTTCCGGGGGGTCCCATAGTGGGGCCCACGTGCCCTAATGGCCCACATGGACCAAAGGGGCGTGCAGCAGCCCACATGGGCTGGCCGCACCAGCCCCCCAAGGCCCATGCGGCCAAACATGTGAAAAAGGCCCAAACCCTAAGGAGGTGTCTTGGGGGTAAGTTTTCCCCTTGGCCGCCGCCCCTAGGCTTGAGGGAGGGGCAAGGGTTGCCCCCCACGCCTATATAAAGAGGAGGGGAGGGCTGGGGGCGCTTCTACCTCATGCCATAGCCGCACCACCCCTCTCCTCCCTTCTCTCTCTCTCTCTCGTACACGGCTTGGCGAAGCCCTATCTGCAGGAAAACCTCCACCATCTCCACCACCACGCCGTCGTGCTGCTGGGATCTCACGAGCCACTTCCTCCTCGCTTGCGGGATCAAGTAGAGGAAGTCTTCATCGAGCTGTATGTGTGGATACCGCGGAGGTGCTCCTCATGCGGCACTCCATCGGATTGGCTCTCGAATCGGATAATACATCTCCTCGCGACTAGATGAGTCCATGTACGATCCATACTAGATCTGACCAACTGCCCATCCTACCTCCTCTACCTTTTTGACAGCCCATCTTTTTGTCTTCTTTCGTTTAGGGTGAAGTAAGACCAAGCTCATGAGCTTATTATCCTAGGTCGGAACAAATTAGTTGATAGTGATAGGATCCCTTTTTTGACGTCCCCATTTCCCCCCCTGTGGGGAAGAGGACTGAAACATGCCACTGAAAGACTCTACTGAGACAAAAGGCTTTGTTCGTTCTTCGAGGGTAAGAGATTGGATCTCCACTTCTCTACTTGCATCTAATAGATCTAGATCGTTGGGTTTCTTCCGCTTGTTACGTAGGAAATTTTTTGTTTTCTATGCAACAAACCCATCAGTGGTATCAGAACCTAGATCTATTCGTAGATGTTGATACGATTAGAACACAAGAAGTTGTGGGCGTTGATGTTTTTATTGCTACCTTCCCACTTGTATTTTGTATCTTGTTGGATAGCTTGATTGAAGCGGCCCAGACAAACTTTACTCGTCCACGCACGAGAGACCGGTTCCATGATTGACATGCAACTTGTATTGCATAAGCGGCTGGTGGGTGTCTATTTCTCTAGCTATGGTGAGATACGATCTACAACGGAAGTCCTTTGAAAAGGATATAAAATAAGCAATATTCATATCATCGTTGTCGCTTTGCGTAGATTAGAACGGTTCTATCTCATGACCCATAGAAGCCACGTAAAACAAAGTAGAGGTCGTCTATCCTGTTTTTGCAGGGTTTGTGATGTGGTATGGCCAAGATGTGATTTGTTATAATGTATACAATGATCATGTTTTGTAATATTTCACGACTTGCATGTCGATGAGTACGGCAACCAGCATGAGCCTTATGGTTGTCTCTTTATTATTGTATGACCTGCGTGTCGCTTTAACGCCATGTAATTGCTTTACTTTATCGTTAAGAGTAGCAATAGTTGTAGTTGCAATAGTTGGTGGAGACAAATCATGAGACGGCGACGTCATGCTGGTGGTGATGGAGATCAAGCCGGTGCTTTGGAGATGGAGATCAAAGGCACAAGAAAAGGCTATACCATGTCACAGATTAAATTGCATGTAATGTTAATTCTTTTATGCACCTTATTTTTATGCTTAGATTTGATCGCGACGGTAGCATGATAAGGTGATCTCTCTCGTTAATATGAAGATGCATGTGTTCTCCCCTAGGATGCGCCGTTGCAAAAGTTCATCGTTTTGAAGCACCACATGATGATCGGGTGTGATAGACTCTACGTTTGCATACAATGGGTGTAAGCCAGATTTACACATGCAGAAATACTACGGTTTCCTTGACGAGCCTAGCATGCACAGACATGGCCTCGGAACACAAGAATCGAAAGGTTAAACACGAGTCATATGGATGATATGATCAACATGGCAATGCTCACCTTTGAAGCTACATCATTTCACGTGATGGTCGGTTTTGGTGTAGTGGATTTGGATCGTGTATCACTAAACAACCAGAGAGATGTTGAGTTTAGTGGGAGTTCATTAGTAATTTGATTAACTTGAACCAATTATCATGAACAATCAATCAAAGTGAATTTGCATAATTTGTAGTTGTAACAGCCCCAATTTGGTACCCTAAAATATGGGCCAAATTTTCACTTTTTGTTTGGCATTGCATAATGGCATCCATTTTTTTTAAATGCTTAAGTTGAATAAAGCAACAATTGTAAAACAACAAAAAGGGGAGCAAACCTTTCCAAACTTCCAACCCAAATGCAATGGACAACATGGTAACAACTAAATGAACTTCCAAATTGTTTAGGAAGTTCCAATTTTGCATCTTACAACTTTTTCCTAAATTCCCAAATGTTGCCAAATAATAATTAAAATTGAGAATCCAAAATTGGGCTAATTCACTTCTATTTTTTGGAACCAAGTTGAACTCTCCAAAATTTCAAAATAAAAATATGGGGTGCTGCATTATTATAATATGAGACTCCATAATTATTTTCATAATTTATTGAAATGTTTAATTGTCCCAAAATAAATCTATTTTGGAAATTATCAAAAATGCCCTATTTAAACTCCAAGAACAATTGTGGGGCAAAACATTTTTTTATTTGCCTCACCAATTTTTGTGGAGCACCTAAGGGTTAACTGGAGCCTATTTGAATTTTTGCTTAATTTCTGAAAATGTTTAGGTGTCCCTTTTTAAATCGATAAACTGCTGCTGGACCATGTTGTAAATAAAGAAAATGAAGACAGGGTGGTTTTGCTATTCTTTTCTTCTTCTTGCTTCTGTAGCCATGGCCACAGTGGCCGGCGTGCCCATGCCGCCGAGCCATGCCTCCGCACTACCTGCTCCTGGTCGGTCAAAGAGGCCCCCCCCCCCGTGCCCTTGTCCTCTCCCTCTCCTCCTCCCCACCTGATACCTCCCCTGCTCCTCCTCCTCTCCCGTTCCCTCCTCTCACGCTCCGAGCTCGAGCCCGTGCTCCCCGCTGCGTCGCCGCTGCCTCCATCGACTCGGGACGAGCTAACCGCGTAGGAAGGAGCGCCGCGTCGTCCTCTACCTCCACCTCCGTCGCACGCATGCTAGGAAGCGCGGAACCGAGCTAATCGAGCTCGATTGCCCGACGTCCGCCCACCGCCCGCCGCGCCCGTCTTCGCCGGAATTCGGCCGCTACGGTCGCCCCCGGCCACCCCTAGCCACCTCCCGAGTCGAGGGTGAGCTCCTCTATCTATGGCTTCATCCGCGTCCTCTCTCCCTCTCCCTCGCGTCGTCGCGTCGACGCTCACCGCCGGCGGTCGTCGCCGTCACCGCACTCTCCAGCACGCGTGCGTGCACGCCCGGCCGTTTCCCCGGCCTGGGCCGGTCCAAAGGCCGGCTGGCTCGGGTGGTGCCCCGGCCTGCACGCCAGCCTGGGCCGAACCATGGGCCGGCCGCTTCTGGCACCTCCCCGGCCTGCACCCCAGTCTGGGCCGGTTAGTAGGCCGGCCCGTACAGTATTTTCTGCAGTTTGAAAAAATTAAAATGGAATCCTTAAATAATTCATATCTTTTGGAAAAATGCTCCAATTTTGGCAAATCAAATATCAAAGTGCTTAGAAAAACATTTTCTATCCTTTGGTAACATGAAATTGCTCTTTTGTTTAAATAAAATTTCTGTTATTTAAGAATTCCTAAAATGGGTTAAATAATCCCAAATTTGGGAAATTCATAACTTATTAGATAATTGTCCAAAAATTATGAATTAACTATCGAAGTGATCAACATGTCAAATGCTATCAAACCATGCACTTAGCACATCATGATCACAAACTTTTATTTGATGTCGTTCATGACTTGTTTAAATTAATTAAATTCAAGTATTTAATTAATTTGTCACTTACTCATCGGTACTCCGAAAATTACAAATAAATTACCGAAATGATCGGAATAATGAACCCTATCCATTCATGTCATGTTCATGCATATTTGAGCCACCTCTCTAATAATTTAATATTTTATAAAGAATGTGGCCACTAAGATAAATATGGGGTTGGTTCCAAATAATTGCACTAATTATTTGGCTCCTCATTTAAATTTGCTTTTAATTTATATAATGATATCTTTGCATCAACTTGACATGTCATCATGTGATTGAGCATCGCATCTTGTGTTCATGTAATTTATGTGTGCTTTTTATTTCTTTTGGGTATCGATAGATTCCGGAGTCGAGGGTCTCTCTAACTACCCCGACGAGCAGTACTTCGCGACCGGGCAGCAAGGCAAGAGATAACCTAACCTTCTTGGCATTCTAGCATCCCAATGTTTATAAACTTATTTTATCCACCATAATATTGCATGCGATTCAAAAGTCTTTTTGGTAAATATTAGAATATCCTATGAATGCATGTTCTTCCCCAAGCCAATCACATGTATCCCTACCTATGAACCCTAGGGTTGAAGTGTTGGCCGAGATAAAGATAGAATTGTTGTATTCATATGCTTAGCTATGCTTAGCCATGCTTAAATAGATGCTTTATGTCCGTTATTGAATTCCATAATTGTTGATGTTGATGGAATGATTCGGGCATGGTGGAAAATTGTGACGCTTAACTAAAATGCTAAGACGGCTTGGGTGAGTTGCCATCGGGGATGGTGTTTTGCCTCACTCTAGCCCCTAGGTGCGAGTTCTTTACCTCTTGAACCAAGACGAGCGTGCTGCCATTGGTGGGTGTATGGGCGCCTTACTAACCGAATAACTTGTGCGGGCGTATCCAAGGGTCCTCTAGTTTGCTATTTCCATTTGCCGTGTGTGTGAGCGGGAAAAAGGATGATGAGGATGGTGGTGTTAGGATGTGGCGATGGGGCAGGGGCTGAGGCTGGGTAAACTTGCCCTGTGGCCACTGATGACTCTTGGATAGTCTCACGCGAGGTAAAGGTTTAACCGCGCCTACTTGCCGGCCTTCCCCGGAAGAGGGCCAACTAGGTGAGCCGGACGGTACCAATGGGTAAAATAGTACACCCCTGCAGGGTTAATCTTTTCGAAAAGCCGTGTCCACGGTTATGGACAATCTTGGTATCGGATATAAGATCATAGACAACGTTAACCTAATTGATATGGCAGCTAGAGGTTGCATAATAAACTTGTGATAAAGGTTCATTTCCTCGAGGGTGAGTCGAGGGAGTGCCTTTGTGTGAGATGAGTGGTGATGGTTGTGAGTAGGTTCGCCGAGAACCGAAAGGTGATAATGATACTCTCTTACCCCTTTATAAAAATACTCTGAGTAGACGGATGCCATGTGTCTTTTATGTTTCGGTTTATGAAAGCTAGCTTTATGCAAAAGAAATACATATGCAGCTTTAGAGCCTCCGTAGTCATTGGGCCTATATCGCCCTACTAAACTTGCGAGTACATCGTACTCAGTCTCTCTTTGCTGCCTCTATGATTTTGTATTTCAGAGGAGGACGACACCGAGCAACTAGGTGGGTTCTTCGTTGACGTCGACTACTAGTCTGGGGTTCCCAGGTGGCAGCTTGGGACCGTGGAACAAGCTGGCTGGGAAATGTTTATTGTAGGCCTCTTAGGCCATACATTTGCTTCTTGTTGTTAGACAACACTACCCGCTTCCGCTTGTTGAATTGTTGGATTTGTGATCCTTTTGCTTGTAATATTTGTATTCTTCTCATTATATGAGTTGCTATATGTTTTGTGTCGTAGAGTCATGCTTTGTGCCAGTTCTGTTCCACAAGTCTCGATCTTAGTATTATACATTGATGGTTGTGTCGAATACATAGCCTCTCTGTATAATTCCGGGGTCGGGGCGTTACAGTAGTAGTAAATGGCATCCGCAAACTACCTTACACTTAGAAAGTTAATTGAGATAAAACTGTTATGATCTGGCAAACCAATTATGATTGGTACTGTGTTAGTGAAATTTAAATTTGAGTCCTACTGCAAATTTTTCGGTAAAACCGACCTAGCTCCATATGATTAATAGTTGATTGATCTAAATAGCAATAATTCCGACTTAGTATCTGATGTCATGCTTGTTTCCACAATACCAGATCTTAAAAGAATGTTTTGAGAGTCAAGGTAAACCGGGAGCTGAAAAGGATTGTTTTCAGTTACAAACAAGGAGTGAAAGATATATTGATATTTGACACCCTATTTGTGGTAACATGACAGAGTAAAATTTAGTGTGCCAATATGTGCTTATATATTGCTTGAATCTATGTGAGGATTGTAGACACTAAAATTGTTCTCTGAATTCCTTCCTTCGAGCTACAGTAGCTTCATCACAAGTTGTTATGATGGGATGGATTAAAAGTATGTGGTAAAAATTGCTTACTATACTTCGAGATAGCTAAGAGTGGAATTGGGAAGAATGCTAAAGATATGGTGATATTAAATAAAGCATTCAACTTCAAAGTATGACTCCAAAGGTGATAGTATGTGACTAGCACGCCAAGGAGCATCTGCTAGTTAGATTAGCACTGTTTGATGTTGAATGATTCTTCTGTAGGAAATACTGAAAATAAGAATTACAAAAATATATGGCAGAAAAATAAAAGACTGAAAAGTTCAGCTCATATGCATATAAATGATATACAAGTTATAGATGTGGTTTATGTATTCCTTGGGTATTTTGGATACTGGATTGGATAGTATGATTTGTCTTACAAATACAATACAAGAAATACAATGGCCTAAAAGAACTAGTAGAAGATATGGTGACAATGCACGACAAGAATGGAAATAAAGTGTTATTTTGTTCATCGTGGCATCCAACCAAAACTTCAAGATTTATTTTAAGAACTTAATAAATTGTTATTTTGTTCCGGTTGTTTGTGAGAATAAATAGTTATTCAAACAATGACCATGTTCCATAATTGATGGATGAGTTAATATAAATGCTAAACGTCACAAGACGAAAAATTAAAGAATTTCACTTAAATTGTTACACCACCTTTAGTTCATATTGGAAAGGAAAAAAAACAAGAAGGAACTCCATGTTGATGGATTTTTGGAGTTAATTTTATTTCGAATAAATTGACGCTTGCGAGACCTTTTCCAAATGATGACTAAAACACCGTTCATAGGCCAACGTTGAATGGACGGATAATTTAGTGGAGATTATAAATATTGATGTATATGGTCCATTATGTGTAGTTGTGTGTGGTGGATTAATTTTCCTTCACACCACTGTTTTTTAATTGGATATATGAGCATGTCTATTTAAAAATTAAGGAGTTCTGATATTTTGAATTAGTTCAAAGTATCATTGGTATGAAGTGAAAACGTCGTAACAAGAAAAATCAAGTATTTATGATTGGATCATAAAGAATAAAATTTGAGTTACGAGTTTAGCAAAAACATCTGAGGAGTTGCAGAATTGTTCCGCAACTTATGTTCTCGAAAACCCCATAGTAGTGTGGAATGTTCAGGAGACATAATCAAACCATGTTGGACATGGTAAGATAAATAAAATGCCATTATATTTTGTAATTTATGCATTAGAGACTACCGCTTTACACTTAAAAGAGCGCCATCATGATCTGTTGTGATTGACACCTTGGTTTGGGTAGTGACCCGAAATTGTCTTTTCTCAAAATTTTGGTATGCATAGAATGTGTAAAGTGTATACAACCAAATCAGATAAAACGTGTTTATAAGGTTATCCCAAGACTGTTGGGTATTTCTCCTGTCACCAAACCTTGGACAAAAGTGTTTGTCGGGAAGGTGGATTTCTTGAGAAAGTGATTCTTGCGAAATAGGTGAGTGGGAGGACAGTGCAACTCGACGAGATTAGAGAATTATCGTCATTATGTCAAGAGTAGCGCAGCACCGGAAGTTGTTCTGGAGTTTCCTAGTTTGACTAAATGGAAGACGCTACATGTGATGTAGAAACGTCGAAAAGAGTTTGCAAACTAAACCACGTAGGTCGTTAAAAACTTTGTACCCAGACCAACTTGTGGTTTGAGGATGAAGTGTTGTGTTGACAACAAAGGACTTACAAATTATAAAGGAAGCAGATTATGGGCCCTTACTTCGTAGATTGGCTATAAGCCATTATATCCACAAGACATGGATGTTCAGGTCCATTAACAGTTCGATTTGTAAAAAAGATGTTTACGACAAAGTTCAAAGAGTTGACTACGAAAGATTTTGATCTTCCGTAGCGGTGCTTTAGTCTTTACGGATAGTTCTAGCAAAATTTACATATTTTTATATGCGGCTGAATAACAAAACGAAATTCCTCTCAAGGAAGTTTGATCAAGGACGTGTATGTGACATGGTTCGAGAGTTTTGTAAAATTCAAAAGTTGCTCGAAAGGTATGCAAATTTCAATGGTTGAAATAAGCATAACGAAGTTGGAATCTCTACATTAATGAAGTTATCAAAAGAGTTTGATTCCATCATTGACAGTGAAGATGCTTGTAGAGTTACAAGAAATTAAGTGGGAGTGCTAAGACATATTTCTAATACTTTATGTAGTTGACATATAGTTGATTGGAAAGTATGTAATTTAAGTTAACATGGATAAGTTTTTATATTGATAAAAGACTTAGGCTGAATAACATATTGGGATCAATATCTATGGACATAGATTGAGGCGCCTAATTTAGTTAAGCCAAAGTACATGGATGATGTATTGAAATGAGTCAATACGGAAACGACAAGAAGGGGTTCTTGCTGTGTGGAAAATGATTGAGCAAGACTCAAGTGTTTTGACACACGATGAGCAAAATTGAAATTGAGATTCTAAATCATATGTTCCACGATGCGTACACAACCAGATGTGTCCTATGTTATAAAGTGTTATACCAGGACGACTCATATGATGATTAGACAACAGTGGGAAAGATCCATAAGTATTTTAGAGAAAACTAAGGATGAGTCTTCCTGTATAGAAATGACAAACTATTGTAAAGTGTTACACTGATGGTCTTGTCATCTATACAACTAATTCTATCTCAAATTAAGATATGTGTTAGAAGGTGGAACAGTAGGGTGGAAGGAAGTTCTATGCTGGTTTTGAATGAGTTTCAAAAGGTATTGTGATGGATACTACAACAAAGGCTAAGTATATTGTTGTGTTGACAACAAAATAAGAAGAGTATTTTGAGTCAAGGAGTTCTTTATTGAACTAGGTGAATTTCCAAGAATGCGAGTACTATGAAGCTCCATTTTCGTAATGGTGGTGACATTGATTCGAGCTGAGGAATTAAGGTCTCACCAAACAGACCAAATATATACAAAGCCATCTCATTGGAGAATGAGTGATGCGTACTCATTGGAGAATGAGTGATGCGTATAGATGCAGATACAAATAGACCTGAAGCGTCAGATCTTTTTGATAAACCTCTTCCACGAGCAAAACATGATCAGCACCAAAAGGCCATGGGTGTTAGATTGCTACAAATGTTGACTAGATTATTGACTCTAGTGCAAGTGGGAGACTGTTGGAAATATGCCCTAGACGCAATAATAAAGTTGTTTATTATCATATTTCATGTTTATGATAAATGTTTATTATCCATGCTATAATTGTATTAACCGGAAACATAATACATGTGTGGAATATAAACAACAAAGTGTCCCTAGTAAGCCTCTACTAGACTAGTTCGTTAGTCAAGAGTTGGTTAAGGTTTCCTAACCAAGGACTTGTTATAGTCACTTGATAACGGAGTCACTCATTAGGAGAATGACGTGATGGACAGACCCAATAGTAAAGCTTGCAATTGATCGTGTCACTCAGTTTTATTGCCAACGCTTTATATATGCCAAGTATAGTTTCCTTAGACCATGAGATTATGTCACTCCCGTTTACCGGAGGAATGCTTTGGGGACATCAAACGTCGCTTCGTGACTGGGTGATTATAAAGATGGCTTTCAGGTATCTCCGATGGTAGGTGTTGGGTGACATGAATCAAGAGTGGGATTTGTCCCTCCATGTGACGGAGAAGATATCTCTGGGCCCTCTCGGTAATATAGCATCTGGAAGTTTGCAAACATTTGACTAAGTGGTAGTCACGGGGATCCTATATTATGAAACGAGTAAAGAGAACTTGCCAGGTAACGAGATTAAACTAGATATGGTGATATCGACGATCAAATCTCGGGCAAGTTATATATCATGAGACAAAGGGAATCGTATACGAGATTAATTGAATCTCTGGCATCGTGGTTCAATCAATAAAGATCTTCGTTGAATATGTAGAAGTCAATATGGGCATCTCAGTCCCGCTATTGATTATTGATCGGATCATGTCTGCATATTCTCGAACCCATAGGGTCACACACTTAACGCTCCGATGTAGCTGGGGTTTGCGATGAGATATTTGATGGTATGAACGAATGGTGATTCGGAGTCTCGGATGAGATCCTAGACATCACGAGGAGTTCTGGAAGAGTCCGGAGATAAAGTTTCAAAGGAAAGTGGTTTCCAGGGTTCCGGAAAAGTCTGGGAATTTTCCGGCAGAGTATCGGAATATTCTAGAAGGTTCCGGGGGTCCCATAGTGGGACCCACATGGACCAAGGTGGCGTGCAGCAGACCACATGGGCTGGCTGCACCAGCCCCATGGCCCATGCGGCCAAACATGTGAAAAAGGCCTCAAACCCTAAGGGGGTGCCTTGGGGGGTAAGTTTTCCCCTTGGCCGCCACCCCTAGGCTTGGGGAGGGGCAAGGGCTGCCCCCCACGCCTATATAAAGAGGAGGGAGGTCTGGGGTGCATCTACCTCATGCCCTAGCCACACCACCCCTCTCCTCCCTCCTCTCTCTCTGGTACACGGCTTGGCGAAGCCCTGTCCGCGGGAAAACCTCCACCACCATGCCGTCGTTCTGCTGGGATCTCACGAGCCACTTCCTCCTCGCTTGCGGGATCAAGAAGAGGAAGTCTTCATCGAGCTGTATGTGTGGATACCATGGAGGTGCTCCTCATGCGGCACTCCATCGGATTGGCTCTCGGATCGGATAATACATCTCCTCGCGACTAGATGAGCCTAGTTGCGGGGATCGACAGACCAACCCCTGCATCGACAAAAGGCTTTGTTCATTCTTCGAGGGTAAGAGATTGGATCTCCACTTCGCTACTTGCATCTAATAGATCTAGATCGTTGGGTTTCTTCCGCTTGTTATGTAGGAAAAAATTTATTTTCTATGCAACGAACCCATCAGGGCTAGGCTCTGGAATGTAAAAACGGTCAATTTTGTTGTCTGGCCCTCTCCGTGTTGTTGGCTCGCATGAAACTTAACTCTCAGCTACGCCCGCTAGAGGAATGGCTGATTCTGCCGTTTCCCTAGAGTCACCCTTTTCTCTTGCATTTTCGTACAAGGTTGGGAAACACGGAGCCGAGCACATGCGAGCATGGACATGGCGCGAGCTCGCAGCACACAGGCGATAAATCAGCGGGAGTTTTTCCGTCACCACCCATCATCTTCACCTCTTTATTCCACACCCTCCCTTTGACCTCCTAAACTCGCGCCACCATTTCCCCCCTTTCGAGATCTTCACCATTTTACAGCAGGTAAGCAGCGACGAGATCTCCTCCTCTGATCGGCGGTGGTCGTCATGGCCTGTTCCGTCCCCGCTACCTCCATGTTGTAAGTAACATGCAACCCTCCTTTGTGTAGCCTAGATCTATGAGCATGTGATAGATGTGAGTACATCTATGTAGATTCTATGGTATGTGTGTGTAGATCGAGTATATCATCCTAGTTCTGTAGTGTGTTGCTCTCACCGCTATGCACTTCGTGTATTAGAGAGACCGTGGTACGACGGCTGGTTCTACAGAGTGTAGTTCTCATCCTTGTTTAACTTTCGATGTGGTAGTTCATTCATCTTCTACTATGTTCTGCTTCTATCAACACTGTGATTTGCTTGATTGTTCTATAATGTCATGCTTGTATCAACCCTTGTCATACATGCATACAATGCTAACATATGTAGGACACCACCACCGAGGTATTGCCCACTGCACCTCCCTGGGTCTTTCGGCTACATCAGTGCTCTCTGTGAACCCGCTTCGATACGCACCGACGGTTGATAAGTTCCTTGAACTGAGAGCGCCTAGAGGCCTCCCAATGTAGCCTCCTGTTTTATCCACCTTTGTTCTCACAAGGATGGTTGAGATAGTCAAGGGAGGGCTCGATATTGAGAGGGAAATCAGGGACAAGAGCTTGGAACGGATTTGCAAAAGTGTTCTTCTTTTCTGCGACACTACTCAGGTCTACAATCAACTAATTCAGCGCTACTCAGGTGTACAATCAACTAAGGAAGTGGAGATATAAGTGGAACTTGCTCCGCACATTGGCACAAGTTTAAGGGGTGGAAATTACACGAGGAGAGTACTTATTCATGATGGACGACGATATATATGTTCATAAAACATGTCGGGGTAAGCTTTCGTAATTCCACTTGTTCAATTAGTTTGCTACTTCCTGTTATGCTGAGACTAACTCTGCTATGGTTTCAGCTTCACCCCAGGGATGAAGCTTTCCTCAACAAGCAATTCAGAACTATGATCAGATGAAGATCATCTTCAACAAGATTTGTCTCAAGAATCCTATCGGGTTGACTCGCTGCAGCTCGCTCTAAGCCACCTGATGGACAATGAAGCGGAATGTGCCTCCTATAATGTTATAACCCCTTATGAGAGGAAGCATTGGTTCACTTCCTTCCTTCGCAAGCACTATCTGTGATGAGGTGATGATGGTGTTGTGGCTGATGTGTTTATTAGATATATTTTACGACGTGGTATATATTAAACCCCTCGGATGATAAACTTATGGTGCATCACCAACAGTTGTGTGTTGAATATGTGGTGCACCAGTATTGTGTGAACTATGTAAGCATGATACTAAACCCCATAATTGTTGTGCTAGTTTCATGTCCTTCGTACTAAGTCCATGTCCTATGTGCCAAGTATGGTAATATCACCACTCGAAGAAGTGGTGAGAGTATGTGTGAGTGCACACATAGCCAAACAGCAGGGCATCATGAACTTGCTCCCTGGAAATGAGCCTGGCTGCCACTTTGTGGACAACCAAATGAGCTGCACAACATGGCTCAGACCGCATTTTTTAGGGCCTGTCACGGATGTAAAAGGCCCAAAATCGATGCAGGTAGCTTGTGCTTTTGTCCATCCTTCAATTTCTCTCATCATCCTCTCTCGTGGAACTTAAAAACTCTCTTCACACAAAACTTATCATAAACTGATTAGAGGGTTAGTACTCATAAAATAAAATCCACTTGGGTTCCAGCAAGACACATTGCACAAACTTTATTTTACATTAACTAATGTTTACTAAGCCTCATTGTGGCACTCCTTCCAAAAAGTACCGCGAATAACGCTCGTAAGAGAGGCGAATACAAATAAAGGCAGAATCTATCAAAACAGAACAGTCTGTAATAGCAAACACGCCCATAGTTCTAATGGAACATCGAGATATTGCGGAGCAAAACAACATGGGCTACAAGAAGACAAAGCATGCTTGTCGAAATCTTGACGACTCGACAAAGTAGGACTGGTTGCCACCTTAAAACAACCCGCGAATAGTGGGAGTGGTGTCAAAAATGAATGAGATGATTCAAGGCCTTGATCAAGGAGTCGCCAATAAGATGACATCATCGAGTACTTACACAACCTTATTTGAACAACAATACCAGCAAGCCAACCACGATGAAAAACGACATTGGCCATCGAGCAAGACGACAGACCGCCAACAAGGAAATAGTGATTCAAGCTGACGACCCAAGAGGAAAAATTGGACTCGAGGCTTTCACGTGGAGCTAACGTAGGTTGGATGACATGTGTGGAAACTCCATGATGTACAAATGAGCACTAGTAAAAAAAGCTTATAGGCAGATGTCGATTAGCAGCGGGCCCAATATAGAACATGCTGCCACTAAGTATTAGCAGCGTTTCTGACCGGGCGCACTGCTAATAAGCCCTTACAGGCAGTGTACAACAGTGAGGTGCATGCTTCCAGTAAGTTCAGCCCACCAGCGGCCCTCGGTGAAAACTAGTAGCAACACGCGGCCCAGGTTGCACGCTGCCACTGACTTCATGCTTGCAGCGCCCCGGAGGACACACGCGCTGCCAGTACTACCTCCTTATTAACCGGCTAGATCGATCCACGCGCCGCAATCAACATTTCCCCAAATCAAGCCGGTCTCGCAGTCGCCCTTTTGACGCCACCACCCTTCTCAGATGCTGGCGCCCCTCTCCATCGCTGGCGCTCGTCTCTAACGCCTCGACCTCACCATTCTCGGCCTTGCTTTACCTGACCTCGACTCGCCCTTGCCGCCCCTCTCTAATGATGCCTCGACCTTGCCGTCCTCAACATCATTGGCCTCGACCTCGATGTCGCCGTTCGCCGAAGGTCTGTCTTTCTCTCTCTCTCTCTCTCTCTCTCTCTTTCTCTCTCTCTCTCTCTCTCTCTCTCTCTCTCTCTCTCTCTCTCTCTCTCTCTCTCTCTCTCTAAGAACCCTAGCTAACCCCAAACCCCTGATTACGAAGTTGATGGCGTTGGTGGTACCCCAAGCTAAGGTGTGGATGTAGAAAGTAGCAGTATTGCCTCAGTTAAGAACCAAGGTTTAATTGAACCAGTAAGACTTTGAAATCAACAACGAGGCATTCGTCAACGATCTCCGGCGCTTGACCGTCGACGAATGTGGTACACACACTCAAACAATTACTTTTCCCCCAACGGTAGGAAGGTTGTCAATCTTCCCGGTCTGCTGAAAACAAGCGGTTAAAACGTATGGTGGAGTGAATGAAATATAGAAATGGACCAGCGAGCAAGTGATTGTAAAAATCAAGTGAACGATATTGTAATCAATGGAAAAAGATGGAATGGGGAGGCATGGATTCACTAGTGGTGTCTCTCCATAAAATAAAATACTCATATGATGGGTAAACAAATTACAGCTAGGCAATTGACAAGATTATGACAGAAACTTAATCTAGCTATGACAAAGAGTTCGTGATAATATTTATGTAGGCATCACTACAAATAACAAAGACCATCATCCAACTGCATCTTTATCTGAAAAGTCCACCTAGGGATCGCTATCCAGCCTATCATTGATACGTGTCAAACATATCTATAATTGTTGATTGTTCCATGCTAGTTATATGCCATTGTTACATGTTTTTACTATCTTATTACATCATATTTAGGCTTTTTGTCGGACTAACCTATTGACAAGATGCCCAGTGCCAGTTCTCTGTTTTTGCTATTTTTTATCTCAGAAAAGTTACTTCTAGAAATATTCTCAGAATTGGACGAAACTTTTGGGGATTTTTTATTTGACAAGATACAGAAGTGGACCAAAGGGGACCTGGGGGGGCCACCCACAGGCCAGGGGCGACCCCCAGCCATGGCCAGAGGTGGGGCCGCGGCCAGGACCCGCCCCTGGGCCTGGAGGCTCCCCTCGGCTCCCCTCAACGCCTATAAAAACCCTTTTGACCTAAAACCAAAGGGGCGACGATTATTTTCAAGAAACACGACCCGACGCTGCCGCCTCCTCGAAACCCAATTCGGGGAGATTCTGAAGCTGCTCCCGGCACGCTGCCGGAGGGGAGATCGATCCCGGTGGGCTCTACATCGCCATGCCTTCCACCGGGATGAAGTGTGAGTAGTTCCACCTTGGACTACGGGTCCATGGAAGTAGCTAGATGGTTGTCTCTTTCCCCCGTGCTTCATGTTTATGATCTTGTGAGCTGCCCTACATGATCAAGATCGACTGTTTGTAATGCTATATGATGTGTTTGTTGGGATCCGATGGATTATGAAGTTATGATCAGATTGTGCATGGTTCTTAGTTATTAATTTATGTTCTTGCATGCTCTCCGATGTGTGTAGTTGCTTTGGCCAAGTGATTGCTTATGTATCCAAGAGAGAGTATTTATGCTAGATAGTTAGTTCATGCCCTCTCATGTGCCTGGGCACGAGTGACAGAAACGTCTAAGGACGAGTGTGTGATGTTGCGACTAAGGGTAAAACATCGGTGTTTATGTCTACGTGATTATAAATATTGCTTACTTCATACGCTTTACTTAATGCAATTGTCTGTCGCTTGCGACTTAATACCGATGGGTGATAGGCTGGATAGCGATCCCTAGGTGGACTTTTTAGATAAAGATGTAGCTGGATGGCGGTCTTTGTTCCTTGTTGTGATGCCTACATGAATATTACCGTGAACACTTTGATATAGCTAGATTAAGTTTGTGTCATAATTCTGTCAATTGCCCAACTGTAATTTGTTTACCCTTCATATGAGTGTTTTATTTATTGGAGAGACACCACTAATGAACCCATGGCCCCCGGTCCATCTTTTTACATTGTTTACAACCTCATTTACTTGCTTTCCATAATCACTTGCTCGCTGGTCCGTTTTCATAAATCATTTCACTACACTATACGTTTAACCGCTTTGTTTTCAGCAGACCGGGAAGATTGACAACCATCCTGTTGTTGGGGGCAAAGTAATTGTTTGAGTGTGTGCAGGTCCACGTTCATTGACAATTAAGCGCCAGAGATCGTTGACGAGCTCCTCGTTGTTGGTTTCAAAGTCCTACCGGTTCGATTAAACCTTGGTTCTTCACTAAGGGGAAAACTGCTACTCGCTACATCCACGCCTTCGCTTGGGGCACCTCCAACTATATTATCACCATCAAGCAGTTTTTCTGGGGCCATTGCCGGGGACTTTGGAGCTGCATCAAGGGGAGTCTCGCGCTCTCAATCACTTTACTTTGTTTTTGTCTTGCTTAGTTTACTTCTTGTTTCGCTTATTTACTTGTTTAAAATTTTCAAAACCCCAAAAAATTAGTGTAGTCTTTATTCCTGTTTTGCTTAGTTTTATCTTTTGTTTAGTAGCTATGTTTCCTCCTAAGTTTGGTATGAAAGATATTAGTGTAGGTAGTGGTTCAATCATTGGTAGAAGCAATATTGAAGAATTTTTTAATCATGTTAATGGTCTAAGCAATTTTAGTGAGAAGCCTTTGGTTGAACTCACCGATTCTTATGAAACTGCTATATCTTATTTGGTTGGAATGATAGAGGCAAGATTCCTTAATCTCAATCCTATTTTGCAACAAATGTTTCTTAAACTTGACGATGTGAAGGATGGTGAGGATAAGGATTTTGTTAAAAAAACTCTATTGATGGAGTTTAATGATGTGGCTAGAGAATCTAGGAAGATATTTGCCCACTATAATATGCTTGGACATGTCCTTGATCTCACTCACACCTTGAAGACTTTGGACATCAAAACCAATTAATATGTTGGTAAAACTGAAGGTGAGAGAGAGGTAAAAATTCCTATCCCATTCAAATTGCTTGGTGTGGCCGACGCTTTGGAGGACAACTTTGGTTGGATTGCTCCTCAAAATCTATTTGATGAGAATAGTCAACCAAAGAAGAAAGAAAGAGGAGATTCTCAGCCTTGCATTGGTAGGATACAATGTATTTATGCTAAGTTTTCCAGCATTGGTTTAGAAGATGACGATGATCTTGATTTCGAAAAAACTTGATATTTGGCATTGCGCCTAGCTAAAAGGCGTTAAAGAAAAGCGTTTGTTGGGAGGCAACCCATTTTTATTTTTGCTTTCTTGAGTCATGGAGTAGTTTCTTCTGTAGCAACTTCATTGTATCCTTGTTTTTAGTTTCTGTGTGCCAAGAGTTAGCCTCTAATGCTTAGAAAGTGCGAAGTTTTGTTTTGCTGTCCAGAAATAGATTCTGAGCTCCCGTTGTAGAAAATCTCGAAAAATCCCAGAATGTTATCTTTTCTGAAAATTGTTTACGGCAAGACTTATACTTTTATCTATCTCTCATTAGTTTTAAGTTTTTTGATTTGAGCCCCGTAAGTGCCTCTAAAAAATAGATCTTTGCAGACTGTCCAGTTTTGACAGATTCTGCCTTAATTTGTATTTGCCTCTTTTATATTAACGTCATTAGTGGTACTTTTTGGAAGGAGTGCCACCCTGAGGCTTAGTAAACAGTAGGTACTGATAAATCAAGTTTGTACAATTTGTCTTAGTGGAACCCAAGTGGTTTTTGTTTTATTGAACTAACCCTCTAATCAGTTTATGAAAAGTTTTGTGCCAAGGGAGTTTTTAGGTTCCACGAGGGAAGATGGTGAAAGAAGTTGAAGGATGGACAAAAACACAAGCTAGGGGATGCCCCCATGGCATTCCCCCGAACATTCAAGAAGACTCAAGCATCTAATCTTGGGGATGCCCAAGGCATCCCCTCTTCTTCATCGACAACCATCAGGTCGTCTCCGTTGAAACTATGTTTTTATCACTTCACATATTATGTGCTATTCTTGGAGCGTCATTTTATTTTACTTTCAGTTTGTTTTATTTTGTTTGCTGGTAATGTACTTTGTTGGATCCTAGCTTTCTTGTGTGGGAGAGAGACGCGCTCCGCTTTTTCATTAGAATACTCTTGTGCTTCGCTTATATTTTGTTGAGTATTCTTAGCTTTGTTTTCTTATCAGCTCTTGTGCTTCGCTTATATCTTGTTAAGAGATGTTAGTTGTTTCTATTAGACTCTCTTATGCTTCACTTATATTTGTTTAGAGACTTGTTTATGGTTGCTTGTTCAATTTGTTGGAATGATAAAAATGTCGTGCATGTGGTAGTGGCGTGATGAAAAACTTGCCTAGTCTTGTAGATCTTCATGTTTGAAGAACATGAAACTTGCCAATTGTTTTAAAATGTTAATTGAATTAATGCTCAAACTTTCTGGGTATTTAAGTTAAGGCTCATTAGTGAAGAACTATCGTTAAAGCTTGAATTTCTAAAGTTTCTTCATACTTGCAAGTTGTATAGTCAAGTATTTTCATCAAATGAAAGTTTGGTTAACAAGGAAGACAGTGTCGAGTTTTTGTGTTTATGCTTACTGTACGTTCTATAGTCATTCTTGTTCCGGTTTACTGGTGCTTGTTTGCTTTGATATCCTTTGCTAGCCAAAAACTCTGTACTGAGTGGGAATGTTGCTCGTGCATCCAAACTCCTTGAGCCAAATATCTTTCCTGCAGTGTCCACCATACCTAGCTATACATGGTATTTCGTGCCATTCCAAGTAAATTTGTCATGTGCTACCTTTAAAACTTCAAAATACTCCAATTTGTGTCTCTGTTTTTAGCTCATGAGGAAGTAGTAAGGAAGTTTGTTATATCCTGTGTCAAGCAAGGTAATTTCCCCCCTTTCACCTGGTGAGCGTGGATTACGTGCTCACTTAAATTTGCCAAGAGCTGGCCAAGGGTTCCCAGCCCGCAAAATATAAATTCAACCAATCATTAATATCTCCTTCACACAATGCAACTTGAGAAATCGGTCAAACATTGGTTAGTGATAAACAAAGGAGAAAGAGGAATGTACTCGTTCCTCTATGGGAGCCGCTCTCACAAGTCTAAAAGCCTTGCTTGGTATGGGGGACTAACGGATTTCTTTACTGTGGATTCGTTGACGAAAGCATGCATATCTCAAAACTGTTTTACTTCTGTTTAATAAAACATAAAAAGCTCTAGCACATGATTAATCACTGCTTCCCTCTGCGAAGGGCCTTTCTTTTACTTTATGTTGAGTCAGTTTTCCTATTCTTTCTATCTACTCAAAGCAAGCTTGCAACACTGACTCTGGGTGCAGTTGACTATATTGCATCTTTATTCTTAATCATGATTCTTTATGTTGACATTATCTATAAGATAAGCATGTTGAAAGTTGAAGAAATGCTGAAACTTGCATCTTCCTTTTTGTTGACTTCAAATACTTTTGACAAGAAAATATTACCTTGAAGACTTTCATGTTATGTTAATCTTTATTCTTTCATGTCTCCAAAGTACTATTCATGAAAGGTTTTGCTTCAATGATGCAACTTGTTTACTCATTGTTTGCTTGATTATCAAATATAGACAATTGTTTTGGATCACTTTATTCATATCATATGCTTTACATTACTATTTGATCAAGGTTATGCTAGTAGCATGTCTCATCAAAAATTATTTTGTTTATCACTTACCTACTCGAGGACGAGTAGGAGTTAAGCTTGGGGATGCTGATACGTGTCAAACGTATCTATAATTTTTTATTGTTCCATGCTAGTTATATGCCATTGTTACATGTTTTTACTATCTTATTACATCATTTTTAGGATTTTTGTCGGACTAACCTATTGACAAGATGCCCAGTGCCAGTTCCCTATTTTTGCTGTTTTCTATTTCAGAAAAGTTACTTCTGGAAATATTCTCGGAATTGGGCGAAACTCTTTGTGGATTTTTTATTCGACAAGATACAGACGTGGACCAAAGGGGACCTGGAGGGTCCACCCACAGGCCAGGGGCGACCCCCAGCCACGGCCAGAGGTGGGGCCGCGGCCAGGACCTGCCCCTGGGCCTGGAGGCTCCCCTCAGCTCCCCTCGATGCCTATAAAAACCCTTTTGACCTAAAACCGAAGGGGCGACGATTATTTTCTAGAAACACGACCCGTTGCCGCCTCCTCGAAACCTAATTCGAGGAGATTCTGAAGCTGGTCCCGGCACGATGCCGGAGGGGAGATCGATCCCGGAGGGCTCTACATCGCCATGCCTTCCACCGGGATGAAGTATGAGTAGTTACACCTTGGACTACGAGTCCATGGCAGTAGCTAGATGGTTGTCTCTCTCCCTTGTGCTTCATGTTTATGACCTTGTGAGCTGCCCTACACGTTAAAGATCGACTGTTTGTAATGCTATATGATGTGTTTGTTGGGATCCGATGGGTTATGAAGTTATGATCAGATTGTGCATGGTTCTTAGTTATTAATTTATGTTCTTGTGTGCTCTTCGATGTGTGTAGTTGTTTTGGCCAAGTGATTGCTTATGTCTCCAAGAGATAGTATTTATGCTAGATAGTTAGTTCATGCCCCCTCTTGTGCCTGGGCACGAGTGACAGAAACGTCTAAGGACGAGGGTGTGCTGTTGCGACTAAGGGTAAAAACATCGGTGTTTATGTCTACGTGATTATAAATATTGCTTACTTCATACGTTTTACTTAATTCAATTGTCTGTCGCTTGCGACTTAATACCGATGGGTGACAGGCTGGATAGCGATCCCTAGGTGGACTTTTTAGACAAAGATGCAGCTAGATGGCGGTCTTTTTTCGTTGTTGTGATGCCTACATGAATATTACTGTGAACACTTTGATATAGCTAGATTAAATTTGTGTCATAATTCTGTCAATTGCCAACTGTAATTTGTTTACCCTTCATATGAGTGTTTTATTTATTGGAGAGACACCACTAGTAAACCCATGGCCCCTGGTCCATCTTTTTACATTGTTTACAACCTCATTTACTTGTTTTCCATAATCACTTGCTCGCTAGTCCGTTTTCATAAATCATTTCACTATACTATACGTTTAACTGCTTTGGTTTCAGTAGACCGGGAAGATTGACAACCTTCCTGCTGTTGGGGGCAAAGTAATTGTTTGAGTGTGTGCAGGTCCATGTTCGTTGTCGATTAAGTGCCAGAGATCGTTGACGAGCACCTCGTTGTTGATTTCAAAGTCCTATTGGTTCGATTAAACCTTGGTTCTTCACTAAGGGGAAAACTGATACTCGGTACATCCACGCCTTCGCTTGGGGCACCACCCAACTATATTATCACCATCAGTCACCCATCGGTATTAAGTTGCAAGCAACAGCCAATTGCATTAAGTATAGTTCATGATGTAAGCAATATTCATAATCATAAAGACATAAACACCGCTATTTTATCCTTTGTAGCAACGGCACATCCTTGGCTTTGCATGTTTCTATCACTCAAGCGCTAGCACAAAAGGGGCCACGAACCTACGATCTAGCATAAATACTGTCTCTTGGAGATACAAGCAATCACTTGTCCAAAGTAACTACACACATCGGAGAGCATGCAAGAACATAAATTAACATATAAGAATCATGCACAATCTGATCATAAATTCATAATCCATCAGATCCCAGCAAACACATCATATAAACATTACAGTAGTCAATCCTGATCATGTTAGTCAGCTCACAAGATCATAAACAATGAGGCACAAGGGAGAGAGACAACCATCTAGCTACTACCATGGACCCGTAGTCCAAGGTGGAAACTACTCACACATCATCCCGATGGAAGGCATGGTGATGAAGAGCCCTCCGGGATCGATCTCCCCTCCAGGAGGGTGCCGGGATCAGAATCCTCCCGAATTAGGTTTCGAGATGGCGGTGGCTTCAGGACGATTTCGTGGAAAATAGTGGCCGTCTCGATGTTTTTAGGTCAAACGTGATTTTATAGGCGTCGGAGAAGGCCGAGGGGACCCACAGGAAGCAGGGGCGGGGTGGACCCGTGTGTCCCACCTTGGCTGGGGCTGCAGGCCGCCCCTAGCCCCTGGGTTGCCCCCGAGGTCGACCTCCGGACTCCGTCTTTGTCTTGGCGTAAACAAAATCTCCGTAAATTTTTGTCCAATTCTGAGAATATTTTCTTAAGTGGATTTTCTGAAATACAAAATAGCAGAAAACAGGAACTGGCACGGGGCATCTTGTCAATTGGTTATTCCAATAAAATGAATCAAAATGATATAATATGATAGTAAAAACATGTGACAATGATATAAAACAAGCAGGGAACAATCAAAAAATATAGATACCACTAGTACAAAAAAATCAGCCGTGGCGCACCAAATACACTACTCGTGGCGCATGGCCCTGCACCACTAACAAACACGCCACGGGTAGCATATTACCCGTTGCTCACGGGCTCGGTGCGCCATTACTAATCAATAATACCCGTGGCGCACTCCCAATATGCGCCACGGCTAAGTTCCTCAAAAACCAAAAAAATACCCCCATGGGGATTCGTCTACGCCGCTGCCCAGGACGGCTTCATGCACGTTTTGGCTGGTTTGGGGGCTGTCGTTGGATGGACACCGGACGCGCAGGGGACATCGGCGGTGGCGCGTGAGCTGACCTCCTGCACACGGACGTTCCCGAGCAAGGGCCGCTTCAATGTCGTCAGCTGGGGCATGGCGTGTGCGGGGGGGGGGGGGGGGGGGCGGGGGGTGGCGGGGGATTCACGCTTCTCACCCAGGGAAGGGTGCGCTAGATCCTTCTTCGTCGACGTCCTGCGGACGCGTGGGTTTATCGCCGTCGGGCGAGGCAGGGCGCGCGCGGGGTCTCGCGCTCGTCGGCGCAGGGAAGGGTGCGTGCGGGGGGGGGGGGGGGGGGTCCGGATTCGAGCTCCTCGGCCAGGGAAGGGCGCGCGTCGGCGGCATGAGGGATCCATCTTCGACGACTTCTTGCGGACGCGCTAGCTCCAGGGGTTTCATCGCCGTCGTCGGGCGAGGCAGGCCGCACGGGGGCTTCAGACTCACGGTCGGCGCTGGGGAGGGCGCGCGTGTGGGGCGCTTCGGCCTGGGACACGAGACGAAGGACGAAGGAGCAGATGCGGGAGCACGAGTGGATGACGGGGCTTCACGCGGATCCTGTGTTTCTTCGGACATGTATGTACCGTTCGATGGAGCATCGCAACCGTCGGATGCGTGAGCCCACGGATCGGCGAATGGAGCCCCCCTGGCCTGGCAGCTTCCTACGGCACCGCACATGCCTGTCAGCAGGAAAGCAGAAGCAGCAGTGGCAACAGTCGTGGCGCACAATACAGTGGTGCGTTACGGGTATGTCTGATGTAAATCTGCCACCCAGAGTAAGATATACTAGTGGCGTATCAAATAGCGGTTGTGTCACGGGTAATTGCATACTAGTGGCGCATCTGTTTCTGGTGCGCCACTAGTATGTCTGTGCACTCCGGCCGTCCACGTTAAACCTTAGCCGTGGCGTACGGTTTTATAAGTGCGCCACGGGTAAGACTTACCTGTGGCGCACCGTTTTTGGTGCTCCACGACTATATACCAGTGGCGCACCAAAATGGCGGTGTGCCACGGTTTGACAGGTACTAGCATCCACAAGCTTAACTCATACTCGTTCTCGAGTAGGTAAGTGATAAAAAATAATATTTTTTATGAGACATGCTACCAACATAATCTTGATCAAGATAGTAATGTACAACACACGATTTGAAATATGGTGATCCAAAACAATTGTCTATAGTTGACATTAATCAAACAATGTGAAAGTGCATGGTTGCCCCTATGTGTGGTTTTGGTAATTAATGACAAACTCTATGGACTAATGTTTGTATTGAGCTACTTGTAGGTGGTGTCCATATGCGTTGCTTGATCTCCATTTGTTGGAGTCAAGGCTAAGGGAAGAAGATTATGTGTTGATCAAGGCTAAGTGCGAGTTGATCAACACTCAAGTCCAAGTGAAGATATGCTGAAGAGTGCTTCTCCCATATTGGTGTATGGGGGAGTAACATGTGAATCTTCACCAAGCGAAGCGCAATCAAGAAAGGTGGTGCGTCTTGAGGAGATGAAGATCGTCTTCATCGACCTCAAGTGGATTAATGCGCAAGGCAAATGTATGATCTTGATAGGGTTTCTATTTTACCGGTCTCATGATGTTAGTTGAGAGACCGGGTTATAAGATAGATAACCGTACTATCAAGAGGGGCTCTCGACCGAGTATCTTGATCGTATCATTTGTGGAGAGCTCAAACCTTTGCATCCTTGCATTCTTGCAATCATCTTTATTGGTTCTTATCTGGCTCTTATCGTGGTGTGGTCTTGGTGCTTGTCGTGCTCGTCATGACAAGACCAAGTTCACCGAAAACGGATTTTGAATGCGTCTTCTATTGCGTTTTCGGTTTTGGAGATTTTGTCGGTTCGTCCCTATGAAGGGTTCTCTCGTCCATTTATTAGAAAAATCTCCTTTGCTTGTTTTCAATATTTTCACTTTTTATAGGGTAGCATTTGTCTTCCTCTTTCCAACAAAATTCTCGATTCGAACTTCATTTGCAAAAGTTATGGAAGATCAGGTTTTACTGTTTGGATCTGGTCCGAAGATGGTCCGGAGTCTCCGGAAGGACCCGGAGTCTCCGGTCCATTGTTTTTCGCTGCCAAGTGACCTCTTTGTGGTGCGGTACTGGATAGGGGTCCGGAGCATCACCGGAGATAGTCCGGAGTCTCCGACCCCTCTAGACCGGAATCTCCAGTCTGCCCTGATGACCCAACGAGCCCGGAGCCTGGCCGGAATCTCCGACCCAGGCTGGAGTCTCCGATGCACTTACACCGGATTCTCCAGTCTGAGCAGGCTGTAACGGCTAGTTTTGTGGGGACCTATAAAAGGCCCCCTTCTTTCCCAAATCTCCGAAGGTTTTCAGCAGCACGAATTTCTCTCTCTCTCCCACCATTGTTGACCTTGGAAAACCTTGCCCTCTCCCAATCCCTCCAATGATTCTTGCCCATCTTTAGGGAAACAAGAGAGGAGACCTAGATCTACATTTCCACCAATCAATTTCTCCTCTAAGTGAGGGGAACCTAGTGGATCTAGTTCTTGGAGTTCTTTTGTGGTTCTCCTCTTTGTTCTTCCTCTCAAATCCCTCCCTATCATTAGTTGCTTTGGTTGGATTTGGGAGTGAAGGACTTGACCACCTTGTGTGGTCTTGCCTTTTGCATTTGGTGCATAGGTTTGAGTTCCCCACGGTGATACGTGGGATTGAAGGTTGAGAAGCTTGTTACTCTTGGGTGCATTGTGTTCCCAAGAGCTTGTGCCTCTTGGGTGCATTGTGTACCCTAGACGGTTGGTGGTGTCGCGAAGGCTTCAAGTTGTGAAGCTTCAGGCAAGATTTGGGAGCCCCCGATTGAGTTGTGGGTGTGTGCCCCAAGATCATTGTAAAGGCTCCGGATTCTACCTTGAAGGATTCCGATAGTGGAAGATGAACCTAACCCTTGGGGTGAGGTTCATCGGAAAATAGGGTGAGGCCTTTTGTGGCGTCTTGAGTAGGCCTTTTGTGGCGAGATCACACCCCTCCAACGAGACGTACTCCCATTAACAAGGAGGAACTCGGGAATACATCCTCGTCTCCGCATGCCTCGGTTATTTCTATACCCGAGCTCTTTACTTATGCAATTTACATTGTGATAGCATTTGTGCTTGATGTCATATATATTTCTATCACCTTGTTGTTATATTGCTTAGCATATGTTGTTGGTGCACATAGGTGAGCCTAGTTATTTAGGTTGTTGGCTTGTTAATTTAAACACCTAGTTTTATTCCGCAATTATCAAGCCTAAACCGGAAAAGTTTTAATCGCCTATTCACCCCCCCCCCCTCTAGGTGACATCGTTTGTTCTTTCAATTGGTATCAGAGCCTCGGCTCTCTTTTTGGGCTTTACCGCCTAGAGAGTAAAGATGTCGTTTAGAGAATTAGTGCACGATCCCACTTTTATATTCGATGGCACAAATTTTAATGTTTGGAAAACTCATATGCTTAGTCACTTACGGGTCTTGGACCCCAATATTGAGCGTATCTTAGATATAGGTTTTTCTCCTCCAAAGGATTACGAAAGTATGACTTTAGAGGATGAGAAAACTTATATCTAGATGCTCTAGCTTCTAATGAGTTTTGCAAATTTTTGAGTGTTGTAGTTTTTGAGTCAATCATGCCTCTCCGGAACGCTCATGAATTGTGGACAAAGCTTCAAGATAAATACGGCAAGTCCATGACTATTGAGGATGATTGTTCTCCCTCCACCTCCAGGCGTAATGAGTTCTCAACTTCGTCTACTTCACCAAAATGTGGTAAGCCACAAACTAATGTGATGGTGAGTAGTGATAGGTTGTGCAATAATGATAGTGAGCTCATTGTTGATGATCTTTATCTCTATCTTGTTGCAATGCCTCATCTTTGGACCTAAACACACATAGCACTATAAATGTCATACATGCTAGTGTTGATAGTCCTTGCATATCATCCAAAAATTGCTTGGATAAATCTCTTGATGATATGCTTGCTTTATCTTGTTGCCATGATAAAAATGCTTGTGTTTCCTCTAATTCTTGTATTAATAATAATGTAGAGGAAACTCAATTAGCTATGGAACAAGATGTGAACTTGAGTAGTTCAAAAGTTAATTGTTCTTCTTCATCAACCATCTTTTGCCTTATGGCTAAATCTTCTAGTAGTGATAATAATGATAATGATAATAATGATGAAGAGGATAGATGATGATGAATCCTTTCATAAGAAAGGTCTAATGGTTCTTAATGCCCTTCCTAAAATAAAATGCTCATGCTATCCTCTTTGAAATTATGGAAACCCTAATTGAGCGTGGGCTTACTATTAAGGCTTTGGAAGCAAGCCTTGTAGAAAAAGGAAGGATTGAAAGAGAGGATGCGAATGAAAAAGCATCTTTAGAGGTGACTCTTGAGGAAGAGCAAGAGACTCGGGCTTCTCTTGAGGAGAAACTCGAATCTATTGAGGAGTCTCATAATGAAATAATTGCTAAACTCATTAAAGAACGTGACCATGCTCATGCTAAATATAAAGTCACGAAAAAGGAAAATGCTAGCTTTAAGGAAGAGCTTGCCAAGTTGTCTTCTTCCATTCCTAATGTTAATGATGCTTGTGCTACTAACTCCACTTCTTGTGAAGCATCTATTTTGAAGGAGAATGTTGAGTTAAGGGCTCAACTTGAGTTGCTAACTAGCAAGTATGGGAAGTTGGAAGAAAGTCATGAAAAGCTATCTAGCTCTAATGATGATCTTCTAGCATCCTATGCTAGTCTAAAGTTAGCTCATGAGGCTATCACTACCAAGGTAACATCTTGTGAGCCTCATGTGGACAATGGCACAACTTTATCTAAAAATGCTATATTGCCATGTGCTAGTCCTAGTAGTTCATCCACTCATAATGTTGGCACATCTTGTGATGAATTACTTTCTTTGCCTTGTTGCTCTAACAATGATGCATCTACCTCCTCTAGTACTTGTGTTGTCACTAACCATGTAGAGAAAAGAGGAGAGCTCAAGGCCCAAGCCACTTCTATGAAGAAAGGCTTGGAAAAGCGTCATGAAGGGAAGAGTGCACTTGACAACATGTTGAGTGTGCAACAATCCCCCAATGACAAGAGTGGACTTGGATTCAACTCCAACAACAAGAACAAGTCCAAGATTGATAAGAAGAAGGGCCAAGTACAAGTCAAGAATCCGGCCAAGATCATTTGCTTCAAGTGCAAGCTAGAAGGGCACCATGTTCGGGATTGCCCAATGAAGAAGAAGCCTCTTAGTGAGAAGCAACTAGGGAAGCGGCCTCTTGTTCAATCTCATGCTCAACCACGAGTTGAACAATGGCCACCTCCTAAGAAGACTCAAGTCAATGCTCCTCAAGTTGAGGAGCCTATTAAGAAGAAAGAGAAGAGTCGATGTTGCTACCTTTGCCGTGGCAAGGGTCACTTTGCTTCTTCATGCACTATCGGTAACCTATCCAACCCCATCTTAATTGATGATGCTTATTCACTTAGAAAGGATAGAGTTGGCAATGTGTTTGCCAAATATGTGGGAACTCAAAGTGGTGTCAAGAAAAGAACCATTTGGGTTGCCAAGCCTATTGTGACTAACCTCTTAGGACCCAACTTGGTTGGGACCAACAAGCTCCAACTTGATCAATAGGTGTTGTGGAGGACATTGGAGACTTGGCTATCATTTGAAGAATTAAGGGATCTTCATGATATTATTTCATCAAGCCAAGTCAATTGGATTATATTGCCATATCTCATATCCTATGTTCCTCCTTGCGATAACTTGTATTTAATTATATATATATTGAAATTTGCTTGCTCCCTTGCATGTGTTAGTTTTGTTCCTAGCATGTGCTTGTATATGATATGCTACTTTCCTAATTGTCTTGTTATTCAAGGTTGTGTATCATGTATGTGTAACTTTGTGTTGAGTCTTTATTGGATCTTGTGTTGATTTCAATTGGCTCTTTTGAGAGATTAATAGACTATCCCATTTTGGGGGAGTGATATGCTTTGTGCACTTCACAAACCTAAAAATGTGTGTACATGAGGCACACCACCTAGTATTGATATTTCAATATTATCTAGTTACTATGTGGTATGTCATATTCATGAGAAATTCAAATTCTACAATGTCCATTAATTTCTCTAGTTGGTTTTATTTGCCTCTTGCTTAGATAAAATGAATTATCACATTATGGGGGAGTAGTAAGCTATGTGCATATTACAATCCCATAAAAATGTGAACATTTGAGGTTTGCCACTTAGATTTGATATTGTAAATTATCTTATTCCTATGTGGCATGTTTGCTCGAACAAGTTCCAATTTTCATTTTGGTTATCCTTTGGCTCTTGTTTGTGCGAGTTTGCTTGGTGTGGTTTTTCTCTAATATGCATTTCTATATATTATTTGAGAAACCATTTGTTCCATATTATTCTAACCATGGCCTTGCCGGTTGGTTTGAATAGTTGGAACTACCAACAAACTTTATTAAAATATGGTGTTTTATTTCTTATCGCTTACCATATGTTTTATCATGTGAGGATGAACTTGTATATCTCTACTCACCGGGAAAATATTTCCTTATACTCATTGTCCTTGGACAATTGATATTCACATTTGTGGTAGAATATTTTTGTTCATCCTCATATTGGCTCTTGCGTTGAATTGCCTTATTTATTGCCAAGTGTTTTTGTTTTTACTCCCATTGCCTTCCTTGCCTCTTGCATGGATCCTAATTTTCAATTGGTAGTGTTTAGTGTTGTAAATAAAATATGGAGAGTAATGATCCCTTGTGCGTGCATTTTGTATTCAAATACAAATATCAAAGTAATGCATGAATCTTGGGGGAGCATTCCTTTTTATTTAGAACACTATCCTATCTATCAATATTTGATCCTTTCAATTGGCATTGATTTTTTATCTTATGCTTGGTACCATCAATTGGCATCACTTGGAATTTGATATCTTCTCCATAGATATTTGTTTCAATTGATGCTTATTGTGGGAGTCTTGATACCTTATTTATTTATTTTACTTTACGTGATTTCGGTCAAGTATTATCCTCTTCTTGGTATCTCTTCTCCTAGTTGGTATCTTATTTTAAATTGGTGTCTTATCAATCATGTGTTGTTTTGATTCGATTCCTATTGATATCATACTTCATGTGTTGATGTGTTTTGGAATCAATCATATGTTGACTTAATTTTTCCTCAATCATGTGTTGATTTGGATTTTGATATAATTTGGACAACCTTTTTGTGTCACACTTTGGTGTGCCCTCTTCTTGGTTTACTTGATGTTTCTGTCCAAATTGTATCTCATTCGGTTCTAGAAAGTCTTTGCATGCGCGGTTACTAATTTATATTATTATTGCATGCTTATCTTTCTTGAGACAATATATAGGGTATACTCCACCGAATCCTAAATCGTCTAAGATGTGCATGAAATTCAATTTCATATCTATATGCACATATTTATGTGGAGTATGTCCTATGTATTGTAGTTCATCTAACTACTATGGGACCCAATGAGTTTTGGAACCATGTTGTACTTGACTTTTGTTTTAGGTACAATGGAGATGCATTGGATGCTTGCCTCATTCATAAGGAAGGTGTTCTCACCATGTGATTATTGGAGTCAAGCTTTGATGATAAACAAACTCTCATCTTCTTCATCGTCAATGTATCTCGGTAACAAGTATCTACCTCATGCATACTTTTCTAGTCTCAACCTTGTGTAGGTTGCTTCTTGGCATGAAAGCTTTTATGTGCAATTGTTGTGGTTTTGGCTTATTTCCTTCACTTGGTATATCTTTGTGATATTTGTGATGAAATTGCAAAAACCTTTTCTTCAATTGGTATTATTTCTTTGAGATACTTGTTGCCTATCTCAAAGCATCTTCACTATCTCTTGTTCCCTTAGTGATATGTGTGATGTCTTTGATATTTTTGAAGTTCATTTATATACAATGAGATAAATTTGAGCTATGTGCTATGCTTTTAAGCAATAATCTATTTTGTATATTCATGACTTCCCTTTGGATACCGTGGTCTCCCCTTCATCGACCATTTCATATGTGCAAGTTTCTTTGTGGATGTATATCATCAATGATTTGTCTACTTAGAAACCTATACATATGAGAGAGGTCACCTTTTAGTTGGTATCCTATTTCCTTTGAGCTACCTTGATTTTTATCTATAATTCTTGGTGGCTCCAAATTTGTTTCATGAGTGCCTATCTTAATTTTATTTCCATCTTTGCGCACTCACATTTTTCTTGAAGATCTTTGTCTTCATGCTTATCACGGTGAGCATGTTGACTTTCTTTGGCTAAATGTTCTCACTACCTCTTGGCTTTTTCAATTGGTTTTAGTTTCCAATTGGTATCCTTGAGCTTGTGAACATATTATTTTTGAAAAATCTTCTTTGTATCTTGGTTCGGCCTATCTTATGATGAGTCTTTTAAAATTGGTATCTTCTTATGGCTCAACCATATCTTTGGTGCAAGTGCTATGATTTGCTTTAGTTTTTACACACTTGCACTTGTTGCGTGTTCTAGATGATTTTGGGGGAGTGAGGATTCCATATTTGTGCACTCCTCAATAGTGCATGAACATTGGGGAGCTTCTCCATTTTTGTTTAGAACACACGTTTGCTCAAATCATAAAACTTTGTGTTTTATTTGGTTTGTTGGATCTTCTAGATTGCTTATCTCCTTTTGGGGAGATGCTTAGAGATATATAGTTTATTTGCAATCTTTGATCCTCAATATAGCTTGATTTCCTCTATCTATTCATCAATGGATATGTGCATTTGATTCCACTCACATCTTGAGAATGCACACTTTATGGAGAAACTCATACTATATTGGCCTTCTAAATTTTTCTTCCCATTTCGGCAATCGATGCCAATGGGGGAGAAGTTTAGAGGGTTTAAGGGAATTTGGTTTTATGCTTTTGTTGCATTTGCCTTAATGCACTTGCATCCTTGCTTGTTTGTCTTGCAAGGATGCTTTATTCATTATATAAACCCTCTTAATAAGGGATTGTCATCAATTACCAAAATGGGGGAGATTGAAAGTGCATGGTTGCCCCCATGTGTGGTTTTGGTAATTAATGACAATCTCTATGGACTAATGTTTGTATTGAGCTACTTGTAGGTGGTGTCCATATGCGTTGCTTGATCTCCATTTGTTGGAGTCAAGGCTAAGGGAAGAAGATTATGTGTTGATCAAGGCTAAGTGCGAGTTGATCAACACTCAAGTCCAAGTGAAGATATGCCGAAGAGTGCTTCTCCCATATTGGTGTATGGGGGAGCAACATGTGAATCTTCACCAAGCGAAGCGCAATCAAGAAAGGTGGTGCGTCTTGAGGAGATGAAGATCGTCTTCATCGACCTCAAGTGGATTAATGCGCAAGGCAAAGCTATGATCTTGATATGGTTTCTATTTTAGCGGTCTCATGATGTTAGTTGAGAGACCGGGTTATAGGATAGATAACCGTACTATCAAGAGGGGCTCTCGACCGAGTATCTTGATCGTATCATTCGTGGAGAGCTCAAACCTTTGCATCCTTGCATTCTTGCAATCATTTTTATTGGTTCTTATCTGGCTCTTATCGTGGTGTGGTCTTGGTGCTTGTCGTGCTCGTCATGACAAGACCAAGTTCACAGAAAACGGATTTTGAATGCGTCTTTTATTGCTTTTCCGGTTTTGGAGATTTTGTCGGTTTATTAGAAAAATCTCCTTCGCTTGTTTTCAATATTTTCACTTTTTATAGAGTAGCATTTTTCTTCCTCCTTCCAACAAAATTGGATTCACTCGATTCGAACTTCATTTGCAAAACTTATGGCAGTTCAGGTTTTACTGTTTGGATCTGGTCCGGAGATGGTCCGGAGTCTCCGGTCCCACCGGAGTCTCTGGTCCATTGTTTTTCGCTGCCAAGTGACCTCTTTGTGGTGCGGGTACTGGATAGGGGTCCGGAGCATCACCGGAGATAGTCCGGAGTCTCCGGTCTGCCCCGATGACCCAATGAGCCCGGAGCCGGGCCGGAAGCATCACCGGAGATAGTCCGGAGTCTCCGGTCTGCCCCGATGACCCAATGAGCCCGGAGCCTGGCCGGAATCTCCGGCCCAGGCTGGAGTCTCCGGTGCACTTACACCGGAGTCTCCGGTCTGAGCAGGCTGTAACGGATAGTTTTTGTGGGGACCTATAAAAGGCCCGCTTCTTCCCCAAATCACCGAGGTTTTCAGCAGCACGAATTTCTCTCTCTCTCTCTCCCACCATTGTTGACCTTGGAAAACCTTGCCCTCTCCCAATCCCTCCGATGATTCTTTCCCATCTTTAGGGAAACAAGAGAGGAGACCTAGATCTACATTTCTACCAATCAATTTCTCCTCCAAGTGAGGGGAACCTAGTGGATCTAGTTCTTGGAGTTCTTTTGTGGTTCTCCTCTTTGTTCTTCCTCTCAAATCCCTCCCTAGCATTAGTTGCTTTGGTTGGATTTGGGAGTGAAAGACTTGACCACCTTGTGTGGTCTTGCCTTTTGCATTTAGTGCACAGGTTTGAGTTCCCCACGGTGATACGTGGGATTGAAGGTTAGAAGCTTGTTACTCTTGGGTGCATTGTGTTCCCAAGAGCTTGTGCCTCTTGGGTGCATTGTGTACCCTAGACGGTTGATGGTGTCGCGAAGACTTTGAGTTGTGAAGCTTCGGGAAAAGTTTGGGAGCCCCCGATTGAGTTGTGGATGTGTGCCCCAAGATCGTTGTAAAGGCTCTGGATTCCGCCTTGAAGGATTCCGATAGTGGAAGGTGAACCTAACCCTTGGGGTGAGGTTCATCGGAGAATAGGGTAAGGCCTTTTGTGGCGTCTTGAGTAGGCCTTTTGTGGCGAGCTCACACCCCTCAACAAGACGTACTCCCTTAACAAGGAGGACTCAGGAATACATCCTCGTCTCCGCGTGCCTCGGTTATTTCTATACCCGAGCTATTACTTATGCAATTTACATTGTGAGAGGAGAATTGATTGCCATGCAACGGATGCACATAGAGCTATAAGTGTATGAAAGCTCTCCAATGGAACTAGTGGGGGTGCATCCAACTTGCTTGCTCATGAAGACCTAGAGCTCACTTGAGGAGGCTCATCCTTGGAATATGCAAGCCAAGTTCTATAACGAAAAGATCCCCACATAGTTATGCAACTAAAAATATGAAAACTCTCTAAAACTGAAGTGTAGGTGCTAACAAGGGCACAAGTGTGGAATAAAGGATAGTAGTGCTGCTCCCTCTCTCTTTTTTCTATTTTTTCTTTTTCAGTGGCCTCCATGGCTCTTTTAGATGTTCTCTCATTTGGACCCTTTTGACTCTTTTTTATTTTTTTATTTTTATCCTCACCGGTAGAAGCAACACTCTATATTACAAATGAATCATCACACTTTTGGTACTCATAACTCATAAAGACTAGAACATGATGTATAAAAGAAAAGCATGCATGATCGAGCGTAGTGTGAAGAAAATGTATAACATGTGGCAAGCCACTCATCACACTAACTCAAATGATCAAGCAAGGCTATATATCAAAGAAGAATGACACCAAGTCATGTACTATAAGATGGATGTTGCATGGCAATGTATATCGGAATGGCTATGAAAATGCCGTGGTAGGTAGGTATGGTGGCTGTTTTGAGGAAGATAATTGGCTTATGTGTAGGAGAACAAGAGGAAGTCCTCCCACGGAGTTGGATGTACTGGCGAAGTATGCACCAAGTCTCAATGCGAGAGAGTGCATTGCACAACACCGAAGAGCCTTGCAAATATGTAGGTGGAAGTGCCAAAAAACAAACTCAACAATGCATTCGTATATTGCAAACAACTAGCAGTTTCAATGTTTCACGAGTGATTAAAACACTCCAAGAGGGATCGTGGCGCGGTGACACGAGATCCCGTTGCATTCCCCGACCTTAGCAATAACCAAACACTAGGAACTATTTTTCAACTGAGCAAAATTCATGATAAAAAAGCATTATTGAGTTAGGTTGTTTTTAGTTCAGAAAAGTACGGCTCTACACTCTACTAACACGCCTCCACTAATCAGCTCTAACAAGGTTAACCAACATATTTTAACCATTAGTTCAATTGATACCTCAAAACAATTGATAAGCATCAAATTATCCATATAGTGATTGTAATGTGCCGGGGTTTTCCCCAAATTAGATTTTTGTTTGTTTTTCTTTTTTTGCATCATCATGACATCAACATCATCGCATCGCATATTTTTGTTAACAAAAATTATTTTTATTGAACCCTATTTTATTTTTCTAAAATTGTCGCAAAAGTTTTACCGAGACGTTCGTCTCCATTTCCTAAAATTATTTGCCAAATTAATTTGTAAAAGAAAAATAAATTTGAGACGTGAGAGAGTAGCCCAAACCGGCCCAAGCCCACCTAACCTCCAAACCCTAGAAATCCCCTGGCAGTTTTCCTTTCCCACCCCCTGCTATCTTGCAGCCACCCTCTCCCCTTTTTCTTCTTTTGTATTCGGGTCCTTCCATGTTGCAAACAGGTCCCTGCGAATTCTAATTGGGTCCCTGCCCCTTTTCCTCTCCTTCTCCTTTTCTTCTCTCCTCCCTCCCGCATCCTCTTCTTCCACCTCGCCCCGCACCCGACCCGCATCTTCCTCTCCTGCTCCCCGTCGCCTCCCGTGCTTGCTCCCCGCGTGCTCCTCTCCTCCGGTCACCTCTCCCTTGCCCTGCCTCCTCCTGCCTCCCAGCACCGCCTCTGTTCCTCTCCGGCCGGCTCCCCCTCTGCTCCTGCCGCGCCGCCCTGAGCCGCTCTGGCCGGCCTCCTGCTCCTTCACCCCGCCGCACCGGCTCCTCCTTCCTCTTCCCCCCGCCACATTCCCGCTCCTCCGACGCCCGCGCCAAGCTCCTCCCTCTCTGCGCCGGCCGCCCGCCGCCAGAGCTCTCCTCTCCCCGTGGCCCTCCTCCTCGCGCCGGCCTGCCATGTCTTCAACCCCGCGTCGCCCGGCCTCGCTTCCCGCTTGCCACGGCCAGCTCCGGCCAGTCCCCTGGCTCCTCCTCTGTGGCGTGCTGCCTCGTGCCGCTCTCCTACCCCAGCACAGCACCCGCGCCTCCTCCTCTGCTCCCCCGCCAGCCAGGCTCGCCTCCTCTCCCACCGGTTTCCTCCCCCAGCTCACGGCATGTTGTCGGGCTCGGGCGACGTCCCCTGCTTTGCTGCGTGTGCTGCCTGCCGTTTGTGTTTTCCGTTCCCGGTGACCATGTCCGTGTCTCCCAGTTCCCGGTGCCATGTTGATCTGTCCCCGATGGCCGTGTTCCCTGCTGTACCCAACTCGACGCCGTCGTAATGTTGTTCTGCCTCCGGGTTGTTTCCCCGACGGCCGTCCCCGTCGTGGATTTTCCCCGATGTCCTCCGTGCGTTTGTGTCTCCGTTCCCCATCGTGAAGCACCGTGAAGCCGTTCCCCGATGTTTTCCCGATTTCGTCCCCGAAGTTGTTTCCCGTCGAGAAACCTGCCAAGGTCTCCGTGGATGCGCCAAGTTCTCTGTGTCCGACTTGTGTCGGCCGCCATCGTGCGCGTCCGTGAAGACCGATGTCGTGGACTCCGACGCTGTGAACCCCGACAACCCCGAAGCCCGGAACACCAAGGTCCGCTACGACGACAACCCGAGTACGACTACTTCCCCGACGTTGACTACCTCAACTACTTCAACCGGAACGACTACTTCGACTACTTCCACGACGTCGACTACTTCAACTACGTCGACTACTTCCTCTCCGAACCGAAGACGGTGGTTCCGAATCCGAAGATCCTCGTTCCAACATGTGAACCCTAACCCCTATACCATATTTATGCGTATCTTATAAAATCATGCATCATTAATTAACATCGAACCTTTATCCATTTAGTCAAATTAAATCAATTTAATTATGGGTTTGTCCGAGTGCATTTATATTGTGCACCGATCCCATTTAAAATGCTTGCCATGTGTTAGGGAATAAAATTGGATCACATTTAATTTGTCATGCATCATGTCATCAACATGCCGCTTCTTTTGCCGTAGAGTAAAATGCATCTTTTCCGTTGCCCAGTGTTCGTTGCTTCTTCGGGAATAGGACGTTGAGTTGATGTGAGCAACGACAGGTTCTTCTACCTCTACCGGATTGCAGGCAAGTGATACTCCCTTGCTATCTTTGCTTGTTTTCTGTCTCTTACTCGTCCTATCTTTTGTTTCTTGCTAGCCTTATGTCACGATGCTTGTGTCTCGATCCTATTTGCATGTTTACCTGGCAGCCATGATATAGCCACACCCCCACATCCTATTAACATGTTGTTTGTTTACCTTGTTAGCCTTGCGAGTCGTAGTGCATGCTTAGGTGCTTTGCTTGAGTCATGTTATCTCTTTATCTAGTCTTGTTGTTAATATGATAGCTAGGCTCAACTAAAATGGTAATCTTTATTTTCTGTTGCGATGGGAATAATATAATAAAGATAAGGCACCGGCGGAAGGCCAATCGTGGTGATTTGTTCTGCTAGTGTCGCCTAGGACCCGAGTTCTTTTCCGCTGATCCAAGACTGAGCGCACTAACCACATGTGGGAGTTCTATGGGCCTCCCCGCAATCTATTACCGGATCCTCAAACCTGTCCAGGTGCAACAAATAGTTCGGGTGTTTCCATTTGCGCGCGTACAACGATGATCATGATGATGAGAAGGTAAGATGATGATGGTTACGTGGTTACTTACGGTAGGGTTGCGGACCGTGCGTTAATCGCATGTGGACGGAGGGCAATCGTATGAGTGTTCCTCCCGAAGCCGTTCTCGCATCGGTTAGGCCCACCTCGAAGCTTCGGCCGGACTCTCAAGGTGGATCAGACCTAGCTAGGTGGCTCCCTGGACTTGTTTGTAGAGAAGGGAAGTATTACGTCGAACGCTCCACTGGTACACCTCTAAGCGAGTGTTTCGATGCGTGTGGGTTCATTGGTGCATCCCTGCAGGGTGAAATCTTTTCGAAAAGCCGTGTCCGCGGTTATGGACGACTTGGTGAAATGCGTTGGCTAAAAAGATCATAGACAACTTGCACCTAATGATTATAACTTGACTAGTAAGATAGATTACTTGAATAATAACCCATAAAACTTGTCCACCGTGTGAGTTGCCCTGATTGCTTCCTCGCGGGTGGTTGATCGAGGGAGTAATACTTGGGCGGGATTTTGATTTGGTGAGTAGTATAGTTGGTTCCTTTTTGCACTCTCTTACCTTGTCTCTGATAGACGAAAGTTGTAGCGTGTCTCTATAAGTTGTTAGTGCTGCTTGCCGCCGCCTCAATCGCTAACCCTCTTTCCCCGGAATTCCAACTTTGATATCTTATAAGTATTACTTGCCAGTACTGTTTATAGTACTGACCCTTCGGGGCTGCTATTCCAATGCAGCCGACATGTTTGAAGTCTGACGACGTTAGCTTGGGAATCCCTCCGGCTTGGCCTGGGCAGGGATATGGTGCCTTCGTTTATCTTCAGGACTCTTATTTCACATTTGTGTTCTTATCCGTAGTCGGATACTATTCGCTTCCGCTGTTGCTTGGTTCTTTGTATTGTATCTTTTGTTCTTGACTCTGTGAGTCGTTGTTGTATATATGTTATTTTGTGGGTTCCATCGAGAACTGTTGTAATGTTATCACAATTCCACCCGCATAACGTGTGTGTTGCGACGTGCACGCTATGCCTGGTGGGCGTCCTAGGATCGTTATTATGCGGATTTGCCTGGAACGCTAAAATCTACACAATACCGATCTTGGGACGTTACAATGATCTACAAGACTATGCAGGTTTTTCATTATACCACTACCACATGCACGGCATTTTATTGTTCTAACACATCAACCAAGCTACCAGAACAACTCTCTAACAATTATAAGTAAAGCACAAGAGAGTTTAACAAAAGCAACTAGCAGCTCTAAACAAGATAAAAGCTAAAAGCGAGAGCTTACTAGCAAACAAACAGTATCTAAAAATACTTAACAAGATATAAGCGGAGCACAAGAGTATTATAATGAAAACAAGATATCAGGATCCAACAAGTAAATGACCAGAAAACAAACAAAAACAAACTGATGCTCCAAGAAAAGCACATAATATGTAAAGTGATAAAAACATAGTTTTAACGGAGACGACCTGATGGTTGTCGATGAAGAAGGGGGGAATGCCTTGGGCATCCCCAAATTTAGACGTTTGAGTCTTCTTGAATGTCCAGGGGCATGCCATGGGGGCATCCCAAGCTTGTGCTTTTGTCTATCTTTCAACTTCTTTCATTATCCTCTGTCGTGGAACTTAAAAACCCCCTTCACACATAACTTCTCGTAAACTGATTAGAGTATTAGTACACATAAAATAAAATCCACTTGGGTTCCACAAAGACATATTGCAAAAAACTTGATTTAACATTAGCTACTGTTACTAAGCCTCAACGTGGAACTTCCTTCCCAAAAGGTACTGCAAATAACGCTCGTAAAGAGGCGAATGCAAATAAAGACAGAATCTGTCAAAAACAGAACAATTTGTAAAGATCGAATTTTAGAAGGCACTTGCGTCGGACAAATAAAAAAACTTAAAACTAATGAAATATAGATAAAAGTATCCATCTTTCTGTCAAAAATTATCAGAACAAGACCACGTTCTGGGATTTTTCAAGATATTAGGTCAAACATGATTTTAAAGGTTTCGGAGGGGCCGAGGGGACCCATAGGAAGCAGGGCGGGATGGACCCGCGGGTCCCGCCTTGCCCGCAGCTGTAGGCCTCCCCTGGCCCTTGGGTGGCCCCTCAGGTCGCCCTCCGGACTCCGTCTTCGTCTTGGCGTATAAAAAATCTCCGTAAATTTTCGTTCAATTCCGAGAATATTTCTTAAGTGGATTTTCTCAAATACAAAATAACAAAAAACAGAGAACTGGCACTGGGCATCTTATCAATAGGTTAGTCCAATAAATGCCTCCAAATGATATAATATGATACTAAAACATGTGACAAATCTATAGATACGTTTGACATGTATCACCCCCCCCCCCCCCCCACACACACACACACACACACACTCGATATGTCCAATGTATAACGAAGTTCTTACATTTTTCTGTTAATTATAATTAATTTAAATTGTTCAATGTCTCATATGGATGGTTATCGTGATGTTAAGTTGTATATGAATGCAACCTTTTAACGTAATAGGATATGACGTGTGAAGTATGCAACTCCCAGTGCGCAGATGGACAGTTCATTGCGTCCTCGTTTCTTATTGAGCTGCACAAGGGTCATCTTGATTCATTGATAATAACAATCAATTATTGTTTTTCATACACTTGTAACTTGTGATTTCATTTTACTATCTAGCTGATTTGTTTTTCATTTTGTTTTTGTTGCACAGATTGTACCGTGCAATCTTCGGTTGTAGTTCAACAAGTTATTCGGCAACGTCGTGCCATTTGATGTTCACGGGACCATATACGAGATAGAGTGAAGAAAGAAAGAAACAATAATAGCTTCCACATGGAAGGATTGGGGCAACTCATCGCCAAGTTTCATCTAAGTGGAGGTGAAATGCTTTATTTTTGTATGGAAGGACCACAACCCCGGATCTGCATTTTCTATATGTGTGTTGAGTGTGCTGAGCATTCTAGCAAGAGTGACGATAGCGAGAGTGACGAGGATATGGATGAGGAGGACGACCCATTGCAGTCAATCTGCAGGAGCGCGAGAAGGAACTTCTCCTTCAAAGACTATCCCCGAGAGATGGCTATATCGGGATGCCTTTCGTGCATCTCCTGACGAACAAAATCTCTCAAACGCAATGTCATGGTATGTTTCTAAATTCTTTTATATTCCCATATTTATGTTATCGTGCATGTATGGTGGGATGACATAGTTCTCTTTTTTTCATGTGATGCTATTTTGTCTTAGAAAATATCTAAGGCAGTAGCGAAAAGCGCAGGGGCATGTAGAATAACGGTAACATTGGAGTATTGGAGTACGCCGTGGAGAAACAGGAAGGGTGACCACCATTCTGTACACCACATATGTTGACAGTCGCAGCCTCCTCGGCAATTAAGCGTGCAAGGAGTTCCATTCGGCCAGAGGTTTGAAGGCTGGCCAAGCTATTCTTATCACCCCGAGGAACACTGACATGCACAAATTGAACATAATGTTGGTGATTAACTACCTCAAGATCGATCGCCAGTTCGTTCAGCTCATAAATAAATTTGAAGTTTAATTTTTAGTTAGTTAAGAGAAATTGGACGTGATGTTGATGATGAACTATCTCTCAATAAATTTGAAGTTTAATTTCTAGTTAGTTAAGTGGCATAACTTCTGTAGTTCGAGACGTGTTTTAATTTGGTCACTTCGATCTATTTCAGTTTTAATGTTAATTGACTACTTGGTACACTAAATACTTGTTTTATTGTACCGTGTAAATACCGGAAACAAAAAAAAATCAAAAAATATTACTAGCAGCATGGCACCCAGGGCGCTCGCCGCCAGTACCTTTGCCGTACTAGCAGCATGTCCTCCAGTAACACGCTGCCACCAACCAACACATATACTGGCAGCGTGTGCGGCCCGACATGCTGCCAGTAAGTTTTACCAACAACGCATTAGTGGCAACATGCCATGACACTCTGTTAGTAAGGGTTTTGGACACGCTGTCGGTAGGCTTTCTCCTATTAGTGGAGAAAGACATCGACATAATTTTTTCGCCGACAGCTGCCCTAAAGAAAGTCGGCATAAGTATTTCGTCCATTGATATCACACACCGCACCTACTGGTCTACAACAACTAACAACTACCTGATGAAAGGTTACCGAGAGATTGAGCACACTAATTGAGTGGCAAAGCATTTCTTTCCCGTTTCAAAAAAAAAAAAACTCCCGATCAACCCAAGCATGTTGTAGAGCACCTCATCAATACCAAGTGAAATCATGGTTGTTACGGATGTAGACGACAGTAATAAGATTGAACCAGCTCCCGATGAAAGCGGCGCATCCGGCAATCACCTGAAAGAAATTTTGCTAGTGCTCATGTGACAAGACAAACTGATAGCACGAACTTCATCTCATATCGGAATGCATAACATACCATCAGGAACTTCTTCATGTCTCTTCCACAGGATATATCCTGAAGATTTCCCAAGAACTTGTTCACCTGGGGGCCGACGGCAGCGCCAATGTTTGCAAAGAGCTCGGTAACTCCACTCGTAGCACGTTCGAAGACCTGAAAGTTCAGACACAATACATAAATCTTGCTAATGTTTAAGCTGCCGACCAAAGTTCAGGTATCGAAAGCAAACACACAAAAAATGCAGAATTGGATGGATTGCATGCCTGCGAAGCTTGACCGTAGAAACTGAACAAGCATGCCAAGAACAAGCATGTGGAAATGGTAGCCAAGCCACTCGAAGAACACCCAGGCAGCTGTTGTACCAGCAAGAACGCTCGATGATATCTTCTTATTCATCCACAAAAAGACGTCAGCAGCTGCGATGATCATCGTCATTACAAGAAATTAGGCATAGAATACTGATGGAAAATAAACTGTGGCCAGGTTGCCGAGAATGAGCACCAGACATTTTCCGCTACCGAGGATGTGGTGGACGGACTTGTCGCCGCCCAAGAGCTTCTTGGCCTGGCTGGAGATGGAGCCCTCTTCAGTGAACCTGACCGACTTTTGCTTTGGGGGCCTTGTCGGCGAGGGCGTCCATGATGCCGCTTGCCATGTTCCCCGCTGTGTTCTCAGAGTGCTCCGGCATCGTCCCGAACCCTGAAGAATACAATTGTTATTTGTTAGGTAGCACCTCCAAATCTCCAATATCTGATATGAAACGCGAGCAACTCGAGCTTCATTTTAGTTTGATCGACATGACAGGTCCATTCAGTGTGTGATCTAAAAGTGACAGTACTAGAACAAATTCCTGCTCGATCTAGGCAACGTGCGATTATCAGTTCATCACAGCTCAAGTCTAACCACTTCGAGTGTATTAGTACAGTACTACAACAAGCTAATGATGCCATACAGGAGAAACAAAAGAAAACCAGACAGAGCACGCCTCATGCAGAGCAGACTAACACCAAATACCGTGATTTGCAGCACTTCGATCATTCTCGAAAGGATTGCTTGGAATCTGTCATCTCGAGTGTTGACTTCTAGCTAGCCGGCCGTCGAAACATGTCGCGTTCGCTTCGAACCAAATGGCAGGTCACTACGTCACGGCCAAGTATCCGAGGCATTATGTTAGAGGCACTTTTACAAAATGCCTCTAATTGTTATTTTAGAAGACATCTTTATAAAATGTGCCTCAAATGAGTTATTAATCAAAGGCATTTTTTATATGTGCCTTACAAAGACCACCATTTGAGGCACTTATCAAAAGTGCCTCAAATGATTTACTTTTTGAGACATTTTTAGATGCCTCAATTAGAGTCCATTTGAGGCACTTTTGATATGTGCCTAAAAAAACCCTCATTTGTGGCACTTATCAAAGTGCCTTGAATGATTTTCCTTTTAAGGCACTTTTAGATGCCTCAAATAGACTCCATTTGAGGCACTTTGATATGTTGCCTAAAAAGACCACCATTTGGGGCACTTATCAAAGTGCCTCAAATTATTTACTTTGTTAAGACACTTTTAGATGCCTAAAAAACCATTTGAGACAAATGTTGAAAGCAAACATAGTTATTTTTTAAACTTTTAAATTCACGATTTTGTGATTATTGTTTAGCCTACAATAGAACACATTATCTAGAAAACTCTACAATTATGTAAATAACATGTGTATGTATACATATAATTGTTTTCAGAATTTTATAAATTTAAAAATACTATTTTAGATTTTTTTTAAATAGCGCCCAGTATTCATCTCCCGCAGTTTTTTTTTTAACAAAAATATTCGACTTCTTCGTTAATCGTTAAACGAAAGTAAAAGAAAAACGTGTTTAACCTACGGGCACTACCGTGAGTGTGAAGAAATGGAGGAAGCAGTTAAACAAAGCTAATTGGGCCAGGCCCATGTGCATCATCACGTTAAAAAAATGGAGGCGCAATATGCACGCACGCGAGAGGCGAGACACACCTCTCCGGCTCTCCCTCTGGATCCCCTTTCTCGTCTCTCTCTCTCTCTCTCGCTTCCTGCCTCTATCGCCGCCGACGTAGCCTCCTGCTTCTCCGGCCGGCGATGGCCAGCTCCGGCGCTGCTGCCTGCTGGTATCGCCGCCTCCACCCCCTCCACCAATTCCCCGCCGCCTATTTGTTCCTCCGTGCCCGCACGCAACTCCGAGGCTAACCCTAGCCGCCATCGCTCGGGTCGCCTGCGCGGCTCCGGTGCCCCCACGCCTCTAGATGCTTCATCGGCGTCAGGAACTCCCTCTTTGAGCCCCAAATCGACTACGTCGCCTCAGCCTCCCCTTGGACTCCGCGCTGTTTGGCTCCCCGGTGGTGTGGTTGTACTGGGGACGGTGGTGGTGGTACTGGGGACGGTGGTGTGGAGATGGTGTGGTGCTGCAGCTGGACGAGTGTGTCCATGGTGTTGTGTTGTTGGTGCTGAAGTGTGCCATGGTGGTGAACTGCTGCTGCAACATCAGTGAAGCAACTTCGGTGAAGCTCGACTGCTTGGTGTTCGAGCAAATGCCACGCCGAGGTGAAGGTGGCGAGGAACTCGCGGTGGACCGAAGCATTTCGTCTGAGCTGTCCGACTTCGCCCCCCTCCGAGATCCCCGGTCGTGGTCTCCTCCGAGCTCGCCCACCTCGCCCGGAAACCGAGCTCCCGTACCCCGGCTTGGTCAGGAGACCGCGCCCGCCTCGGAGATCGACCGCACCGGACTCTTCCCCGGTGTGCCTTCCCTCCTCCGAGCTCGCCACTCCTCCCCGCAGCGGCTCTGCCCAGCTCAAGGTGAGAACGGCACCCGATTTGTGCATAAACAGTAGCTAGTCGTCGTGGTTTTTTTAGCATAATGGTCGAATGACCAAAATGGGAAGTGCACAGGCAAGAAAATGAAGAAGATAGTAATGGTTTCATCATCATCAAAGTAGATAGCTGTCAGTTTCTTGCGGATGAAAGTAAGTTGATGTCCTACTTGACATTGATGGTTACCATTGTAGATGTCATATGTTGGCAGTTATTGTCACCAGTACCTACTTGAGGATTAATGATGTTTTTATTGCTGTAATGGATTGTAATGATTGTAATATTTGAAGTCTGCCTAATTTAGAAAACTGATTGCCTCTGTGTATTAGTAATGGATTGTAATATGTGAATTCCTCATGAAATACCTGAGTATATTGTTATATTTGACTTGCCTCTGTTTTAATTTCGAGGCACTGAAAATGGATGCCTCAAATACTAACCTTTAGAGGCATTGTTGAGTGCCTCTAATGGTATACCATTTGCGGCACAAATCAATAGTGCCTCAAATAGTAACCTTTAGAGGCATTATTGAGTGCCTCAAATGGTATACTATTAGAGGCACAAATCAAAAGTACCTCAAATGGTATAGCATTAGAGGCATTATTGAGTGCCTCAAATGGTATACCATTAGAGGCAGTAATCAAAAGTGCCTCAAATGGTATAGCATTAGAGGCACTCAATAATGCCTCTAATGATCACTTTTTAAGGCATTATTGGAAAATGCCTCAAAAGACTTTTAGCTACACAAGTAAATGCTGCACTTTTTTTTTTTGCCTCAAAAAACATTTTGAGGCATTTTTGGGACTTTTGGAGGCATTTCTGAGTGCCTCCGGTTCTAGGACGTGGTGTAGTGGGTGGCGCAAACCATACTGCACTGCACCACCATCGTTCAGTCATGGGCTCATCCCCATCCGACATGAAACGCGAGCAATTCAACATCAGCCGTCCGCGAGCACGCATCTTCGGCATTGCGTCGCATGGTAGATGACCTGCTGCACCACTGCACCGGCCGCGCATCCTCAGTACTGTTGAGCAGGCGTCCTCTGCTCCGTGTGTCTCGTTCTCGCTGGCGAGATCACCGGCGTCGTGGGCGAGGAAATGCATTCGCTGATCGAGCACGCGCGCGCATTGGGTGTAGACGGTACCGGAAACGTGGTCGCAGAACAGCAGAAGTACTTCGGTGGGAGGGCCCGACTCGAACGAATTCCAGTCGGACTCGGTTAGCGCAAGCGCGTGCGCGTCGACCGCCATTGCCAATCCATTGAGTTGCTTGACATCAACGCTTTGTGATCCGACTCCGACTCCGCCTCAGCGACCTCCGGAGGCCATATAAGCTAGCGCCGCCCTGCAATTTGGACGCATCTCGCTGAACCCTGAACCCACCTCCCGTCCGCAGCCATCAACATGCCTGCTGTCATGGCGCAGCGCTCCTGCTCCGCGACGGGCAAGCAGATCCGCCCTGAGTTGGAGCGCCGAAGGAAGGCCATGGACGTCTCCAAGGGGAGGATCGTCAAGACGTCCTCTGCCGCGCCGCCGCCGCGCCGCCTAATCTCTTCCGTGTCAGGCACCGCCGGCGCTGCGACCCTGAAGCTCACCAACGCGCCCGGAGTTGCAAAGAAAGCCTCTGCCCCGGGCCCGGTGCCGCACCCACGCGTGCTCATCCCGAGCGGGGCACCCGGCGCTGCCAGGAACAAAGTCGTCTACATGGAGCTCGGAGATGCTCCACGGAGGTTAACTGCACCGCGCATGATCCCAATGAAGCTGCCCAAGTCCTCTGCCCCGACGGCCTTGAACCCGCACGCACCAGCTGCCGCCACCAAGCTGTCGGCGACAACCCCACACTTGACAAAGGACATCAAGAAGCCGTCGACCGCACCGATCCAGCCACCATCTTCGTCTTCGACATCGGTAAAGAAGGACATGACCGTGAAGATACGCATGCCGGCGGGAATCGTGCCAACGGGGCAGCGTCTCGTCATCTTGCACGATGCCGTCGTCGTCTCGGACGTAGAGGATGGCTATGTTGATGTGGTCATCAAGGGCAACTCTGGTCGAACCGTGCGGATCGCCTTGGACCAAGTGAAGATCATGCCACCCACCAAGTGACGAAGTGACGCCTTCGAGCCGACCACCGCCGAGGCTAATGGTAGCAATGCTCATGTATGTGTGGAGAAAGCCTAGCTTAGCTAGTCAAGGATGATTCACAGAGTCCACTGTAGAGACTCATGATAGCAAATCTCATGTATGCCTAGAGAAAGGCTTAGCTAGTCAAGGATGTTTTATCCCAATGTAATGCATGTAACCCTCGAAGTCCGGGATCATGGACTTCTCTGATGTAATGAATTCTCATTTGAATGGAAATTATGAATGAACATTATCATCCGCTTCAAATTGCTTCTGTGCCTTCAAACCCGTATAGACATCCATAAGAATCTTCCATCGAGAAGTTCAAACTGCATGCATATTTGTCTTTTACTGTACAACAATTGCGTTGACCAGTTTGGGCACCAGCACCACGGCCCTTTAGTAGGACGACGAACAAGCTGACCAGCAATATGCACCGCTCTTAATTATTAGACCTTGTAATGACGACGATGTTACTAAATCAATGTGATTGTCCAAATTTCTAGATTTTGGATAGGAACAACAGAATCTACGTGCTTACTACACTTCCAAATCTTCAGTGGCAAGAATTAGAGTGCAAGAGAAAGATTCCGCATAAGCATAATCTTCAGATTGCCTGAAACATTTTCATTGCAGCTAACTTATATGTCTGTTGCTATTTAATTAGTTAATTTGATGCCTTCATTAATTGTAAGCAGATCAGGTAACAACTTTTTTTTCCTTCTTCATCGAGGATTCACTCTCTTTTGTTTGAAGTTTCTGAATTTCTGAAATTGGCGTTTCTTGCTGTTATACCTCATGTCATGTTTTATGCTATTCAGTAAGCTTCATGCAAACATATCCAGAAAGGGAGTTGGTCATGGGATTCAGAAGGACAAAGACTCAGTAGTACACAATGATACTTCAGCATAATGTGTTGTACTAGCTCCAATAGAGGAAAGCTTTATAAATTCAAACGTCTGTTACAGTTTGTCTACTCTGTAGTTCCTCTGTTCCTCTGTTGTTTTTTCAGTTTCAGGTTCGTAGCTAGAGTTTCTTTCTTTTCTCTTGCTTTCCGATCACTCCGGTTACGTCTCTACGACCAGTGGCGGACCTTGGGCCGATTTTTGGGGGGGGGGGGGGGGGGGGCAAATGGGCTGGGGGGCTAAAGCATGACCTCCAGGCTGATTTTCTCGGATAAATGGGTCAAATAGCTGTACAATATAGGTTGTTTCTCTGTGGGCTGGGGGGGGGGGGGGGGGCGACGGCCCAGTTTGGTCTCCACTAAGGTCCGCCACTGTCTACGAGACCGGGTAATCTCTGTATATGGTTTTCCCCCTGCTATCAATGAAATGCCAACAATTGTTGGGTCTTCCAAAAAAAAGACTCTGTTACTTGAATGGATGATTGAATGTAGATTCATACTCTCTCCATTTCTAAATATAAGATATTTTAGCATATCTCTTTCCATCCGTATCTAGACATGTTTTAGTGTAAGGTTGAAACTTACACTAAAACATGTCTAGATATGGATGGAAAGAGAAATGGTAAAACATCTTATATTGTGAAACGGAGGGAGTATGTGTTATTTTTTTCTGTCTGACTGTGTGTTGAAGTATTAAGCCAACCGAGTTCCTTGACCACAACAACAATCGTGCCCTTGGCTACACGTATGCGCATCATGAGGATATGATCGTACAAAAAGGAGCTGCTACATTGGCGCTTGATCAAATACAGTCAGATAACAGCTCAACACGAAACTGCTCGGAACGAAAACGTCCCCGCGTCGCTCCCAGGGGGGCGACCCGGGCGACCACAGGCCCGCGGCGCGTCCTCCTCCCAGCCCCCGCTTCCCTCTCCTCCTCGCCGCTGTCAGGCGTAGCCTCGCCGGGCAAAAAGCTCGGGGGGGTAGCCGGCGGCGGCGGGACTTCCTCCATCGCGCGCGGGGGTCTCCGGCCAGAGCAACACGTCGCCCTGGACGGTGTGCTGCTGGCGGCGGAGCTTGAGCGCTGGGGCGGCGGCCCTGGGTTTCTACGGCGGAGTCGGCGGCCGTGGTGGCTGTGTGGGCACGGCCCGAGCAAGTGGTGGGCGTCATCGGTGCAGGGGTTGCACGAGCTCGGCCGCGCTGGCCAGATCTAGGCCAGGGAGGGCCCGATCTGGGCTTGGCGGGCCCGAGCAGCGGTCGATCTGGCGTGGATGTGCTACCCGGGGTGTTCAGCGCGGAGGGCTGATGCGGGCTGGACGGCGACCTGCAGTGGTGCCCCGCGTTGCGCATAGAGCTGTAGTGATGCTTCCCTTATCTGGTCGCCCTCCTCTCGCAGCCGGATCCAAAGGTAGTGTTGCAGCTTCGAGCTGCGTTGCGGCCGGCCGCGCTCGTGCGTCGTAGGGTTAGTTGAAGCATGGCGTCAGTCCCCAGCGGTGGGCACGTTGGTGCCTCCTACGGCGAGGAGAGCTGGGGGCCAGGATGCCGGGGCGGCGGCTCCGGACTAGCAGCGACGTCGGTGGCTCCAGTTGGGACGCTTCTGTCACGGTAGGAGGTGTCGCGGCCAGACGCGTTCTTCGCCGGAGATGGAGGTCGGCGGCGAGGTCTGGGTGGCACACTGCTTCGTCTCATGTGGCATGAGGTCCCCAGGAGCTTTGGGTGATGTTGTTCCAGGCGAAAGCTTCGCACTGGCCCTCGGGCTGGTGTCGACGATGACAATGCCATCGTGCGCCGCTCTCCTTCCTGAAGGCATTGTCGTGGAACCCAGCCCGTCCCACACCATGAAGACCAAGGTTTCCCTCGGGTGAAAACCCAAACTCCGGTGGAGTGGGCGGTGACGGCGACCATGTCGATTTCTTCTTGGAGGCACCGTCTTGAGGTCCTTGGTGTCTTGTGGGAGATTTAGTTGTTGTGCGACTTAGTCTCACCGGCATGGTCGGAGGAAGCCGGAGCGGCGGCTCCGGACGGTGGTTGCACGCTGATGCAGCGGCCTCGGAAAGCGCTGCATCCATGGCCCCATGAGGCGGGGTTGTGGTTGTGCTTCGCAGGGGTGGAGAATCAGTGTCACTAGGGTGGCTGGTTCTTTCCCTGAATTTTTACTTTACTTTTGTTTTTTCTGCTCGCCTCCGGACGTAATTTCGCCCGGGGCGACACCCGTGTACAATTGTGTACGAGCCTTCCCACTGCTAATACATCGAAAACCAGCAACTGGATCTTTCAAAAAAAAATCAAATACAGTCACCAGATAAAAATTGTGCACATGAATACAATCGGTGAGAGCAAGGAAGTTCAGGACAACATGGATAGGAGGACTACAGTGTGCTAATCTCAAATAACTGGAAGTCTTCTTTTCCCTGAACAAAGAAACTCAAATGCCAGTGTCCTATATAGTTCCTGAAGTTATGCAGTGAAGGAAGAGTCGAAGAGACGAAACATAAAAGGACAATGTGCCTGATGTCATCCACTTAACCAGTCCCAAATGATGATGATTAGAAATTCCTGAAGAAACCTCCTGCTTAGTTTAAGACCCAGCAACGAAATGAGTTGTCCTCATATGTTTTTTTAAGTATATATACGCACCACTTTCTGATTGTGTTCGGTATCATAATTTGGATTTTTTGGCTATTTTGAAAATGGGTAGGCGTGAGTTCTCACAAAATCTATTGAACCGACTTTCGGGCGGACTAGATTTTGTATGGAACTCTCACCCACCCCGTGGACGTTTTGGGGGCATTTTACTTGGTGTCAGGACAGATACAATGGATGTGTTGGCTGTTTCGGATGGTGAGTTTCATATCAAACTCCACATCCGGAACAAAACCGACAATTTCATATGGAGTCTTGTCACCGTGTATGGGCCTGCCCAGGAGGAGTTCAAGGAGCCTTTTCTTACAGAGTTGGTAAACCTAGCAAAATACAACCCACATCCAATTATCATTGGGGGGGAGGGGGGACTTCAATTTGCTACGGTTTCCTTTCGAGAAAAGTAAAGGCCGGTTTGACAATCATTGGCCTTTTTTGTTCAACGCAGTCATTGACAGCTTGGATCTAAGAGAGGTCTCAATGATTGGAAGACAGTTTACATGGGCAAATAGCCTTCCAGAACCTACATACGAGAAACTAGATCGGGTACTAATGGATACTATTTGGGAATCTAAATTCCCTTTGGTATTAGTACTGGCTCTAGAACGTATTGTGGACCTGTCAGACCATGCTCCCATCTTATTAACCACTGGTTTGCCTATACCACCGTGTAATCACCGTTTCAAGTTTGAGCTTGGATTGCTACACCGTGAAGGTTTCCATGAAATGGTTAAAAAGATCTGGGAAAGACCTGTTGTCAGGGCCACTCCAATTCAGAGGTGGAATAACAAAGTACGTGCAACACGTACCCACCTTGTTGGTTGGGCTCGCCACCTAACAGGTTTACTTAAAAAAGAGAAACAACGACTTGCATCAATCATCGATGACCTCGAGGCCTTAGCAGAAATTCGTCCGCTATCCACGCAAGAAATCAAATGCGCAGATAGCTGGATTTCTGCGCGAGGAGGAGCTCAAATGGTATCAACGGTCCAAGGCCTAATTTATCCATGAGGGAGATTCAAATACGCGATATTTCCATAGTATTGCCAATGGCAGACACAGGAAGAAACGTATTCATTCTCTTGTACAGGATGAAGGTACGATTGAAGGCCATGAGCAACTAAAGTCGTATATCACTAATTATTACAAAGGTCTGTTCGAGCACCTGAGGAAGGTAACTTCTCTTTGGATGAGTCTCGAACAAATGATATTCTCCAAGTTTCAGCTGAGGAAAATAGCCTACTTACTGCACCTTATACCGAGGAAGAAGTAAGGAATGTGGTTTTCCAAATGGAACACAACAAAGCCCCTGGTCCTGATAGCTTCCCAGCTGAGTTCTTCCAGAACTTCTAGGATGTTATCAAGTCAGATCTTTTAGATTTGTTCAGTTGCCTTCATCACGGACAATTGGAATTATTCCGATTGAATTTTAGTGAAATCATTTTATTACCTAAGATTAATGAAGCAGAATGGATCCAACAATATAAGCCTATCTATCTTCTTAATGTTAGTTTTAAAAGTTTCACCAAAGTCGCTACGATGAGATTGAACACGGTGGCTGACCATGTAGTCCGTCCTTCTCAATCTGCTTTTATGCAAGGACGTAATATCCTGGATGGGATGGCTATCCTTCATGAAATGGTTCACGAACTACATAGGAAAAAGTTGAATGGGGTGATCTTGAAAATTGATTTTGAGAAAGCTTATGATAAAGTTAAATGGTCCTTCCTTCAGCAGACTCTCAGAATGAAAGGTTTTTCTGATGAGTGGCGTGCTTTAATTCATAGCTTTGTCTCGGGAGGAAGTGTAGCCATTAAAGTCAATGATGACATTGGCAGATACTTCCAGACCAAAAAGGGACTTAGACAAGGTGACCCTTTAACGCCAATGCTATTCAATATAGTGGCTGATATGCTCGCCATTATGATTGATCGCACAAAGGCTGCTGGCCAAATTGAAGGTATGACTCCTCATCTAGTCGATGATGGATTATCTATTTTTCAATACGCTGATGATACAATTCTATTTATGGAACATGACATCGAAAAGGCAAGAAACCTGGAGTTAATTCTGTCAGTGTTCGAGCAACTTTCGGGTCTAAAGATTAACTGTCATAAAAGTGAGCTGTTTTTTTTTGGCAAGGCTCAGGATCATGTCTCTATGTACGCTGATTTATTTGGCTGCGGACAAGGCTAGTTTCCTATTAAGTATTTGAGAATTCCGATTCATTATCGGAGGCTCACAAATGCTGAATGGAAACTTGTTGAGGAGAGACTACAAATTAGATTAAATAGCTGGAAAGAAAACTACTATCCTTAGGAGGAAGACTAGTTCTCATCAATTCAGTATTAAGCAATATGGTACTGTATATGATTTCTTTTTTCCAACTTCCTAAAGGAGTCTTAAAACGATTGGGTTATTTCCGATCAAGATTCTTTTGGCAAGGTGATAGTGAGAAACGAAAATATCGTCTGGCTAAATGGAGTGTGGTTTGTCGCCCAAAAGACCAAGGAGGACTCGGGATTCATGACCTGGAGGTCAAGAACAGGGCCCTCCTAGGTAAATGGCTCTTCAAGCTTCTGGCTGAAGAAGGGGTACGGCAAACCCTCCTCAGGAGAAAGTATGTCGGCTCAAGTGCTTTGTCTCGGGTAAATTGGAAACCTGGCGACTCACACTTTTGGGCTGGTCTTATGGCCACGAAGAAATTCTTCTTCCCATATGGATCTTTCTCCATTAAGGATGGATCGGAAATTAGGTTCTGGGAGGATAAATGGCTAGGTAATGCCACGCTCCGAGAACAGTATCCGGCCGTGTACAATATTGTACGCCACAAAGGCGATACACTTGCTAAGGTGATGGAAACTTTCCCACCAAACGTGTCGTTCAGAAGAAGTCTATTTGGCCCTAGACAAGCATCCTGGAATGCTTTGTTACAGCGTCTAGCTTCGGTCCAATTGACGCAGGGGCCCGATAAATTTTGATGGAATCTAAAGGAGGATGGTAAATTCTCGGTAGATTCTATGTACAAAGCTTTAATCCATCCTGATGTTCCAGTCGATAATAACAATAAGATTTGGAAGATGAAGATCCCGCTTAAAACTAAGGTTTTTGCATGGTATCTTCGTCGAGGGGTAATTCTTACGAGGGATAACCTTGCAAAGCAGAATTGGCAAGGAAGTAAAATGTGTGTCTTTTGTCACCATGACGAGACTATAAAACACTTATTCTTCCAGTGTAATCTCGCTAGATCTATATGGTCAGTCATCCAAATAGGCTCTAACTTATACCCACCACGCAGTGTTCCGAATTTATTCGGCAATTGGCTCAATGGTGTGGATCGTAGGTTTAAGCTTCTTATTAGGATGGGAGCGATTGCCGTTATTTGGTCGCTCTGGCTGTGTAGAAATGACAAGGTTTTTAATGATAAAAATGCTTCTGTTATGCAGGTCATCTACCGGTGCACAGCTTTGATCCGATCATGGTTGTCTCTACAGCGTGTGGAGCATCGCCCCCTTTTTACGGAGGTGTCTATGCGGTTGGAGGCTGCGGCGAGGGCTTTTCTTCCCCACCATGGATGGCAGCATAATCTTCGGGTCTGTCCTCCAGCACCTTAGGCGTTTCTACACTTTCTCATTATGATATGTAATTCGCCTATTTATTTTTGTGTTATGTGACTTGGGACCTATGGTAGGCTGTGTGCATCCTAGATATGCAGAGGCCGGGTGTAACGCTTAAACTTTTAAGTAATAAAACTCCCTTTATCGAAAAAATACGCACCACTTTTGAACTTGAAGTAAGCATGACCTGAAGCCCAAGCATGAAGTGTTCTAAGTAAAAGAAAAAGGTATGTCTTGAAGGTTTACAAGCTGGAGGACTTGCAGGTATGTCTATGTATAATTTGTGACTAATTACTAAGTTTCCTTCTGGGTCAACACATCACATTAATATTTTACTACACCTAAAAAGTTAAAATACCAAACACCAATTCTTAAAATGGAAGTACGGTTAAAATATGTTTTTATTGGACGAAATATTTGGCTCAAACTAATTTTGGATAGAGAAGGAAGTGAATAATGCCGATTTCAACGAAGTTGTGATTACATAAGTAAATAGAGAGACAAAAGTGAAAAATTTATCTCATTTACATGATAGGTACTATTATCTATATTGTATGTCATAGCCAAAAAAAGAGACAACTAATGAGCTTCAAGAACTTTGCTTTACCCTCTTTGCATTGAATTCATGTAGATTGGTCACTCATTGTCACGTGCAATGTAACTATTATTGGGTACTAATATAACATACCCAGGCTTTGTTGGTTCTTCCATGACAGAATATCTCTTACGCCACAAGGTCATCTCGTGCTTAACTTTCCCCACTATCTTGGTCGTTCTCGAAGTGGCCCCTCAAAAACCATGTCGTTGTGATGCCTCCAGTTGCACCAGAAACCAAGGATGAGCATCATATAAACGTCCCGCTGGTCTGCACTCCTTCCACCTCTGCTCGTCCACCATTCAACCACGCATGTGTCTGTGGTCAGCATCCACTACAAAAGTTCCCAGTCCGTCGGGATGGAGTTTCACGCCTCCCTAGCCACAACACAATGGAGCAAGAGATGTTGGAGGGTCTCCGGCTCCTGGTCACATAGGGGGCAAGCTGTCGTGGGGCAGTCCTCGTCGGTCAAGCCTGTCAGTAGTCCAGCACCTATCTTTCGCCACTAGCCACGCAAAGAATTTGCACGTCATTGAAGCACGAGATCTCCATATCTAGTCCGAGGTTGTCCGTCGTCTGGGCGGCAAAAAATGCCGCATAAGCAGACCGTGATGAGTAAGATCCGCCATGGCTCCACACCCAGCTAATGGTGTCCTCGCCTCCGATAGCACAATGGAGCCCACGACCTCGAAGCTCGAAAAATTCACGTATGCCATCTTCCTGAAGATTGATCCCGTGAGCCCTTTCAGTGCCTTCTTCAGCACCTTCTTGGCTATGTGGTGAAAACGGTCCCGGAACTCTCCCCATCACACCACTGATTCACCAAAACAAAAAGATAACTACGTCCGTTCCGAAGCTCGGTCGTTGTCGCCGCCTCGAAAACTCCGCACCTGATGTGACTCAGACCACGATTGTCTGGCTCCGCTCTTCTCAACCAGATCCAATGGGTTCGAAGGGCGATGTTCATGTACCTGAAGTTCTAGATCCCAAGTCCTCCACCAAAGTTGGGGAGCAAAAATTTGCCTATGCTACACGGCAGTGGCTGCCGCTAGCGTCCTTCCTCCCCGCCTAGTGAAAGCCTCGACAAATCTTAACCATGGCAACCAAAGTTTTTGGCGAACTGTCTAGTCACATCATCACGAAGACAGAAATGGCAGCTAGGGTCGTCTTGACTAGCACTACATGTACCCCTTGATACGTGTCTCATGTATCTATAATGTTTGATTGTTCCATGCTTATTTTATATCATTGCTACATGTTATTACTATGGTTTTATAGAATTTATTGGACTAACCTATTAACCCATTGCCCAGTGCAACTTTCTATTTATTTTATCTCTGCATTGCAGAAAACGTACCAAAAATGAAAATGCTCGGAAATATCTAAAACAATTATAGAAAATCTAATTCACAAGAAAACTCTGGGAGCCAGAAGGAAAACTAAAAGGGGAGGCCCACAGCCCCCAGGCGCAGCCCAGGGGCCTCGCGTCCTCTGGCCGCCCCTGCCCCTCGGGCATGGCCTCCCGACGCCTTTCGGACTATATATTTGTCGCAACGAAAAAACCCTAACCCCCGAAGGATTTTTCCAAATACGATTTTGAGCTTCGCTGTCATCGAAAACACTAGTTCGGGGGACAGAAGTTCCTATTCCGGAACCCTGCTGGGACGGGGATCGACCTCCGGAGCCATCTTCATCGATGTTGCTACCTCCCATGATGATGCGGGAGTAGTCCCTCACCGGGGCTGAGGGCTTGTACAAGTAGCTATGTGGTTATGTCTCTCTCTCATGGTGTGATCTTCAGTATGATCATGAGCGTTGTTAATATAGTTGAATCATATGATATCCCCCCAATGTTTCCTTTATGTAATGGATATGATATTTCTCACTTGATGATATCTAGTATAATTAACAGAGACCGTGGTGACAATGCTAGGTAGGTCGCGCCCCTGCCCCTCGGGCATCGCCTCCCGACATCCTTCGGACTATATATTTGTCGCAATGAAAAACCCTAATCCCCGAAGGATTTTTCCAAATACGATTCCGAGCTCCGCCGGCATCGAAAACCCTAGTTCGGGGGACAGAAGTTACTGTTCTGGCACCCTGTCGGGATGGGGATTGACCTCCGGAGCCATCTTCATCGACGTTGCTGCCTCCCATGATAATGCAGGAGTACTCCCTCATCGAAGCTAAGGGCTTGTACAAGTAGCTCTGTGGTTATCTTTCTCTCATGGTGGGATCTTCATTGTGATCATGAGCGTTGATAATCTAGTTGAATCATATGATATCCCCTCCCCCCCCCAATGTTTCCTTTATATAATGGATATGATGATGTTCACTTGATAATATTTAGTATAATTTCCGAAGACCGCGGTGACAATGGGACTCTATGTATAATAAATTAGAGGGATATTTATCATCAGTTCGTTCTTCTTTATTGGATTGAATAATGGAATCATGAGGTTTCGTGATGCTTGTATTTAGTATGATCTCCATGGCGGCATGGTGACAGTGCAAGTGTTGTGAATGTATTAGAAAGATACTATCCAAGAGATGTTTTGTGGTGTTTGTTAGTACTATCTTGGATGCTCAAAGTGACAGCTTGTGGTGTCTATATATGTGGAATACGAACTTTAAAGTGTGATTTTATAGCCCTACGCAATTCTCATCCTGGTTTGATCCATAGAAGAGTGATCTCTGAGCAATGTCTACCGTACATGCTTCCGAAGGGGTTTATCATGTGTTTAATTATGTTAATGATGTTGAGAGTAGTCACTAGTGAAAGTATGATCCCTAGGCCTTTTTCCAAGCATTGAAACACCATTTTTAGTCACTTTTGTTACTTGTTTACTGGCTGCCATTTTTATTTCAGAATACAAATACTTGTTTCTACCATCCATATTACTTACCTCTTACCATCTCTTCGCCGAAATAATACATCTATACAAGTGGCGATTGTATTAGGTGTGTTGAGCACATAAGAGACTTTTTGTGTCTCAATTGCACGGTTGCTTGAGAGGACATTCATCCTACACCTCGCCGTGTTCGATAAACCTTGGGTCATTCACTTAAGAGAAAATATCCGCTGTCCTACAAACTTCATTATAACATACCATGTGGAACAAGCACAAATGATATAATCGTCAGGAAATAGTAGCCAAGCCCGTCGAAGAACACCTAGGCAGTTGTTGCCCTAGAAAGAATGCTCGAAGATATCTTCTGGCTCATTGTGTAGAACCGGCTTTGGACCTCTGACCGCATGGCGAAGAGAGGTTGGCCCCACCAACCCACTTGTCAGCTGTGCAAAGTGCCCTCCTGAAACGGCAAGGCACATTCTTTTCGAGTATCATTTCTCTAAGAGAATTTGGCTTTCTGCTGCTTCTTGGCTATCTTGCCCCAGCCTGATGGCTAGCCTGGGATCTGGGCGCCCCACCGTGCTCTAGTATTGGTCTAGCCTCGTCAAGACTTCAACTTCTTCTCTGAAAGGTCTTGAGACTGTAATCATCCTCATCTCTTGGGAGATTTGGAAAGAGAAAAATGCTAGGGTCTTCAGTAACAAAGCATCTATGCCGACAACTCTCATGGTCAGAATCAAAGAGGAAGGAAATAACTGGATTCTTGCTGCTGCAAAACACCTCGCACAAATTACTCAATGATGTTGAACCGTTTTGTTTCCTTTTCTGTTACCGGGCCTAGGCCTTGTTTGCTTCTTCTATTAGCAATATAAATGTTAGCACCCATTTTTGAAAAGTCCCTACTTTTTACCCTCGAAACCCTTGTTCCTGCTTCCGTTATTCGGCGACTTCACGTGAGTTCATCGAGTATCGACAATCGAGTTGAGAGCGGTCGAATCCGGCTTAACTCGGCCAATCGTCGTCGGCATCCTCTGACGGGGTCCCTCCTGAGGTTCTAGGGCGCCTGGTTCCAAAAGCGCCAGCTTGTTGTCTTGCGTATCGCGCTACAGGTCAGTCTCCCGCGGGGCGAGTTGCGAAGTATCTTCCCCGGCACCGTGGGTACACGAGAACGTGTCCGTGTGACGTGTTTTTAGCGCAACACACTTTTTGGCGACTCCGCTGGGGATGAGATTTCTAACATAAATCGGGCAACAATGACCGGTTCTAAGGCTACAGATCTGTCCGGCATCACCACCGACAACATCATCAAGCCTACTCTCAAGGATTTGTCGAAGGCACAACGCCAAGGCCTGGATGAGTGGAAAAACAAGACAAGCGAGGAGTTCGAGGCACTGCGGCTCAAGCAGGAGCAGGAAGACGAGGAGTTGTACTTGGCCAGCTTCAAGTTAGATCGGCAAGGTGTAACCGCGCCGATCAAGGAGCCGGAATATGTACCTCTGAACATCGACACCGGCAAACCCGTTGTAAGTAACAGTACCTTTTCTTCTGAGCAACAGCCGAGATTCAGTTTCATGTTTCACAAGGTACGAACAATGTTTATGATCTTATGCTGGAACATGAGAAGGCTAAGAAAAACACCATCCAAGGCCAGACATCGGACACACAACCGATGAGCCCGTACAGGGAAAACTGGCTTGTTAATGCATTACCTTGTCCGACTCCGATCCAGAGTTCATCCTAAGCGGCGGGACAGACGGGACCAGCAGTGCGACTTCTGGGACGCGGGTCAATGCCGAATTCAGATTCGGATCCTTGGGTGCAAGCCGGCCCTGTGGCCAATTCTGCTCCTGTTCCGAGTCAATCGGCCAATATGGACGATTTAGTGGTCGAGTTCAGGAAAAACTTGGACCAGTTAGCATATGACAAATTCAGGTTCATGCCTAAACATAGAACCTATGTTAAACCCTACCCCGAATATTTTGATTTACAACCCTACGCACCTGGCTATAGAGTCCCCGAGTTTTCTAAATTTAATGGGGTGGATAACAAGTCGACATGGGAACATTTTAGTCAATACTTGGCTCAATTAGGCGAAGCTAATCATGATCACATCAAAGTTTTCTTATTCTCTTTGTCGTTAACCGGGGTTGCTTTTTCTTGGTTTTCGGCTTTAGCTCCTAATTCTATACACACTTGGTTTCACTTGGAGCAAAAGTTTCATGAGCACTTCTATGCCGGAGAAATCGAATTAAAGTTGTCCCATCTTACGTCAGTTAGACAAAAACATGATGAATCGGTATCCGATTATATAAAGAGATTTAGAAACACCAGAAACCGATGTTATAGCCTAGCGATAACTGAAAGAGATATGGCCGACTTAGTTTTTAACGGGTTCAGAATGTATCTGAAAGAGAAGCTAGAAGGACACGAGTTTTCCTCTATCGGGCAGGTTCAGGAGAGAGCTCTGGCTCATGAAAGCCAAGTTAACGAGTCCAAAGATTCGCATCGGATGAGCAGGAGTCGGCTTAATACTATTGAACACGATGCCGACTCCGGTGATGAAGCCGATATTTACGTAGCCGAGTTTGTTTGGCCAAGTAAAGCCAAACCCTATATGTCTGATGTCCTAAAGCCGGTTCGTAAGAACCGGGATGATGAGGTGAAGTGTAGCTTTGACGTAGGCAAATGTGATAGAATATTTGATGCCTTGTTAAAAGACAAAGTAATCCGAGTTAACCATGTTATCCCATCACCTGATGAATTAAGGTGATGTGCTTATTGCAAGTATCACAATTCTTTCTCTCATGCTACTAATGATTGCAATGTCTTTTGTCGACAGATTCAATTGGCCCTCAACAATGGACGATTGAGCTTTGCTGGCATGGCCATTGACACACAGCTGTTCCCAATGAACGTGCTAGATTTGGAAGGAAAGAAAGTTTTTCTTTAGCCAGAAGCGGCCGAAGGCGCTAACAAATCTAACGTGGTTATTGGTGAGCCCAGGAAAGAAGCCGGCAGCAAGGAAGCAAGGGGAGAGATCACATTGAGCCGGCAACCCGATGGAAAGGAGGTTATCAAGATCACCGTCAGAAACTCCACACTCGGGGGGCAACAACCACCAGCAAGAGAATCACCACCCCGGTTCATGAAGCCCAGGAACCCGGAAGTCGGCAAGTGGAAGACGAATCAGGTTGAATACAAGCCAAAGAAGATCAAACCGACTTTCGACATGCTGCTGAATAAATATGTGCGCCAGGCCGGGTCTAAAGTAACCCGGCAACATGGGAAGCGGCCTAGGTCACCATCTATCGAGGGAAGTTACCAGCATCAAGAGTCGGCTGGGGAGTCTAAGCGTCAAGTAACCCGGCAAACTGTGCAAAGCCGACTCGTGTATCCCGGTGATTCCTCGTATTAGCGAGTCAAGGAGCAAGGAGCCAAAGCAGCCTACATAGAGAGGGGGTTGATCCCAGACAATTCATTGGTCATCGGGATGCATGTGTTGAAACTGAAGGACCCGGTTATAAAGCCAGCAAATGATAAGCCGATACTTGCTATCGTGCCTAAAGCGACATCCAGTGACCATGAATCTGGATCCAACCAAACCGAAGTAACTAGACCCCGAGATCCAAAATATACCCAGTCGAAGTGGTGCCCGCCGGGTATAACGAAGACACAGAAGCGGAAGCTACAAAGGGCAAGGAACCGGGAAAAGGCAGAAAAGGAGGCTGAGCAAGCTAGACACGCCGAGTTCAACGCTGAAAGACCAATGATGTCGGTTCGAGTATGGGTACCAAAACCAACTCCTCCGACAGCTCCATTGAGGATTACATCGAGTTCTGTTGTGAACAACGAAATGGGGCCGGTTTCGGTACCGGCCATTACTTATTCGTCATGAGCGGATGAAGTGGAAGCAGCGGACTTGGAAGCAAAGGGCAAGCCGGCAACAGATGAGTCGGATACCGAGTCAGCAAATGGAGACTCGGCAGAGGATTCAACGGGCGAGGAGCTGGCAGGAAACGAATCGAAGAATCTACTAGATGAAGATTTACTGGATTACGAGAGTACGCCGACTCGGGTAGGTTTGGACATTAACATGGTATATTATTTGCCTGCTGAATTCCGTGCTATAGAAGAAGAAGTCGAGGTAGCGCAGCTCTCAACTTCGGACCCAAGAATGCCATCTTCGAGAAACCTGAGGGACCGGTTAAGCACCTTAAACCTTTGTACATCAGAGGACATATCAACGAGAAGCCGGTTACCAGGATGATGGTTGATGGAGGTGTTGTGGTAAACCTAATGCCGTATTATGTCTTCAAGAAATTAAAATTAGAGGATGATGATCTCATGAAGACGAACATGGTATTGAACGGGTTCGAAGGAGGAGAAGGAGTAGAGGCCAAAGGAGTTATTAGTCTGGAGCTCACAGTGGGAAGCAAGACTTTGGCTACTGCATTCTTCGTTGCTGAGGTGCAAGGGAATTACAATGTGTTACTCGGACGAGATCCATGCAAATCAGTGTGTGCCATCTACCATGCACCATCAACTTGTACAATGGATCGATGATGAGATTGAAGTCGTTCATGCTGATAACTCGGCATGTATTGCTTTAGCCGAGTCCATTGTTGATTGGCAACACTCAAATGCTACATGTCTTTCGGGGCGTTATTTATCCGGGTTCGATTTACTGAGTGCTACCAGGGACGGATTCGTGCCAGTATCCTTAAAGCCGGTTGAAGGTAATCGGCTGCGACTCAAATAAATGGATCCCAACAACAATGAGTGGTTGCAGAAGCGTCTGGACAGGTATCGGGCAGAGAGGAACGATATGTGTGAAGCAATTGAAGAACTAGATGACATGGATAAGTTGGGACAAGGTTTTACGTCGGCAGACCCGCTCGAAGAAGTGGATATCGGGGATGGCACTGTTCCCAGGCCGACATTTGTAAGCCGGAATTTAGAAGCCGATTATAAATCCGAGTCAATCGTGCTAGTGAAGGAATACGTGTACTGCTTTGCCTGGGAGTACCACAAGATGCCTGGGTTAAGCCGAGAGCTCGTTGAGCATCGGTTACCGATAAAAGACGGTTTCAGGCCATATAAGCAACCGGGCTCGTAAATTCAACCCAGCGATATATGACCGGATCAAAGAAGAGATTGGTCGTCTTCTAAAAGCCAATTTTATCCGTCCTTGCAAATATGCCGAATGGATTTCCAATATTGTGCCGGTCGAGAAGAAAGGATCCGGTAAGATCAGGGCATGCATAGACTTCAGAGATCTAAACCGAGATACGCCCAAAGATGAATATCCTATGCCAATAGCCGACATGCTTATCAATGATGCCTCGGGACACCGAGTCATCAGCTTTCTGGACGGAAACGCGGGGTACAATCAAATATTTATGGCCGAAGAGGACTCGGCCAAGACAGCGTTTTGCTGCCCCGGGTTCGTTGGTTTATTCGAGTGGACAGTAATGACCTTTCGATTGAAGAATGTCGGTGCCACATATCAGAGAGCAATGAACTTAATATTTCATGATCTTCTTGGAGTCATACTGGAAGTGTATATTGATGATGTGGTTGTTAAGTCGGACGGCGAGTTAAATCATTTGGCCGACTTACGGCTCGCGTTTGAAAGGATGAGGAAGTATGGGCTCAAGATGAATCCGTTGAAGTGTGCTTTTGGCGTGTCGGCTGGGAAGTTTCTCGGTTTTATCATACATGAATCTGGCATAGAAATTGACCCGGGAAAGATTGAAGCTATTCAGAAAGTGCAGGCGCCGAGTTGTAAAAAGGACATGTAGAAATTCCTAGGCAAGGTAAATTATTTGAGAAGGTTTATTACTAACTTGTTTGGAAAAGTTGATGCATTCACACAGATACTTCGACTCAAGAATGATGACGAGTTCACCTGGGGGCCAAAGCAGCAAGAGGCATTTGATAGAATAAAAGCTTGCTTGTCTAAACCTCCGGTTCTGAGGAAGCCGGCTCGTGGTCAACCGTTCCGGATTTATATTGCTGCCGAGGAAAAGGTGATTGGGGCAGCGTTGACTCAAGAAGCCGAAGGACAGGAATACGTCATCACATACCTAAGTCGGCGACTACTGGATGTTGAGTCCAGGTACAGCTTTGTGGAAAGGTTGTGCATGTCTCTTTATTTTGCTTGCACCAAATTGCGCCATTATCTTTTATCTAGTGAGTGCAAGGTTCTTAGTCAAACCGATGTCATCAAACACATGATACATAGGCTGATTCTCAGTGGATGAATCGGCAAATGGGCGTATGGGTTGACCGAATATGATTTGGCTTATGAATCTCTCAAATCTGTGAAAGGCCAGGTTGTAGCCGATTTCATTGTTGAACATCGGATTGACCTAGAACAAAAAGCCGATTTAAATGTTGTGTCGGCTGTACCATGGAAAATTTATTTTGACGGATCAGTTTGCAGTAGTGGGCAAGGGGTCGGCATTGTGTATATTTCACCCCACGTTACTATCTTTGAAGCCTCTTGTCATCTTGATTATTTTTGCACTAACAATGAAGCCGAATACGAAGCTCTTCTATTTGGATTGGAAATTTTAAAGGATGCAGGTGTAACTTATGTTGAGGCATATGGCGATTAAATGCTTATCGTCCAGCAGGTGGCCAAGATCTTCCAGTGCAATAGTGGATCGCTCAACATATATCTCGACAGATGCCTGGATATTATATCGACTCTGGATTACTTTTCTATATCTTACGTGTCCGGGCAGGACAACTGGCTTGCCAACGAGCTGGCATAGCAGGCATCAGGCTATCATGTCGGTAGAGAAGTATTTTTCATAGCAGGGAAGCCGGTGCTAGCTATTGTCAATAACGTAGAAGCTGGAGGAAAAGCCGGGTTATCTAACTCGGCTCCGGAGGAATCTGGTGGAACCCGGTCATCTGATTGGAGGACACCTATTGTTGATTATTTGAAGAATCCGAGTCAGAAAACGGATAGGGCTATTCGGCGGCTTGCTTTTAAGTATGCTTTGATAGATGACGAGTTATATCGCCGAACAGCTGATGGTCTTCTTCTTAAATGTCTGGATGAAGATCAGTCCCGAGTCGCCATGGGAGAAGTACATGACAGTTTATGCGGGACACATCAGTCAGCTCACAAAATGAAATGGATGTTCAGACGAGCCGGATTCTATTGGCCGACGATGATTAATGACTGCTTCCGATACTACAAGGGATGTGAAGCGTGCCAGAAATTCGGAGATATTCAGTTAGTGCCGGCTTCACTTCTTAATCCGGTAATAAAGTCGTGGCCTTTTCGAGGATGGGCGCAAGATTTCGTTGGTATGATAAACCCGGCTTCATCCAAAGGGCATCGGTTTGTGTTAGTTGCTACTGATTATTTCACCAAGTGGTCCGAAGCAGTACCCCTCAGGAATATGACCCACAAGGAGGTAATTCAATTTATCACAGAGCATATTGTCCATAGATTTGGTATCCCGCAGACTCTCACTACAGATCAAGGTACCTCCTTCATGGCTAAAGAGGTGAAACAGTTTGCCGAATCACTCGGGATCAAGATGCTCAGCTCATCTCCATATTATGCTCAAGCCAATGGACAAGCCGAGTCAAGCAACAAAATTCTGATCAAGTTGATTAAGAAGAAAGTACAATACTACCCGAGGAGGTGGCATGAGGTACTGTCCGAGGCATTGTGGGCTCACCGGATCTCAAGGCATGGTGCAACCAAGGTAACTCCTTTCGAGTTAGTTTATGAACAAGAAGCCGTTTTATCGGTAGAAGTAAATCTGGCTGCTTTGAGGTTCGCTAAGAAAAACGATTTGTCGGCTGAGGATTATCACAATTTGATGATGGATAACATAGACGAGGTAGCCGACAAACGTATAAAGGCTCTGAAGGACATTGAGAAGGAGAACTTGCGGGTAGCAAAAGCTTATAACAAGAGAGTCCGGCTTAAGGATTTTCAAATCGGCGACTTAGTCTGAAAAGTTATATTGCCAATCGATTCAAAAAGCCGAAGATTCGGCAAATGGTCGCCGAGTTGGGAAGGGCCACTACGAGTCGTAAGGATTGTACCCGGTAACTCATATCAGGTGGAAACGTTGGAGGGCAACATATTGCCTCGAGCTATCAATGGGAAGTACTTGAAGAAATTTCACCCAAGCGTGTGGCAAACTGCGTAAGCCGCACATATGGCCGATGAGCTTAAGCATCGCCCTTAGACAAATCTTCTACATTGAATATTTTGTAGTACGCAAGCTCTACTAGAAAACAGGGGGGCATATGTTACCACCCGTTTTTTACAGGTCCCGGATTCAAGCTCACTCAAGGAAATGGCGACTCGGTGGTGACCCGGCAGGAGTCAACCCGGCAGGAGTTAATCCAGTTTAGACTAAACCCGGTGTAGGTCAGACTTGAGCTTTCTGAAGATTCCAAAAGCTGCACCAGAGATGCCGGACGTGAGGTGATTTAATGCTTGCAAAGCCCAAAATAAAAGTCGGGTGGTGATAGAACGAGTTCGGGGTCAACCCGGAAGGACAAAAGGTGACTTTCCAAAAAAAGCCGGAGATGACGTTTGCAGTCTAGATCCAATACGATGCCAGCCAGGAATTTTACCTAGTTTAGAAATAGAAACCGACTTATATCATGAGTTGTAATCCTTGTAGAAGTACAATACTTGTACGGGAAGTCCAGCCGCCTCGCTATATATGTAGGAGGTGACGGCCGATTGAAATTAAGCAAACAATCGATAATCAATACAAACCCTACTTTTTACCCTCGAAACCCTTGTTCCTGCTTCCGTTATTCGGCGACTTCGCGTGAGTTCATCGAGTATCGACAATCGAGTTGAGAGCGGTCGAATCTGGCTTAACTCGGCCAATCGTCGCCGGCATCCTCTGACGGGGTCCCTCCCGAGGTGCTGGGGCGTCTGGTTCCAAAAGCGCCGGCTTGTTGTCTTGCGTATCGCGCTACAGGTCGGTCTCCCGCAGGGCGAGTTGCGAATTATCTTCCCCGGCACCGCGGGTACACAAGGACATGTTCGTGTGACGCGTTTTTAGCGCAACAATAAAGTTTTTGTCTCGTTTTAAAAAAAGGCATCTTCTTGCCCCCCCCCCCCCCCACACACACACACACAGAGAAGACGTCGGCTGCTGCTGCGATGATCATCGTCATCCCAAGAAATTAGGCAAGAATCCATCAGCAAACACATAGAATAATGATGGAAGATGAACCATGGCTAGGTTGCCGAGAAGGAGCACGAGACATTTTCCCCCGCCGAGGATGTTTTTTTTTAAGGGAGGGGGGGGGGGGTTCCCCTCCGGTATCCCCAAGGATGTGGTGGACGGACTTCACTACGTCACGTCCTTGAATTAGAGGCACTTTTCTAGAGGCACATTTAAAAAACTGCCTCTAATATTTGTTTTTTGAGGCACTTTTACAAGTAATGCCTCAAATTATTTAACAATTAACGGCAGTTTAGAAATAGTGCCTCAAATTTTTTTTATGTAGAGGCACTAATCAAAAGTGCCTCTAAATGAATAATATCTTAGGCATCTAAAAGTGCCTCAAATAGTAATTATTAGAGACACTTTTGATTAGTGCCTCTAATAACTAATATTTAGAGGCACAAATCAAAAGTGCCTCAAATGGTTATTATTTGAGACACTTTTAGATGCCTCAAATAGTATTCATTTACAGGCACTTTTGAATAGTGCCTCCAATAACTATCATTTAGAGGCACTAATCAAAAGTGCCTCAAATGGTTACTATTTGAGGCACTTTTAGATGTGCCTCTAAATGAATAGTATCTCTAAATGAAAAAGTTATGGTAAATACTATACATCCTAGTCTGATGGTAAACGAATCAGATTGGATTGATGTCTCGACGCGCGGAAGGAAATGAATCGAGTGTTTGTAACACTATTTAAAAACCAGATTCATGTTTGCTTTTTTTTTTGCTGGCTTCGTGTCCAAGTCTGTGTGTCGAGGGTGTTTTTTTACTGCCAGACGGAGATAATGTGGGCCTTAGCCCACGCGGCCTTTTAAGCCCAAGGCCCAGCTTGGGCGCCGCTTCAGGGAGCGGATAAGGGGAGGGGAGACGGTGCGGTTAGCATTGACCCGACGTCATCCCCACCCTATCCCATCGGCCGCCATCGTGTGCTTCCTGCACCGGCGAACTTCAGGCGGAGGGCAGCTCCCCCGCAGTGTAGGAGGTGTCGCCGGGGTCTACCGCGTCGTTGGAGAGGCCGAGGAGGGTCGGTGACCACGCGCCCGCGCAGAGGCCTCGGCGGCAAGCGGCCATCGCCGTCGGGAATCGGCGCACGAGGATGTGGGCCTCTAGCGTCGGCGTTGGTGGCGGAGGTGAGGCCGGTGCACCCAGAGTCGGGGAAGCCAGGGGCGAGGACGGCCGTCGCGGCACTCGCTCGCGCCTCCTCCCGCGGAAACCTAACCCTAGCCGTGCCCGGTTGGCTCGGCGTCGATGACCTCGTCATCTGTTACGTCGACGGCCCGCGCGACTGGGAGGACGCCTCGCTCCTCTGCCGCTGCGTGCACTGCACCGACGCGCTCACGTTCAAGCACGTCATCGTCTCTTTCTGCTACGCCACCATGTACAGGCTCATGCCGACGTCCGGAGCGCCTATGCCGTGCCATGGGTCGTCGGGCTCGCCGTCCCGCTCGAGTGCCTCAAGACGATCCAGCTCTGCCGCTTGAGAAGCACCTCCGTGTTCATCCACCTCCGACGACCAGGCCGGTGAGTTCCTCCCTCCTATCATCTCCCACAATTTCTGGTTCAAGGAACATGAGGATGAAGCTGTTATGCTTGAGGCTGCTATGTTTGGTGGAATTCCTGAAGCACCAACATATCCATTATCTTTTCCATCTCATGGAAGCTCGAGTCATTATCCCCAAGTACATTCTCCACCCCCAGAATTAACTGAACAACGATTACTACGAGAGCAGCAGGTTGATAATTAGATGACCAATGTGGTCATATGAAATTTAGTGCTTCAGTTTTTCTATAAACAACTAGTGTTTTCGTTTATCTTATGTTACAGTGACTTTATTTTCAATTTGGTTGCCAAACCAATATTCAACGATATTTAGCTTTGATGGAGATGTCATGAGATTAGTGAATTATTATAGGCTTGTAGCTGATCTGTTCTTGGTTTAGTTGGCAAGACATACTAGTCAGAGTATATGATGGTTAGTGGAAGCAGTGTAGCTAAGACCCAAGAGTGTGTGCCCACTGCTCAGTGTTTCAAACCTTCAAAATTTCTGTGTGGGTTGATCCATGTTCATCTTGGTGCTATAATATAGCTGGGAATAGTGTCTAGTTTTGAGATTACTTGGGACCTGTTTGGTTGATAGCTGAATTTTCCCATACTTTTCATGTTAAACTGTGACAAGCCACAAAAGGCGTGGCAGAAATTGGTCGTCATAACTGTGGCAAGATTTGTAACTTTTTTCTACAATACATTAACGTGCCATTGAGTATTCGGCGCGAGATCTCGGCTATCAAACTACAGAGGTTTGTAAAAAAATATGAGTCGATGAAAGGTGGACTGGCTGCTAAGAAAGTGTGGTAGTGAAACAAACATTAGTACATTACCCACAAACAGCTACCACACCCGTGGCAAAGTTTGGCAAAGGCTCTTTGCTTGTGTTGTTTCACTGTGTCTTTGTCGATATTTATTATTTGTTTCTCAAGATCATTGTCTGTTGCGGTTTTGGTGATATGCCAGTTATGCTGTTCCTGATGTTTTATGTAAATAGGAACTTGAGTCAAGTCTTGCCACCAAACAAGCATCATTGCCATCAAAGCCACCGTCAGACAAGGAAGGTGTTATCACACTTGTAGTTCGCATGCCTGATGGTAGTCGGCAGGGGTGTCGCTTTTAAAAATCTGATAAATTCCAGGTAAACTGCTTTTTGACCTGCTAGGTTTCAAAATGGAAGAATTCATCACACTTGCTCTTGCCACTAATACTGTTTTCTGACATGCTGATTTGCTCGCAGTCCGTTTTTGATTTCTTAGACGTTGGCAGGACTTGCACCCCAGGAACTTACAGACTGGTAATTCTATAGTGTCATTTTTTTATAATATTTCATATAGATACTCCAACAAAGAACAAATTGTGTTGATAAAAATGATTGCAACCTAGTGTTATTTCTTATCGACTGCTATGTCAGGCAATGGCAGTCACCAAGTTTGTAAATAAAATACTACGTTCATATGATCCTAAGAGCATATTTGTTTTTCCCAGTAAATTAAATACTATCATGAGCTACCCGAACTAATTTTGTAATCCAGTGCCCACACAGTCGGAGGTTTATTTCATGTAAGCTTTCGCTTGTCTGTACCATTTGTTGACCCATTATTATCCATGAACCATGTGTCTCTCTAGGGAGAAGCATGGATTACAAATTCATTCTTAAGCTTCGTGGTGTCTTTGATATTTTGGTGTTATTGTAATGACCACCTATTAGCATAGCATCTCTAAAAGGCAGCACCGACCATACTGTATCATGTTGATATATGCTTTGATGGATCACTACCAAACTGGATATTCTGAAATTTTGTATTGCATATTTGAGACGCATGGTGTGGCAGCCTGGCAGGACTATACCTATTTTCGCTAATTAAGAAATTTTAGAAGAAAAAGATTGACATGGTGATTGAAAAAGGATGTGTGTGTGCTGCGTCGGCAGTTTCTGCTCCTTTGGCTGCTATGAGCTGTCAGGGGAGACCATTCTTCTGTGCCAACATTCTTATCCGTGCAGGTTCAGTGCCCACGACCTATGCTTGGTGTAAGCAATATTTACAAATGTTATGGTCTTCGTGCTCGTTGATTATAGCACTAGTAGTGCATATTTACAAATGTTATGCTTGGTTCGGCCACTGCTGCTTGTTTTCTGTTTCCTATTTTGCTTGAATTGCATGCACATCAAGTGTTTGATGAAATGATTAGCTGGACAAGTAGAATTTTGGTAGCGATTTGAAATTGTCTTAATGCATTTTGTTGTGACCTGTGTTGTGATGTATGCTCTTATTTTAATATTGGTGAGGAACTCTTTATAATAATAATTACTTCCTCTTGTAGACAGTTTGCCTGTAAATTTGTGGATATAGAGGAACATCAGAGCTTGGTGAGTTTTATTCCCACGCTTGAGAGCCCATCATGGCCTATGTACTTACTGAAGTTCCTTATATTATATTCATTTTGTCCTAATTAAGAAGATTTAACTTCTTTGTGCCCTTGCATTCAGCTATGTGCAATTCACATCTCATTATCGAGCATGCTATTCATTTTAAAGTTGAGCTTGGTCAATGTGTATTGCAAATAGTACCATGATTGCTTAGGAAAGTAGCTCAAGTAGACATGAAGAGAGACACTATTCTGTTACTTTCCAGCATTGTTTTACTGTAGGAAGCATAATAGTCTGCCCCTTCTTATTTTTCTTAAGTTTGTATTATTCATTGGTATATTTGTAATTTAGCCACACTCAATATTTTTTGCCAGTTAGCATTATCATACGAGTTAGCATCTATGTTTTTTGCCAGTTGTGTTAATATCAATATTTGTTATGGATTTGCAGCTTGCTATGATGTTATGGAGCTACTTCCCTGTTATATCAAGGGTGAGGTACTATAGGAAGTGCAATTAACTGAAGCGTCATTGTGCCATCTTTTGCTCGGTGCATACATTGTGCTGAGTTGTGCAACTTGATACTTATTCCTGAAAATTGTATGAATTGTAATGTGAGTTTGAAGCCGTCACGATGTCGGCTTTTGCTCTGTGTATACATTGTTATTATGGTTGTTGTACTGCTGTGCAGCAAGATTGCTTAACCATATATGCGTATATATGTACATTTATCTACCTGTAGTATTGTGTAATTATCTGCCTAACAGTGCCGCACTATTGAATTAGAGGCACTATCCAATAGTGCCTCAAATTTGAATTAGAGGCACTGTCCAACGGTGCCTCAAATTTGAATTAGAGGCACTATTAATAGTGCCTCAAATGGTTACTATTGGAGGCATTATCCAATAGTGCCTCAAGTTTAAATTAGAGGCACTATCCAATAGTGCCTCAAATTGCAATTGGTGGCACTAATGAAAGTGTTGGCAACTATAAATGGAGGCACTATTTAAATTGATGGCAATTACAAATAAAGGCACTATCAAAAAGTGCCTCAAAATACAATTCCCTACACGAACAAATCCAACACATTGAAAAGTGCCTTCAAAACTAATTAGAGGCACTTTTAAAATAATTAGAGGCACTTTTAACTGCCTCTAATTTTAGGATGTGGTGTAGTGCTTGTCGCCGACGAAGAGCTTGTTGGCCTGGCTGGAGATGGAGCCCTCTTTAGTGAACCTGACCGACTTCTGCTTGGGGACCTTGTCGGCGAGGGCACCGCTTGCCATGTTCCCTGCTGTGTTCTCAGAGTGCTCCGGCATCGTCCCGCAGCCTAAAGAACACAATTGTTATTTGTTAGGTAGCAGCGCCATCTGACATGAAACGCGAGCAACTCAACCTTCATTTTTGTTCTCGACATGACAGGTCCATTCAGTGTGTGATCTAAGAGTGACAGTACTAGAACAAATTCCTGCTCGATCTAGGCAAAATGGGAAGTCCAATTTGTCGGGTGACTCTGGGACCCAAAACCCTAAGGGGACGGCTGGATCTGTGGCTGCCGTTGGATCTTCTTATGGGGTTTTGGTACGCCGTCCGATTTTGGCTGGGGTGGTTGGACGTCATAAAGCGACAAAAATCTGGGTGCCGAAGCGGCAAACCCCTGCGTCCCCTTCCCCTGCTTCTCTCGAGCATGTCGCCCCCTTGCCTCTGAAAACCCTCTCCCCTGACAACCTTGTGAGAGCTAATCTGGTGGATGCAATGGCGAACTTCCCTCTGAACCCAGTTCCCTTCTTGCCTGATGGTATGACTATTGATCCTGGTCCAGCTGACCGCAAGATTAGGGCGGATTTGGTGGTCACTCCGGTCCCTCCGCTTCGACATGACAAGATCGTGGTCGCCGAGACTAACAGGTATATTCCAATCCATCTGAGGGAAGATGCTAGGAATGCGATTGCGGATCTGCCTGAGGAAGGGGGATACCATGTGGTTAGTATTGATGATTCTGCGTTTGGTATTGACACCTATACCTTTCAATCTGTTCTTTTTGCGGATACGGTCATTGGTCTGACGTTTGAGCTAGATGAGATTACTACGGTCACTTTTGTTAAGCATGATGCCACGCGCAATATGCGCCTCACCTCCTTTGGTCGTGAAACCTGGATTATGTTCTTGGGCTTTCCTTTAGACTACCAAACCAATACTTATATGAACAGAGCAGTTGAGGATTTTGGTTTGTTGTCTACTTGGCATAATCCGCGTGGAAACCGGTTTCGTGTGTTGCTTAAGGTTTGGCTAGTTCACCCCAAATTTGTGCCCAAGAGCTTTGTTATTCGTCAATTGGGGGGTGCTCGCCGCAGTTGGACAGTTCCAGTTTATATGCTACGCAGTAGTGATTGGAATGCTCATATCCATGATGTCCCCCCCCCCCCCAGATGAAGATCCTGAACCTGAGGATGGTAACCCCCATCCTTTCTATGGGGAAATTTTAACTGCCGAACAGCTTTTCCAGCAGCAGGTTGCGATTTGGCTTCAGCAGAATGGGTTCCATGCTAATCACCCTGTTAACAATGTGCCTATGCAGCAAACTCTTCAACAGGCTATGGGTGTGCCAGCAGCTGTGCCTGCCCCTGAGCCTGCTCCTGTGGTACACCAGAACTTCCTGGAGTTGCCTGACCTGAATGTGCCAGTAGTGGATCCACCCTTGTTTAATTTTCAGGCGTTCTTAGCTGAGCAAGGTGTGGGGTTTGAGGCTGGAATTCATCCTCCTGATGGTAGTTTAGCTGATAGCCCAGCCCAGGCTTGGAATGCTTCCATTTCCCCTATTTCTTCTGGGGATTCTTCCTTAACTGATGGAGATGTCGCTCAGGATGTGAATAACCTGTTGGTTGTTTCTGCTTTGGTTGTGCAATCTGCTACTGTTATTATTTCTAACCATGAGACCACTGTGGGAAGGTTTTCTTTGGCAGCTGCTGTGGTGAGAGATCTCTATATGCCTAGTCCATTTGCAGATGCTCTGCTTTCCTTTCAGCTTGAACCTCTAATTTGGCAGAACCATGTGTTGAGAGGGAAAAGGGCATCTTCAGAGTTATTTCATCCCCTGGACTTCTTGGGTGCTAGAAGGGTTTCCAGGAAATTACTCTTTGATCAATCACCCTCTGATAATGCTGTGTGCAGTTTCTTATGCAGTGTTCCCTCTCTGCCTGTGGAGGAAGGTGTTATGTCTGCTATTCCAAGTTCCTCTGCTCCTTCCAGGAGGATTAGGAAATTTGTACCTGCTCCCACTGTTACTACCCAGGTACGCAGAAGTACAAGATGTAATAAGTATGATGGGTTTAAATGTACCTCGGTTTCTGATTCAAAACCATACAAATCAAAGGTGAAGGCCAGAAGGACGCCTGATATCTCCAGTGAGATGGTCCTGGATGAACAGCCAGATGAACTTGGTGCGGTGCTAACTCTTCATGATCAAGAGGTTCCTCCACCCACTCCCATCCAGGTGTTACAGAGCATTGGCGTCAGGCTTTGTGGAATCCCACCTGAGGAGATCTCCCCTAAGAAATTGCTGGCTAGTCTCCAGGAGGATGAAGGAGCTTCTTCCTCTTAGTTTCATCTGGTTATAAATGAATATTTTGAAAAAGTGGTTTGTATTATGTTGGAACATCAGAGGTCTTAATGCAAAAGACAAGCAGCTTGCTCTTTTGAATGCTATCAATTCTAGTGGTTGTGCTGTAATCTGTTTACAGGAAACAAAAAAGTCACAATTTGATATTACCTTTATTAAATCTTGTTGCCCTCCAAGGTTTGATGATTTTGTTTATGTCCCCTCCAATGGGGCCTCGGGAGGTTTAATTGTTATTTGGAATAGTTCTATTTTCTCTGGAATGGTCATGCATTGTGAGAGTTTTGCTCTGTCTGTGTATTTTACTTCGACTCAGTCGGCCCAGTCCTGGACACTTGTTAATATCTATGGGCCCTGTCAAGGAGAACAGAGGGAGACATATGTCAAATGGCTTTTTGACCTAAATATTCCTGATGATGAGGATTGGTTATTACTTGGTGACTTTAACTTTATCAGATATGCCAGTAACAGGAATAAGGGGGCAACATTGCTGATATGTGTTTGTTCAATGATTTTATCAGGTAACAGAATTTAACTGAACTCCCAATTAAAGGTAGATCGTTTACCTGGAGCAATATGCAAGCTGATCCCCTCCTTGAACAACTTGACTGGTTTTTCACCTCTTTACACTGGACAACCTCCTACCCGAACACAGTAGTCAATCCCCAAGGAAAACCTACATCTGATCACACTCCCTGTGTTGTTTCCATCCAAACCAATATTCCTGGCGCCAAGATTTTTCGGTTTGAAAACTATTGGACGGCCCACCCAGGGTTCCTTGAGGTTGTAGCCCAAAGTTGGAATAGGCCCACTTATAAGAGCAATAGTGCTGCCAACCTGAATATTAAGTTCAAACGGCTAAGATATGATTTGAAACATTGGAGTAAGGGAATTTCAAAGTTGAAAATCTGTATTGATAACTCCAACAAGGCCATTTTTGAACTGGATAAGCTGGAGGATCAAAGGGGTTTAACTCTGCCTGAGAGTAACTTCAGGAAGATCCTTAAGCAGCACTTACTTAGGCTGTTGGAATACCAAAAGGCATACTGGAAAAAACGATGCACAGTCAGATGGACTAAATTTGGGGATGAAAATACAAAGTTCTTCCACTCTATGGCTAGTGAAAGGTACAGAAGAAATTCTATCTCTAAGCTGGTGCTGCCTGATGGTACTGAGGCTATCTCTCACTTGGATAAGGAGAAAGTAATCTTTGATAGCTTTAAAGATAGGCTGGGAACTTGTAATTCCCCTCCTATGCTTTTTGATTTGGACAGCCTCATTCAACCAACTCCTGGCCTAGAAGATTTATCTGTGCCGTTCACTACTGAAGAAATTGATAATGTAGTTCGGTTGATGCCAGCTGATAAAGCTCCTGGTCCTGATGGCTTTAATGGACAATTTTTGAAATCATCATGGCATATTATTAAACATGATATTTACCAGCTATGTTCAGATTTCTATAGTGGGAAGCTAAATCTAGAGAGCATTAATATGGGTTACATCACTTTGGTGCCGAAAATTGGATCTCCTGCAACTGTAAATGATTACAGGCCTATTACACTACTCAATTGCTGCCTTAAAATTCTGACAAAGCTACTTGCTAATAGGCTGCAAAAGGTGGTTTTGAAAATTGTTCATAAGAACCAATATGGGTTTCTGAAAGGGAGAACTATTCAGGACTGTCTTGCTTGGGCTCTAGAAAAGAAATAATTGTTCTTAAACTGGATTTTGCTAAAGCCTTTGATACCATTGACCATGCTGCTATGCTCAGAATTATGGAAAAAATGGGGTTTGACAGTAGATGGTTGAGTTGGATCAAATTGATCTTTGAATCTGGAATGTCTTCTGTCTTGCTTAATGGCACACCAGGCAGACAATTTCACTGCAAGAGAGGGGTGAGACAAGGGGACCCTCTATCACCCCTAATTTTTGTTCTGGCTGCTGATCTCCTTCAATCAGCCATTAATTCAGCATTTAGGCATGATATTTTGAAGCCTCCCCTATCCCCTGATTTTGGAGCAGATTATCCTGTGGTTCAGTATGCCGATGACACAATTCTTATTATGCCTGCTTGCTCTCAACAGATAACCATCATGCAAGATATCCTCCAGAAATATGCTGCTTCCACTGGTCTTCATATTAATTTTCATAAATCCTCTTTGATCCCTCTGAATATGTCAACATCTTCTGCTCAAAACTTAGCTGGCATTTTGGGTTGTGTGGTTGGGCAGCTGCCCTTTACCTATCTTGGTCTCCCTATGGGTACTACAAAACCCACTGTCTAGGACTTGATGCCTCTTGTTGACAGGATTGAAAGGAAGCTTTCATCTAATTTCATGATGATGGCCTACAGTGGAAGAGTTACTGTTATAAATTCTTTGTTATCCTCTGTGGCCATATACACAATGTGTTCTATCAAACTGCCTGCTAAGATCTTGGAACATATCGACAAAATTAGGAGACATTGTTTATGGAACAAGAAAACTGATGATGGGAAAAAATGCAACTCTTTAATTGCTTGGAAGGAGGTCTGCAAACCCAAAAAGAAGGGGGGTCTTGGGGTTCTTAACCTCAAAGTTCAGAATGAGGCATTGCTCTTAAAATCTCTGCATAAATTTTATAATAGAGTTGACACTCCGTGGGTTCATCTTCTATGGAACACATATTACACGGGGAGAGTTCCACATGCTTTGGCCCCATGCGGATCTTTTTGGTGGAAGGACATTTTCAAGCTTAATGATCTATTCAGAGGAGTGACAAGGGCTGGAATTGTCTCTGGATCAACAGTTTTGTTTTGGAAAGATGCCTGGATAGCTGAGGAGCTTGCAATTTCACATCCAAGAGCTTTCTCATTTGCTTTACAGGAAGATATCTCTGTTCAGGCTTTTCTTACTGCAGATAATCTTGCTAGTCTGTTTCACCTGCCTGTCTCCCCCCAAGCTATGGATGAGATTAGAAGCTTACAGGAAATTACTGAACATGTTACCATGGATAATTCTGTCCATGGAGATGACTGGGAGCTTACTTGGGGATCCAGTAACTATTCATCCAGCAAATATTATGAGTTCTGTTTCAGAAATATTACACCCCATAAATCTTTCCTCTGGATTTGGAAGGCCAAGTCGACGCCCAAGTTAAAATTCTTTTTCTGGCTATTGCTATCAGATAGATTGAACACTCGGAACATCTTGCGCAGAAGACACTACAACATTGGAAATAATTTTTCTTGCCTCATGTGTAATCCTGCTCCAGAGGAAACCCTGGAACACCTTTTCTTTAGATGTCCTTTCTCCATGAGCTGTTGGAACATTTTGGGCATAAGCTGGAGACAGGATGGGAGTCGTCTGGATATAATTGCTGATGCAAAGAATAATTGGAGGCAGCCAATGTTTATGGAGATTGTAATTACAGGTGCATGGAGTATCTGGAAAGAAAGAAACAGGATGTTATTTGAGGGTGTACCCCCATCCATTTCGTCTTGGAAGGAGAGATATAAGGAAGATTTTTCCCTATTGGTTCATAGGACTAAGTCCTCTATGCATGCTTTTATCTTGTCTTATGTAATAAACCTTTGATTTCTTTTTGGGGGTTCCAATTCCCCCCACCCTTTGTAAATATTGTAATTGGCTGGCTTTTTGGGTAATGGAAAAGCAGTAGGAGTCTTTCCTACTGTTATGTTATTCAAAAAAAATGCTTTGTGAGGCTGTGGAGAAATCAGCATGTGTACTCTACAACGTGCGATTATCAGTTCATCACAGCTCAAGTCTAACAACTTCCAGTGTATTAGTACGGTACTAGTACAACAAGCTAATGATGCCATACAGGAGAAACAAAAGAAAACCAGACAGAGCACGCTTCATGCAGAGCAGTACTTCGGTGGGAGGGCCCGACTCGAACGAATTCCAGTCGGACTCGGTTAGCGCAAGCGCGTGCGCGTCGACCGCCATTGCCAATCCATTGAGTTGCTTGACATCAACGCTTTGTGATCCGACTCCGACTCCGCCTCAGCGACCTCCGGAGGCCATATAAGCTAGCGCCGCCCTGCAATTTGGACGCATCTCGCTGAACCCTGAACCCACCTCCCGTCCGCAGCCATCAACATGCCTGCTGTCATGGCGCAGCGCTCCTGCTCCGCGACGGGCAAGCAGATCCGCCGTGAGTTGGAGCGCCGAAGGAAGGCCATGGACGTCTCCAAGGGGAGGATCGTCAAGACGTCCTCTGCCACGCCGCCGCCGCGCCGCCTAATCTCTTCCGTGTCAGGCACCGCCGGCGCTGCGACCCTGAAGCTCACCAACGCGCCCGGAGTTGCAAAGAAAGCCTCTGCCCCGGGCCCGGTGCCGCACCCACGCGTGCTCATCCCGAGCGGGGCACCCGGCGCTGCCAGGAACAAAGTCGTCTACATGGAGCTCGGAGATGCTCCACGGAGGTTAACTGCACCGCGCATGATCCCAATGAAGCTGCCCAAGTCCTCTGCCCCGACGGCCTTGAACCCGCACGCACCAGCTGCCGCCACCAAGCTGTCGGCGACAACCCCACACTTGACAAAGGACATCAAGAAGCCGTCGACCGCACCGATCCAGCCACCATCTTCGTCTTCGACATCGGTAAAGAAGGACATGACCGTGAAGATACGCATGCCGGCGGGAATCGTGCCAACGGGGCAGCGTCTCGTCATCTTGCACGATGCCGTCGTCGTCTCGGACGTAGAGGATGGCTATGTTGATGTGGTCATCAAGGGCAACTCTGGTCGAACCGTGCGGATCGCCTTGGACCAAGTGAAGATCATGCCACCCACCAAGTGACGAAGTGACGCCTTCGAGCCGACCACCGCCGAGGCTAATGGTAGCAATGCTCATGTATGTGTGGAGAAAGCCTAGCTTAGCTATTTAAGGATGATTCACAGAGTCTACTGTAGAGACTCATGGTAGCAAAACTCATGTATGCCTAGAGAAAGGCTTAGCTAGTCAAGGATGTTTTATCCCAATGTAATGTAACCCTCGAAGTCCGGGATCATGGACTTCTCTAATGTAATGAATTCTCATTTAAATGGAATGAACATCATGTGCTTTAAATTTCTTTTGTGCCTTTACTATCATAGATAGACGTCCTGAGGAATCTTCCATCGAGAAAACTGCGTGCATTGCCTTTTACTACCACAATTGCGTCGACCAGATTGAGCACCACAGCCCTTTAGTAGGCAGATGAACAAGCTGACTAGCAATACGCCCGTTCTTAATTGTTAGACCTTGTAATGACGTTGTCACTAGATGAATGTGAATGTTCAGGTTTCTGGCTTTTGGATAGGAACAACAAATTCTACATGCTTACTACACTTTCACAACTTTAGTCGCAGGAATTGGAGTGAAAGAGAAACATACTGTATAAGCAGAATCTTCAGGTTTGCCTGAAACATTTTCGTTGCCGCTACCTTATGTCTGTTGCTATTTAGTTACATTGATGGCCATTGACAAAGAACCAACATATAAAGCAATGCAGAAAACAGAGCGTTCCTGCAACATCTTCTTTTTCCTTGATTCCGTATAGATCGCCAGATGCACATATACATAGATGTACAGACTGCAAACTCTTCGGTTTGCCTGAAGTCCTGAACCTACATTTCAATTGCAACTTCCCTTATTGGCTGCTAGCCTAGCATGCATCACTATTGCACCAAATCCGTTAGTAATTACGATCTTAATACCTTTGTGGAAATAAATAAAACATTCGGAATGTTTGCACACATCAAGTGACAACTGCTGATATCAAAACATGAATTTCCCTTTTCTGGTATCCTGACGGCAATAGGAGCATGTGAAACTTTGCACTGCAGAGCACCCATGCCATCATGGTAACAAGGAGTTTTTTCTTCACATGAAACATTATATTATTAAAAGAGATGAAGAAAGTTCATTCTCTGAATCTGACAGATTGTACATTGCACATGAAAAAATACATACACTGCTCTGAGCTTTACAATACTACCATCCACCCTTTACATTCCATTTTTGTAGCTAAGAGACAGGACAATATGTGTTCTTCGATTCCACGGATCTAAAAATAAAATAAAATATGTACTTCTTTTCGCAGGGAAAATTCAAAGGTGTTCTTCGCTGTATACAATTCTAGTATCAACATCCCCTTTGTTCATCCAATTACACAGCATACAGACTCTCGGTTGGTGAATCAAACTACTGGCTCTTCTTGAACTTGAGGCTCCCTTTAGGTATCTTGCTCAAGACGCCCTTGTCAAGCTTCTGGTACTGACTCCCGATCAACCCAAGCATGTTGTAGAGCACCTCATCGATTTGATCGTGGTACTTCTCATAGAACACTGGCAGAGTATGTGCACTCACAAACCCTGAACCAGAGCACCAATGTAAATGGTAGTCAGGAAAAGCAGAAAGATAGTCCAGGTGTTAATCCCTCATCAATACTCATGATAGTTACCGATGTAGATGACAGTTATGAGATTAAACCAGCTCCCGATGAAAGCGGCGACGACGAACCCGGCAAACACCTGAAAGAAATTTTGCTAGTGCTCATGAGATGGGACAAAATGATTGTACGGATTTCATCTCGTAATCCAAATGCATACCATACCATCAGGAACTCCTTCAGGTCTCTTCCACAGGATATATCCTGAAGTCTTCCCAAGAAATTGTTCACCTGGGCGCCCACGGCGGCACCAATGTTCGCAAACAGCTCCTCCGGTAACTCTACTCGTGGCACATTAGAAGAAGACCTGAAAAATCAGACACGGTACAGGAATCTTTTTTTTTTTTAACAAGAGAGTACAGAAATCTTGCTAATGTTTAAGCTGCCGACCAAAGTTCAGGTATCGACAGCAAACACATACAAAATGCAGAATTGGATGGATTGCATCTATAGTTCTATACCCGTTGAGCATGCCTGCGAAGCTTGACCATCCAAACTGAAAAACCATGCCAAGAATAAGCACAAATGATATAATCGTCAGGAAATGATAGCCAAGCCACTCGAAGAACACCCAGGCAGCTGTTGCACCAGCAAGAACACTTGATGATATCTTCTTGTTCCTCCACAGCAACACGTCGGCGGCTGCAATGATCATTGTGACAAGAAATTAATGCAATAAGCCACCATACCAAATCAATGGAAGATAAATTTGTAAGTTCCCAATTGCCAAGTAAAAGGTTCATACATTTTCCGCCACCGAGGATGTGGTGGACGGACTTGTCGCCACCGAAAAGCTTCTTGGCCTGGCTGGAGATGGAGCTCTCGTCTGTGAACCTGACCGACTTCTGCTTGGGAAGCTTGTCGGCGATGGCGTCCATGACGCCGCTTACTATGTTTTCCGCCACGTTCTCAGAGTGCTCCGGCATCGCCCCACACCCTGAAGAATACAATTGTTAACTAGCACCTCTCCATCTGACATGAAACGCGAGCAACTCAAGCTTCATAAAAAAAATTCAACAAGAATATATAGTTCTTCAGTGTCTTCCTCAGAACTGTTGGGAGCGAATCAGAATCAATGAAGTACATCAGGACTTTGATAATTACGGAAAATAATCTTGATGAAGAATTTTCACATGTGATTTTTATTTATGTATACAAAAATATTGTGAGATAACCAACTAGCTAAGCTCCTCTTTTGTCTAACCAGACAACCAAATCCTGTTTTTTTTAAGCACGGAAAAGGTGAAGAAAGGTGCTGCGTATTATGATAATTTACGGGCAGCAACCAAGATTCCAAGAAGAAGGAAAAGGTAAAGCATACAAGCCAAGTTAGATGAACTTACGGAGCAAAATCAGTAGCTTAATTAAAGTTGTTGATCTCCTGGCGATGATCTCAAGAGGCAGGTGTTGGCGTGGTAGCCGATCAGAGAAGAGGGGAAAGATGGGGAAAGTCGGGAGGAAAAGTGCAATTTCTTCTCTTTATACTTTCTAGTTGAGGAAGAAGAGCAATTAGTATATGTTGAATGAAAGGGACAGGTGGGCCAGTAGACTTACTCGTAATTGGGCTGTGGACCCAATGCCTCACTGGACCAATAAGTGTGGGCCATTTTATTTGTCGCCATCAGCCTGGAACCGCCTTCCTCTAAAAACTCGAAAAATATTCACTGCTTCGTAGTCTTAGTTTTTTGTTTTGTTTTAAATTTCCTACTTGGAGCTGTGGCTCCCGAACACCGCAACACGTAGTATACCAGCAGCATCCAAGTGAAAAGAAGACACAATCATACTCTTCAAAAAAGAAATACAATTATATATCTTGCGCTCAACTTGCATCGTCCAGTAACAGCATATGTTCCGAATGCAGGAGTTTCCTACAAGACAGTTCAACGGCCCAATTTTCCACGGGGTAACTAGAAAGATTATCCAGGCTAGAAGTAGATAATGTTGTGTTGTGCCTGACCTCAGACAAGGTGATGTTGTAAAGCACCAACTGTACATATGTTCCAAACCTCGTGCTATTTCCTGGAATTTCTGGGCCAACACGGACATAGATTGAGAATATTACAAACTGATCTTGTGTTAGTGCATCCCACAAGTCCTTGATACTTGTGAGCAGAATGGGATGAAATGCTGGGAAACAAGAATCTATCCTCTCTTCTAAGCTCAGGTCCTTCTGATCTTCGACTTGTGACCTCAGGTCCTATGGATCTTTGAAAATGTGCCCGTCTCGGAGAAATAGGTGCTCTGGGTTCCACTACCAAGGAGGTTTCCATGGGCTTGTGGGTTGGACAGCTCTATTCCCTGCGGGGGAAAAACAATGGTATATTAAAAAAGATGGCAAGGATTCTGCCTGTTTAATCTCTCAAAAAATAAACAGAAGGCAAACCAGCTGACTGGAAAAGTATAATGGTGCCGAGATACATAAGAACCTACTGATTTACAAACTAGAGCAACCCATATAGCGCCTGATTTACAAGAAAGAAAGAAAGATAACGTGCTATATGGCAGCATGAGGTAAAACTAATAACATAGGAAAATATATGTTCATGATGACTTCAAAGAAGCAATCTCTAAGAACTTCCCAGTAATGTAGCAAAATATAGTTGGTTGCGCCACATTTTCTCTCAAACATGAGCAAGTAAAAGACAACTAAGCTAATACAAGAAAAAAAGTTCTATAGCGAGCTACAGTTGGTAGCACCTTAGAGGCCATAATCCCATGTTCCACAACTGGATTAGCTAAAGCCATGTGTAATACTAATTACCTATCTTGAAGCGAACCAGAGAAAGAACAACTCACCTGAACTGGTGTAAAGGCCAAACTAGATGTCAGTCCTGATGTCGCACCACTGCTACCATAGCTCTTCTCCTTGAATCTGATATTGGAAAGTAATATGGAATTAAAGAGAGGTTGCAGTGCATGACACCATGAAAGAGGTCCGGAATTAAAACAGAAATAACAAGGTGAAGATAAAGAGAGTTACAGATGTACTCATAACAACAGTAGCCGCCTGGCTACTGGAACTGATACATGGTGCAAATTATCCTTAACAAAAAAAATGTGTGCAAACACCTAAGCGACGTAACATTTCCCAGAGAGACATATATATAAGGACGGTATAAAACTACGTTGAAAACATCAAGCTATGGGAATCAGGGTGAAGATAATATATTGAATACAGAGCTGTATGAAACCGTTCTTACTACTGTATATGTCTTGATATCTTAAGGATGACCTAAGTTACAATGCTTTTCCCATTTTCTTCTAATACTTTGAACCAGATAGTGTTGAATATGAGAAGAGTTGGTAAGAACAAATTCTGCTACATGTTATACTATGTTCTGGGGAGTAAAAGGTCAGAAGACCACAATTTTGGAGCTACGTAGTAATCACGTAGTTAATGCTTTAACATCGAATGGCATAGAACAAAAGGAGAAAAATGAGATGATGTGGGAATAACAAAATAAAACATACTTTTTGGCGACTTTAGCAGCAAGTTTGTTTTGTGCAGCTGAGACACGTAGTCTCCCACTTCCAGCCTGCCCGAGCATGCCATAACCTTCCCCCAAGCCATCACCTGGTGAAAACGAGATGTGACCATGTCATTATTAAGGCAAAGTGCAACTAACTAAAAAAAATGTTAGCATCCTGTCAATACCAACTGACCTAATGAGCTCTCCTCCGGTATACCAAACTGCATTCGGTTTGCAAGCTTCATCATATCAGTCACTGCATATCTGCAGAATGAAGTTCCCAAAATTATGACAAGATACAATACTGTCTATGTAATGAATCAATCTTCATCATACAAGACAAATAAGCAGTTTTAAGAGAAAAAAAAACATGAGGCTGCTCAATATGTATTCTTTGCAACAAAAAAACTGAGAACAGTTACCTTTCTTTCATTTTCCGGAGGCGGCGACCGCCTCTCTTCTTTTTAGGCTCCGAGTCTGGAACAGGAAGTGGTTTTGGAAGCTTTGCTGGAGGTGGTTCTTGCCACTTCTCTATCTTCTTACGAATTTCTTCTAACAAGTTCCGACCAGCTTTTCCAGTTGGATCGCCTCTAATTGAATCAATCCTTGCTGCTAGAGTTGACTTTGCAGCTATAAGTCTGCAAGCACGGGTCCTCAGGGCTGGAGGGGTGCTCTGAAATACTTCTGTATGTTCAAGGTAGCCAACACGAAACTGAGATGTGGCAGTAGAAAATCCAGCAAGATTTTTCTTCTTTGCTCCGAGTAACTGAACATTGCAAGCAGGCATTTTTGCAAGTGCTCCCAAACCACCAGCAATTCCCATCAGTTTTGCAGCAACCGCACTGCCAGCAATGGCAGAGAGGTTTGGTGCAATATAACCCATTCTACCCTCTACAAAATCAAGCACCTTCTTCTTTGCAGCATCAAGATTTAGGGCTCTGTCACATGCTTCAACGGTTTTTACCAAATTCTCCTCAGAAAGAGGCTTCCCACTAGTTGTTGATGCTGTAACGGAGACAACCATTATAACTGCAGAAGGTAAAAGCCCTTCCAGATCTACAAGTGTTAAATCCATCTCATTCCCAATCTTCTTAACAACACGGGCATAATCAATAGGATGATGAACAAGGGATTCCAACTCAGGAAACTTCAGCCTATACTTGTCACGTATGAAATTATGGATTATAATGAGCTCATTCTCAATATCCACTGATAAAGCATTGCAGTCAACAATAAGCTGGTACTCTGGATCCTCCTCCAGAATGAACCCTTGATTAGATAAGTCTATGTTTTTCTCAAGTGCTCCTTCGACTTTCTGCAAAAAAAAAAAAAAAAAAAAAAAAAACTGTTTATTAATCTACTGTCATGGATGGGGTGAGTGGAAGAATTATGCAGCCTAAGGCTAATATACAGATGAATAGTGCCGCATGTCCTACAGGATACAACTCAATGGACATGTAATTTCCGCATAAACCATTGTAACATCAAGCAAGAAACAAGCGCTGCAGTTGGCTAGCAGTGACAAATGCACATGGTGCCCACCTTCGTTCGAGAACTAACATCTGCAGGTGACTCAGGTTGTCTTCTTGCTATATAAAAAAGGTGCCAGGATCTAATCCCTGAAAGATCCCTTACTTCATTATTCCATCACTGAGCACACTAAGATTTTCATCTGCGCCCTAACTAGTAACTAAATCTAAAGCAATATTCTGAATCAGACATGAGAAGAGCAATCAGCCAAAATACATATTACTCAATATCTAAACTATTAAATTGGGATCGGTCTGGTACGGGTACGTCGTACCGTCTTGCGTTTTACGCCCTGGAAAATAGTGAAATCAACCCCGCAATCCACAAACTCGGCACTTTTGCATCTCAGTCCTTGACCCTATCCACTCACCCCACGGTCGTCTCCCACCTCTCTCGACTCTCGACAGGAGAAGGCGGCGGCGTCCCGAGCGAGTCCGGGGGGAGAGGAGGCCGGTGCCGTCCAGATCCCGTTCTCTGCCAAAAAGGAGGGGGTGGAGCTGGATGGTCGTCCATGGGCACCTAGCCTCCTGTTCCTCGCCTTGACCAGCTCTCCGCCCAGACGGGCGTCCATTGACACGGAGGCAGGATGGCGCGCGCACCGGAGAAGTCCGCGAAGCTGCGGCGCACCACGGCAGCGGGCATAGTGAGGGGCCAACGTCCATTACCAGGCCACCAAGCTAAGGAGCGATGTTGCGACAACCACCGTCCGTAGACAAGGGAATCTAGGAAGCTGCTGGTTTGTGCGACACTCATGCTCACCATGTGTTTGGTGAAATGCTATATAAGTTTATGTCTGTATTTCTCTGGTCAGCCAATAATTATGGCTAACAAGGCATTATGTTCCTGAAAAGGGCAGATTTTTGGAAGCAATTTAATATATGATTGCTTAAAAGTTGTGGATATTTTCTTGCTAACATTTTGTTCATTACGTGTTCCAGCATTTTGATCTAAATGTTCCCTCACCATATACAATTTCTGTATCTTTCAGTAGTGTGAATGTGTCTTGTAGCTTATCTTTGTCATGGAGTATTTAATTCAGTCGCAACTGGTGTCTCCTGCTTGTGCCTAGCTTGCATGCCTCCATCGCCCTCCAAAGTCCTTGTGCTATCTTTGAATCTCTGGTGACTATGAATTTTTTGACGGTTGGTAATGCTCATAGTACGCTCCCAGAATTCCTTACATAGCATGGTTGTCCTCGGTAGTCAGGATATATTACAGATCCACATAAATCCAGATTTCCATTTTCAGTGATTTGAATTCAAGTTTGATAATAGTTAGGGGATTTTATTGGAATTTAGGGGAATTGTTGGACTTGCCCATAGCCTTTCGTCTTCACAGTCGCGCTCTGAATCTATCCTTACGAGACCTTTATCATGATTCCTCCTCAAGTTCGCTTTTTAGAGAATCATGTGGTGACCGAGCTCATCGCCGTTGGGATTGATAGCGCTAGACACATTTTGATATGGTGGACACCATGACCACCATCGATGTAGATGGGAAGGAGGATGAGCGGTGACACAGGTGGGTCGCCATGCTTATTGGGGGCAGCGGCATGTTATACTTTTTCTCCCGTTGCAACACACGGGCACTTTGCTAGTATACTATGTAAGATTTCTTCACAGCTACTAAACACTGTTCTAGGGGAAAACATTGCGGAGCATAATATAACTGACTGATCATTCTTACCACAATAATAAGGCTTTACTATTTCCTGATAACCATAGATCTACGGAAAAGAGAGGTAAGTGGAGATTTACGAGTTTGATTACATACTTGCATTATGTCATTATAACGTTGTGTCTTCTGCAGCTTTGAGACGCTGTCAAGATCATCATAATTAAGGGACTCGAGGTCAGGCATGTCATCATCACCATCCTCATCCACACCTGCTTCCTCAGCATTCTCTTCTTCCTGAAAAGTTTAAGAATAGCTTAAGGAATTCCCAACAAAAATGTCTTCAAATATTTGTACACATCAAACACAGCAATCAACTCACAGCATAGGCTTCATTGTCTGACAGTTCGTCGAGATCCGCCAAGAAAGAATCGGCAAGGCTTGCCTGTTATACAACACGATTTAGAAACATAAGACACTTGACCATAGCCGAAAAGAAATTGCAAATTCAAAACTGAGTAGCTATTTAATAGGAGCTGAAAGGAACTCACCATGATTTTGAATCAAGCTTTTCCGGCAGCAGCAAGCAAGCAAGCTAGACCTAGTAAGTTATTGAAGAGTGTGATCAGCTCAGTCACAATTACACGTAATATGTAGTGGTCGAAAAGGGACCGGAAGAAAGTGTATGCAAGGTGACGTGTCATAGTGCTAGTAAAATACAAATGTAAAACAAGCATAGATGAGTATGGATATTAGCACAAACGTAAAAAAACTGTTACAATTGTTTATTTTTTATTGTAATATATATGGTTCACTTGGGTTTTACTTTATCTAGATTGCAGCGTAGCAGCACAAAAAATATTCAACCCTCAACCAATAACTCTAGCTGTGTGCAGGTTATTTTAGAGAAATTCTGCTATCAGTAGTCCATCAGGCAGCAACGATATCCACAACTAACTAGATGGATCCGAGTATCCATCCCAGGAGAGAAAACATCCGGATTAGACTGCAAATAGCCAGGGGGCGGATCTAGATGGTGGGGCGGTGGAACACCCAATTTTTGTTTGGATAACCAACGGGGTTTAACTAATCAACTACTCGTTGATGATAAAAGGATCATACCTTAGAAACCAATGGCGCCCAAGATTGTGGACGGGGTGGAGAGAGCACGGACGCCGCCCAGCAGGTGGGAAGCGGAGTAAGTTGGAGGGTGACACGCCGCGCGTGAGAGGCGGTGGAGCTGGGGGATAGGCGCCGGCCGGGACGCCAAGGTACGGCGCGCCGGCAGCTGTAGGGCAAGGAGAGGAAGTGGAAGGGGACAGAGAGGTGAGGTCGGTCGAGAGACGAGAGGAAGAGACCGTGGGGGAGAAAGAATAGATGGCGACGAACAAATCATTTGACTAACGGGCCGGACCCCTTCTCTCAACGGGCCGACTAACTGTTGTTTTTTTTTTGCGAAACACAGAACACACGCAAACGCTCACATACACGAGCACACATTCACCCCTATGAACGCACACAGGCGGTACCTTTTTTAATTTTTATAATTACTCATCTCTACTACTATTAAACAAGCAAACATGATTTTCCCTAAAACCACCCCACATAGTGTACACAGCCCGAGATGCACCATCCCATTATTATAACAGATTGGATCTAACGGACTGAAGTAATCTAACTGTGCCTCGGGTGCACATAGCAATTATCGCTGGCGGACCATGCCGAGCGAACGAAACTTTCCACCGCAGTCTCGACCCATGAATCGGTCCCCAAATAGAAAAAATCAAGGCAATCCCCTCCACTTTTCCAGGGAGCCCGTTCCCCTCCAGCCCCTGAGGCGACATGGGCGGCCGCAGAGGCGGTGAAGAGCTGGTCGAAGAAGCCGTCGAGCGCGAAGCGAAGGCAGCTGGGCGGGTGGTGGTGCGAGCCGCCACCCGCGAGCCCGGCGGTTGCGGCGGCCGCGAACGCCGTCCTGCGGCGTGGCGTGGCGGGGAAGGCCGCAGGGAAGTCGAGGTCCAGCGCCGGCGTGGCGGAGAGGGCGGCGCGCCACCGACGCGATATGGTGGACGTGGCGATGATGGACCCGAAGGGCAGCTTGGAGACAATCAGCCCGAGCACCGTGTCCGGGAACACCTCAAATGGGTCGACGGCGGCGGCGGCGCCGCCGGCGACGTAGTGGTGATCATCGCGGGTGGCGTAGGTGAGCCCCCCCCGACGTGGTTGGGTATCAAGTGCTTGGTGCGCATGGCGCCCCGCTCCGGATCCACCCCGGCACACTGCCCCTGTCGGGCCGCCGACGTTTCGTCGGTGATTCGGAGGAGGTTTTTGGTGGGGAATCAAAGGCGATGTCGTCGGGAAGGCAAAGTGCGGTGCAAACAGTGGGAATCGAGGCGATCTACGCGGTTTTAGTGGCTCTTCTGCTGCGGGTGTGAACCGCGAGGCGGCACACAGGGGCGTTTGCCGTGGTGGCGAGCGTGAATGGCCGGCTCGGCTGGCTGCCATGGCGTGACGAACGAATCGCCAAAAACTGGGTGGGGGTTTTGGGCTTGGTGTCCGCGTGGTGGCCGCGCCGCGTGTGGAGGGGGTTTCGCTTTATAGGCCGCCGCCGCCAGGGATACGGATACCTCGCTCATCATCATGGTGCAAGAGGCTGGTGCTGGTACCTAAGGGCAACAAGCCCCCCTCAACTCCCAGAATCCTTCATCCAGGCCATTGAGGAAGGCGGCGGAGGCGGCACTGGAGAAGCCTCCGGCAGCCGCCGGGGCCAGACAGGAGGAGAGTGCAAAGAAGGACTGCACCACCGCGAGGAAGGGGTCGTCCCATGAGCGTTGCTGGGTGTAACGCCCCAAGATCGGAACAATGCAGATTTTAGCGTTCCAGCCAAATCCGCATAATAATGATCCTAAAGGACGCCCACCAGGCATAACGTGCACGTCGCAACACACACGTTATGCAGGTGGAATTGTGATAACAATACAACAGTTCTCGATACAACCCACAAAAAAACATATATACAACAACGACTCACAGAGTCAAGAACGAAAGATACAATACAAAGATCCAATTAACAACGGAAGCGAATAGTATCCGACTACGGATAAGAATACAAATGTGGACTAAGAGTCCTGAAGATAAACGAGGCACCATAACCCTGCCCAGACCAAGCCTAGCCGGAGGGATTCCCAAGCTAACGTCGTCAGACTTCAAACCTGTTGGCTGCATTTGGAATAGCAGCCCCGAAGGGGTCAGTACTAGTAGAAGTACTAGCAAGTAATACTCACAAGATATCAAAGCTGGAATTCCGGGGAAAAGGGGTAACGATGAAGTGGCGGCAAGCAGCACTAACAACTTATAGAGATACGCTACAACATTCGTCTATCAGAAACAAGATAAGAGAGCGCATAAGGAACCAACTGTACTACTCACCAAACAAACCCGCCCTAAAATGACTCCCTCGTATCCTCGGCCCACGAGGAAGAAGTCCGGGCACTCACACGGTGGACAAGTTTTATGGGTTATTATTCAAGTGATCTATCTTACTAGTCAAGTTATAATCATTAGGTGCAAGTTGTCTATGATCTTTTTAGCCAGCGCATTTCACCAAGTCGTCCATAACCGCAGACACGGCTTTCCGAAAAGATTTAACCCTGCAGGGATGCACCAATGAACCTACACGCATCGAAACACTCGCTTAGAGGTGTACCGGTGGAGCGTTCGACGCAATACTTCCCTTCTCTACAAACAAGTCCAGAGAGCCACCTAGCTAGGACTGATCCACCTTGAGAGTCCGACCGAAGCTTCGAGGTGGGCCTAACCGGTGCGAGGACGGTGTTGGGAGGAACACTCATACGATTGCCCTCCGTCCACATGCGGTAAACGCCACGTGCCGCAAGCCCTACCGTAAGTAACCACGTAACCATCATCATCTTACCTTCACATCATCATCGTAATACGCGCGCAAATGGAAACACCCGAACTAAGTTGTGGCTCCTGGACAGGTTTGAGGATCTGGTAATAGATTGCGGGGAGGCCCATAGAACTCCCACATGTGGTTAGTGCGCTCAGTCTTGGATCAGCGGAAAAGAACTCGGGTCCTAGGCGACACTAGCAGAACAAATCACCACGATTGGCCTTCCGCTGGTGCCTTATCTTTATTAAGTTATTCACATCGCAACAGAAAATAAAGATTACCATTTTAGTTGAGCCTAGCTATCATGTTAAGAACAAGACTAGACAAAGAGATAACAGGACTCAAGCAATGCACCTAAACATGCACTAGGACTCACAAGGCCAACAAGGTAAACAAACAACAGGGTGATAGGATGTGGGGGGGTGGCATATCATGGCTGCAAGGGAAACATGCATATAGGATCGGGACACAAGCATCGTGACATAAGGCTAGCAAGGAACAAAAGATAGGACGAGTAAGAGACAGAAAACAAGTATAGATAGCAAGGGAGTATCACTTGCCTGCAATCCGGTAGAGGTAGAAGAAAAGTCGTTGCTCACATCAACTCATCGTCCTATTCCCGAAGAAGCAATGAACACTGGAAAGCGCAAAGATGCATTTTACTCTACGGCAAAAGAAGCGGCATGTTGATGACATGATGCATGACAAATTAAAGGTTGTCCAATTTTATTCCCTAACACATGGCAAAACATTTTAAATGGGATCGATGCATAATATAAATGCACCGGACAAAACCCATAATTAAAGTTGGATTAATTCGACTAAATGGATAAAGGTGCGATGTATTAATGATGCATGATTTTATAAGTTACGCATATATGGTATATAGGGTTTAGGGTGGAGGTCACACATCGGATCGAGGATCTTTGGATTCGGAACCATCGTCTTCGGGTCGTAGTCAAAGTAGTCGTCGTAGTCGAAGTAGTCGTTCATCCGGAGTCGAAGTAGTCGAGATAGTCGACGTCGTGGAAGTAGTCGTACTCGGGTCGTCGTCGTGGCGGACCTTGGCGTTCCGGGCTTCGGGGTCGACGGGGTTCCACGGCATCGGGGGTCGGGGCACCGGTCTTTTCGGACACGCACGAAGGTTGCCGGCACAAACGGGCAACAACACGAAGAACTTGTCGATTTTTCCGGTTGAGGTAGACCTTGGCGGGTTGTCGTCGTTCATACGTCGGGGAAGATCTTGGCGGCTCCGGTCTTGGACTTCACGGTGGAACGGAGACACGTCGGGAATGGAGATGAGCACGCCACAGCGACGTCGGAGACGAAAATGGGGAAAATCAACGGAGACGGCATCGGGCACGTGCACGAAGACGGGAACGAAGTCGGGAACACGTTGGGACGAAAACGGGAAACTCTTCCCGACGGGGACGCATCGGAGAGACGTCGGGAAACAGCCACCGGGGAACCGACCCCGGGATACATCAGCACCACGGAGAACTTGCATCGGGGACAGCAGAGGCAGCACCATCGGGCAACAGAGGAGCAGCGCAGGGAAAAGAGCAGGGGCAGGGGAGCACAGGGTCAGCATCCATTGCGACGAGGAGCCGGACCGGGGAAGCAGCGGTGGCAGTCAGGGAAGGAGGAACTCGCAGGGCGCCGGAGCAACGACACGGAGGAGGGCGACGGGGAGGAGAAGGTGGCCGGGGTCGAGCTGGTGCGGGAGGCGCAAGCGACGACCGACCAGGAGGAGTTAGACGGAGAGGAGGCCGGCCAACGCGGTGGAGAGCTCGGGAGGTCGGGGATGCGGTCGACGCGGGCAGGACGGTGGCGCGGGAGAGGACCGGGGTGACGGGGACGCGGCAGACGGCGGCCAGGCGTCGAGGACGTCCAGGAGGAGGGCCGGCACGGGAGGAGCACGGGATGGGGAGGCCGGAGGCGCGGGCCAAGCATGGCAAGCGAGGAGCAGGCACGGGCCGTGCGTGCGGGGAAAGGGAGCTCGGGGAAGGAGAGAGGCCAGGTGGGGAGAGGAGGGAGAGCAGGAGGAGGGAGAGGGGGCGACTGCGGCGAGTTGGGAGGGCGGAGGAGGAGAGAGGAGCCGGCGGTGGAGGGGATCGAGCAGGTGCGGGAGCTCGGGAGCGAGCTCGGGCGCGTGCAGGGGGAGAGGAGGAAGTGGACACGGGAGAGAGAGGAGTTGCGGATGGGGGAAAAAAGAAGGAAAGAAAAGAAAAGAGAGAGATGGAAAAGAGAGAGAGAAAAGAGAAAAGAGAAAAGATGGGGTAAAAGAAAAAGAAGGGAGGTGGAAGGACCGTTCCGCGAAACGCAGAAAACAGAGGAGGGTGGCTGCAAAAAGTCAGGGGGTGGGAAAACAAAACTACCAGGAAAAACCCTAGGGTTTTGGAGGCTAGATGGGCTTGGGCCAGGTTTGGGCTACTCTCTCGCATCTCAAAACATTTTTATTTTGCAAATTAAATTTTGGCAATTAATTTTAGAAATCGGAGACGACTGTCTCGGTAAAATATTTTTCCGACAAATTTTAGAAAAATAAAATAGGGTTTAATAAAATAATTTTTGTTGCCAAAAATATGCGATGCGATGATGCTGATGTCATGATGATGCAAAAACAAGAACAAACAAAAATCTAATTTGGGGGAAAACCCGGGGCATCACACTGGGTCTGGAGTTGACGGCGGCTCTGCGCCGCGGCCAGGCTTCCGGTGCTAGGACTAAGAAGGCCTGGTCCCGGATGGATGCGTAGAAGAGTGGGATGGCTGTAGGTAAGATGCTGGAGAAGGATGCCGATGGTGCAGAGGTTGTCGCTCCTCCGGTGATGCTAGAGTCCGTCACTAGGAAAAAGGAGGTGTACCGGGAGAAAGACTACCGGTAAGTTCTCACTTTTTGTTAGTTTGTTTATTTCTAATTATATGTATGCAAATTTTGGGGGCTTGTTCAGAATTGTTGGGTGAAAACAATAAGTTTCATTTTATTTACGCCTCCAGATTGTAGTGTAACCTTGTGCATCGTTGAATCTATTCAACTTTAACTAACGCACGTGATCCTCTTTGAATTTATTTGGATTGTGTTTAGATGCTAATGTGATAAATCTCTGTAGCAGAATTGACATCATGAAGCACACAGATAGTTGGGGTGCTGGTATTCTTGCCTATTTCCTCTCAAGTGAACCCAAAAATATTGTAGCTGCCAGTTATGCAATGTTTCCAACTAATGTTGTTGACGCTCTGATGTAGCCCCACATGTAGACAACACCATGGACACCATTCCGATTGGCCCAATGACAAGATCAAGAGTCAAAGCCCTTCATGAAAAGGTGACCTCGCTCCTCTCGATGTGTGATCTCGACCTACCTTTGAATTGTTTGCTACCTCATGCCGGTACCTTGTGTATACTCAGGATCCTCCCGGATGATGACCCACAATGGAGTCAAGAAGATAGCCAAGAGGAAATCCAAGAGGATGGGCAAGAAGAGGAAGAAGGAGGCAAAAGCTCAAGGCGGAGCCAGCCGGCCTCCAGGCCGGCTTGGGCCGGACCCCCACCCGAGTCGGCCGGCCTCCAGGCCGGCCTAGGCCGGCCCCCAGGCCGGACCTCCACCCGACGCAGCCGGCCTCCAGGCCGGCCCAGGCCGGTTTCCAGGCAGGACCTCCACCCGACGCAGCCGGCCTCCAGGCTGGCCTAGGCCGGCCCTCCACCCGACGCAGCCGGCCTCCAGGCCGGCCTAGGCCGGTTTCCAGGCCGGGTCTCCACCCGACGCAGCCGGCCTCCAGGCCGGCCTAGGCCGGTTTCCAGGCCGGATCCCCACCTCCCTGCCTCGTTTTGTACTAAGACTATAAATAGCTTTCCCCTTTCCCCATTTTGAGGTTAGACTGAATTTGAGACTTGTGTGAGCTATGCTCCTCCTCCCTCGTAGCTAGGGTGCCTCGTTGAGGTAGATCTTGTTGTTGCTACTCTTTCACTACGGTGTCTCTAGTAGTACAAACCAATCTTTCACTGCGGTAATTCTATTGGATCGGTGGACCGGCCGGTAAGAGCAATCGGTTTCAACAAGAGTAAGTTTGGCTTTGATTCTTCGATCCAAAGGCTACCTTTTTGAGGGTTTGTTGTTGGGTGGAGTTCTTAGCAGGATTTGCTAGTTATCCTTGTGTTTTGCCCATGAATCTCCCTCGCTACCCCTCCGTGTTCTTCGTGTTCATCCCCGTTTCCCCTCAAATCCGTGAAGATCGGGCCTAGCCCTACATCATTTGGTATCAGAGCAAGGGTTTCCACGGATTTGGATCGTGTTTCCACCTTTTATTAGCCATTTTTCCACCAATTTTTTTCTTTCCCATCCAATTTCGAAAATTCAAAAAAAAATAGCCCATATGGATTTCGTTCGATCTTTCGATTTGGTGAGCGATTTGTTGTTTTGATCCACGGATCTCGTGCTTAAGACCTTTTCCTCACTTTCCGTTGGTGTTTTCCGGAGGCCTTTTCCGCTCCAAGCCCAAGCGTGCCGCGCAATTCGTCGCCGGCGGTACTACCATCCGAACGGCCGTTACTACCGCCCGCAATCGGTCTTACCGCCCGTTCGGCCAGTGCTACCGCCGCACGACTATTCACCGACTTCATCTTCGTGTCGCTTCATCGCTACCTTGACGGCATCAAAGGTATAGCTTCCGACACATCCCTTTCCATTTCGCGAAACTTTTTCTTCGGAGCTAGCTCTTCATAGTGTGAGCATTGCACTAGTGTGACACCAAGTGACCATATCATAATCTTGTGAGCATCTAGTTGTAGCGGACTCGGCTCGGGCAAAAGCATAAAGCAAAAGAGAAATAGAAAAGATTCAAAAAAAAAAAAACCGAGCCGTGATCCTAGTTATCCTCAAGCTCCAATTACCAATAGAGAAATGGGTACACTTGTGCAAATCGGGTGCTCCTTCCCATACACTTGAGCTAGTTGTCCTTCGAGAGGTGGTGCGGCACGAGCATAGTCTTCGTTAGGTCAAAGTTGCTCCTCCCTATAGTCGCACCATCCACGTGTGAGTCTCCTTTGTTTCTCGGATTGTGTGGTTAGTCTCTTTTGTTTCTTGATCCTTGTGGTTATCCTCCACTTGTTGCAATAGCCTTTTCGTTGGTTTCGTTTCGATTTCTTGCCACTTTACCATACCTAAGCTCCTCATAAGTGTGTGTGTGAGTCACTTTTGGATCACTAATCAACCAACTCTTACTCTTGTGACACTTTTGTCTCGGAAGGCAGGCCCATTGGTCCAATACTATCAACCAAGGTAAGAGCGGTTATTAGCCACCACATATTCCACATATCACTTGTGTTTGCTTATCATGGCTAGGGAAGAACAAGACGCCGACTTCGGCAAACAAGCGGAGTCCCTTAGGAGGTACATCGACGACAACTTACGTCGCTATGAGGATCGCCATCAAGCCGCTCAACATGAAAACAATGAGCGCTTCGCTCAAATCCAAGATTCCATGAGCAAGCTCCTCGAGCGAGATCATAGTCGCTCTTCAAGGTCAAGTTCGCGAAGCTCTCGCCACTCCACCGCAAGAAGCCACGCACGGAGTGAGAATGATCAAGGGCATCGCCATCGCCAAGAGATGCCTAATCAACAAGCGAACTTGGACCATCACCAACACCAAGACCAACATCGTCAAGAAGAGCCGCACCCCCAAGCGATCGTACACCATCAACAACATCAAGATCGCCATCGACAAGAAATTCCAATTCCAAATGTTAACTTGGATCCCCCACACCGTCATGAGGACAATCGACATCATCGTCATGATCTACCTCCACATCGAGCCCGCCGAGTGCCATTGGCCGACAATCATGTTGATATTGAAGATGACGGGGATTATGTTCCACGCCATCATCCAAGGCATCGTCACCGAGACCGCCATCGCCACCATGATGATGATGATGAGGATGATCACAAAAACCGCTTCAATCCTCCCAAGCTCGTCATTCCTAAGTTCCATGGCACCAACGACCCGGAGGACTACATGGCATGGGAATCCAATGTCTCCAAGCTATTTCGAGTCTACAAGGTGCCGCAAGACAAACGAGTTGACCTCGCATCCCTCGAGTTCGAAGGCTATGCGCAACTATGGTGGGAACAACTCCAAGCATCCTTTGAAGACCCAATCGACACATGGAATGACATGAAGAAGGAAATGCACAAGCGCTTTGTGCCACATCATTATGCGCGAGATTTGTACAAGAAGCTACAAGAACTCAAGCAAGGTATCAAGACGGTCGACGAGTACTACAAGGAGATGGAGTCCACTCTCTCCCGTGCACACATTGTAAAGTCCGAGGAACAATCAATGGCACGCTTCTTGAACGGCCTCACGTACCCTATCAAGAAGATAGTGGAATTCCAACCTTATGAGAACCTTGTTGAGCTAGTTCATTAAGCCATGAAGGCCGAGCGCCAAGTCGCCGAAGAACTCAAGTATGTCAAGGCCAAGTCCTTCTTCACCACTAGAGCTTCTTCATCAACACAACCCATCACTCAAGTCCAAGCTCAAGGCACTATCAAGAGTCCTACACCGCAAACCACTACAACCTCCAAGAAGACGTCACCCTCACCCCAAGCCACCAAGTCATATATCACTTGCTACAAGTGTGGAGGTCAAGGGCACAAGTCATTTGAGTGCACCAACAAGAAGGTGATGATCGTCAATGAAAATGGAGACTATGAGTCTATGAGTGAAGATGAGTACCACGCATTGAACAAGGTGGCCACGATGCAAAGCTTGGATGACGACGATGACTACATCTATTGTGATGGTGACCCCAACCCCACTCTAGTTGTCACTCGAGTCTTGACTACAATCAACCAAGGTGATGACGCTCAAAGATGCAACTTGTTCCAAACCAAGGCCGGCATCAACGGCAAATCAATCAAGGTAATCATTGATGGTGGGAGTTGTCACAACTTGGCAAGCAAGGAGCTATGTGAGAAACTCAACTTGACGTACAAGAAGCACCCCAATCCTTACCATGTGCAATGGCTTAGTGACTCCGGCACCGTGAAGATCCAACACACGGTTCAAGTATCCTTCAAGATTGGCTCTTACGAGGACACGGTAGATTGTGATGTGGTACCAATGTCGGTTTGCCACTTACTTCTTGGCCGCACTTGGCAATTTGACAAGGCCGCTACTCATGATGGGCGCACCAACTACTATAGCTTCAAATGGAACAATAAGATCCTAGTGCTCCGCCCAATGACTCCAAGCCAAATCATCGCCGACAATGCCAAGACAATTGTAAGAGCGCAAGAAAAACAATCCCCTAGTGAGATGAGTGGTGAGAGAGCGAACCACATTCACGTGAGTGAGAGCCACAAGCCAAATATGAGTGAGAAAGGGAAAAGAGTGAGTCCAGGCGTAGTCTTGTTAGCCACCAAAAGTGAGATGAGAGAAGTGAGAGCAAACCCATCCACTTTCCACTTCGTGCTCTTATGCAAAGGAGATGGCAACGACACTAACGACTTAAACCAAGTTCCTCCGTCTATGTTTTCTATTTTGAAGAAATTCAAAGATGTCTTTCCGGATGAGCTACCTCAAGGACTACCTCCCCTCCGTGGAATCGAGCATCGCATCGACCTCATTCCCGGCGCCCCTCTACCCAATAGAGCGCCATACCGCACCAACCTCGAGGAGACAAAGGAGATCGAGCGCCAAATTCAAGAACTCCTCGCCAAGGGACATGTTCGTGAAAGCTTGAGTCCGTGCGCCGTTCCGGTCATCCTCGTCCCCAAGCAAGACGACACTCTCCAAATGTGCATGGATTGCCGTCCCATCAACAATATCACGGTGAGGTATCGACATCCTATCCCACGACTTGATGACATGCTAGATGAGCTTAGTGGTGCCACGATCTTCTCCAAAATTGATTTGAAAAGTGGTTATCACCAAATCCGTATGCATGAAGGAGATGAATGGAAAACCACATTTAAAACAAAACTTGGTCTTTATGAGTGGCTTGTCATGCCCTTTGGTCTTTCCAATGCTCCTTCCACATTTTTGCGTCTTATGAATCACGTCTTGCGTGCTTTCATTGGCAAGTTTGTGGTTGTCTACTTTGATGACATCCTTGTTTATAGCAAATCTTTGCATGAACATGTCGACCATGTGAAGCAAATTTTGTTGGCCCTTCGTAATGCTTCGCTTTTTGCCAACCTCCAGAAATGTACCTTTTGCACCGACAAGCTTGTGTTTTTGGGTTATGTAGTTTCTTCCAAAGGGATCGAAGTTGACACCTCTAAGATTGAGGATCACAAATTGGGCACCGCCAACTAATCTTGCTCAACTTCGTAGCGCACTTGGTTTGTTTGGATTTTACCGCTGCTTTGTGAAAGATTTTAGCACAATTGCTTGCCCCTTGAATGAGCTTACCAAAAAGAATGTACCCTTCATTTGGGGCAATGCGCAAGAATCGGCTTTCAATGAACTCAAGAATAGATTGACCGAAGCTCCTTTACTTGCTTTACCGGATTTCTCAAAAACTTTCGAACTTGAGTGTGACGCTAGTGGCCTTGGCATCGGTGGCGTCCTCATGCAATGTGGCCGTCCCGTTGCCTATTATAGCGAAAAACTTGATGGTGCTCGCCTAAACTACCCAATCTACGACAAGGAACTCTATGCCTTAGTACGTGTTTTGGAAGTATGGCAACACTACCTTTGGCCAAAAGAGTTTGTTATCCATTCCGATCATGAATCTTTGAAATATTTGAAAACCCAAGCCAATTTGAACAAAAGGCATGCCAAATGGGTTGAGTTCATCGAGTCTTTTCCCTATGTGGTGAAGTACAAGAAAGGCAAGGACAATATAGTCGCGGATGCTCTTTCCCGCAAGATGATCTTACTCACCCAACTTGAAATCAACGTTTTGGGCCTTGATGACCTTAAAGAACTCTATGCTTCCGATCCTTTCTTTGGTCCTATCTTTACAAAATGCACAATTGACAAAGGATGCGATGATTTCTACTTGCACAAGGGTTTCTTGTTTAAGGCTAACAAACTATGCATTCCCGAGTCCTCGCTCCGTTTGTTGCTTTTACAGGAATCACATAGTGGGGGCCTCATGGGACACTTTGGACGTGACAAGACACTCGCAATGCTATCGACACACTACTTTTGGCCACGGATGACGCGTGATGTGGAGCGTTTGGTGCGCCGTTGCCCAACTTGCCTCAAAGCTAAGTCCACGTTGAACTCTCATGGTCTTTATATGCCTTTACCAATTCCACACACACCTTGGTCCGACATTAGCATGGATTTCGTCTTAGGATTACCTCGAACAAAAAATGGCAAAGATTCAATATTTGTTGTTGTCGATCGCTTCTCTAAAATGGCACACTTTATTCCTTGCAATAAGACCAACGATGCTTCACACATTGCAACTTTGTTCTTTAGGGAAATCGTTCGTCTACATGGAGTGCCGAAGACCATTGTTTCGGACCGAGATGTCAAGTTCACAAGCTACTTTTGGAAGACATTGATGGCAAAGCTAGGAGTCAAGCTCCTCTTCTCCACCGCCTACCACCCACAAACCGATGGCCAAACCGAGGTGGTGAACCGAAGCTTATCAACTCTCCTTCGCGCATTAATCAAGCCAAACATCAAAGGTTGGGAGGAATGCATACCGCACGCCGAGTTCGCCTACAACCGTGCCTCCCACCGAGCGACCAAGCGAAGCCCGTTCGAGGTTGTCTATGGGTTCAACCCCAACACCGCCCTGGACATCCTACCACTTCCTCTACACGAGCGCACCGACATGGACGTCGACAAGAGAGCCGACTACATGAAGTCATTACATGAGTCAACTCGAGCAACTCTAGAGGAGCACACCAAGCGCCAAGCTACCAAGATCAACAAGTTGAAGAAGCCCATGATATTCGAAGAAGGGGATCTTGTGTGGCTACACCTCCGCAAGGACCGTTTTCCAGATGAAAGAAAATCCAAGCTTGCTCCTCGCGGTGACGGGCCTTTCAAAGTGCTCAAGCGCATCAACGACAACGCCTACAAGATCGATATCCCAACATCCAAGTACTTGGTGCATGACACGTTCAACGTCGCCGACCTATCTCCCTTCCACGGAGATGCAAGCATTCAAGAGGATGACGAGTCGAAGACGACTCTTTCCGAAGGGGGGGGGGGGAGATGATGTAGCCCCACATGTGGACAACACCATGGACACCATTCCTATTGGCCCAATGACAAGATCAAGAGTCAAAGCCCTTCATGAAAAGGTGACCTCGCTCCTCTCGATGTGTGATCTCGACCTACCTTTGAATTGTTTGCTACCTCATGCCGGTACCTTGTGTATACTCAGGATCCTCCCGGATGATAACCCACAATGGAGTCAAGAAGATGGCCAAGAGGAAATCCAAGAGGATGGGCAAGAAGAGGAAGAAGGAGGCAAAAGCTCAAGGCGGAGCCAGCCGGCCTCCAGGCCGGCCTGGGCCGGCCCCCAGGCCGGACCCCCACCCGAGTCGGCCGGCCCCCAGGCCGGACCTCCACCCGACGCAGCCGGCCTCCAGGCCGGCCCAGGCCGGACCTCCACCCGACGCAGCCGGCCTCCAGGCCGGCCCTCCACCCGACGTAGCCGGCCTCCAGGCCGGCCTAGGCCGGTTTCCAGGCCGGGTCTCCACCCGACGCAGCCGGCCTCCAGGCCGGCCTAGGCCGGTTTCCAGGCCGGATCCCCACCTCCCTGCCTCGTTTTGTACTAAGACTATAAATAGCTTTCCCCTTTCCCCATTTTGAGGTTAAACTGAATTTGAGACTTGTGTGAGCTATGCTCCTCCTCCCTCGTAGCTAGGGTGCCTCGTTGAGGTAGATCTTGTTGTTGCTACTCTTTCACTACGGTGTCTCTAGTAGTACAAACCAATCTTTCACTGCGGTGATTCTATTGGATCGGTGGACCGGCCGGTAAGAGCAATCGGTTTCAACAAGAGTAAGTTTGGCTTTGATTCTTCGATCCAAAGGCTACCTTTTTGAGGGTTTGTTGTTGGGTGGAGTTCTCAGCAGGATTTGCTAGTTATCCTTGTGTTTTGCCCACGAATCTCCCTCGCTACCCCTCCGTGTTCTTCGTGTTCATCCCCGTTTCCCCTCAAATCCGTGAAGATCGGGCCTAGCCCTACATCACGCTCTCAAATGGATGATTCTACTTGTAATCCAGCATGTAATTTTTTCATTTTTAGTTGCCGAATTTCTCTCATTCTTGTATTTTCAATGGAGAACCGTACTTATATATAGTCTGTATCATCCAAAAACGATTGGCTTCACATATATATTGTAAAATTCAAATGGACAAGAATAAAAAACAGCATCAGTAAAATAGTTACAAAGTGTTTCATCCATGCCATGTTTAATGTATTCCTTGGTCAACCAATAGAACATAAATATTGTGCCATCCTCCAAGAATGTTTAATGATATAGCAGGTGTAATCGAGTATGACGGGCTGTGTTTTTGTAGCTCAATAAAGTGTGAATGTGTTGCTAAGCTAGAAAATATGAGGATATAGGCATATAAGCCCCAATAGGGTAGCTGTATAGTAATTCACATGTAGTATGGATTATGGCCATGTTCTGTCAATGAATGCAGATAGCTAGGTCAATAAATTTGATACTCTGTATTTTCTGAATTTTCGGTAAGGGCTTCATGTATAAACCATGCAGAAGCTATGACTTGGGACAATGATTAATTCTTCATATGCAGTAACCTGGAGCGATGGTGCTGGTGGATTCTAGCCGCAAGGTGAATGGATCGATCCTTGATGAATCATGTTAATTTTAAATGGATGTGAAGTGATTGTCCAAGATAAATGGGTGATTTGTGTGAAGTTGGTAGAGTAGACGGCGAGCAGTTGCTTGTTGTCGATGAAGCAACATAAACAAGGGTAGCTATTCCATGCAACCCTTAAAAGAATAAGTTTTTTTTCAGTACAAAATCCATAAGTGAGTATTGCAGCGTTTTCAAGAGATATATTTCCTGTAAACAATTCTCACAAAACATTTGTTTTTTAGTGTTCATGATGACTGATCTTCGAAATCACTAGTGTTCATTCGCATAGTATACATGTCGGCCTTCACTACGCAAGGCACACACCGCCTCCTTAACTCCTCCGACCGCACCGGATACCAGTAGGCCGCGGACACATACGGCGGCAACCTCATTCCACTAACCGGCATCGCGTCGCCGCCATCCGAATGAAACTTGCACCACTACCGATTGGTCTTGGTTAGTCTGTTCGTCTTTCTTCCTTGCACTCTGTTCTCCGTAATGTGTTGCGCATCCTTCCCCATGCTTCTGACTCTGTGATGTCGCTCGCCCATACTTCTGACTCTCCATACATGCAATTGCTTTCATGTGAATTTTGGTTAGTATTTATATTTATGATGCTGCTTGCTCTGAATGTACTACCACACTGCAAGGTAAAATCAACAATGACTTTGCAGACCTGCAGTTGTCATTTCATTAAGATGGAAGGTTTTAATGCATTCTCTCTAATATTTGATCTGAATTTACTCCATGACAATGGTGAAAAATAGGAATAGCACTAAGCTGCAGACCTTCAATGGTAAGTTTAATGATAGTTTCTGAAATTTGATTACATAGAAAAATTTGATGTCCACCACCCTGTAATGCACGTGACTCCCACGGACTGACCACCCCGCCGCGACCTCCGCTCAAGGTTGAGTTTAGGCCTTTTTTGGCATTCAGTTTACAGAACAGTGAATTGCATTGAGTTTTTGTCAATTGCTCAACGTTGTTGTAGGCCTTTTTAGTATTCAGATTACATGTATCGTTCAAGTTGTTTCTAATCCGATGGTGTGGAGAGCCTAATAATTGTTTTCAGATGATCATATATTTAATAGTGCCTCAAAAAAATTCCTCCATCTCTGAATGTGATGCCACCGTACCTCAAATTGTATTGGATTTGGTCAAGCGCATCAGGATAGATCTTTTTCTTTAAAATTGTCAGTTCACTTATTTTTAACACAGTTACATAAAAGTTCCATAAATACATTATTATACATGCATGATGATTGTGTTACATTGTTAGTTTTTACTATTGAGGCTAAACTTTTTTAATGATATTTTACGTGCGTTGCACGTGCACGTGTACTAGTGTTATTATTTAGAAATTAGGCTCGAGACGAGCCTGACATTGAATTAACGAAGCCAACAACCGGCCAGGGATTACACAAGGCCACCATTACAACCAGCAGAACCGAACACCACAGCGGCCGAATGATACAAGAGTACACTCTAAACAGCTTACAACTCTACACTAAATAGCAAGCCCAAAAAGGAAGAACAAGAAGCACTGCTTGCCGAAGTGAAGACCGCAGCACTCAAGGGCAAGGACACCACGCGGGAGAGGCCGCAGGTCAATTCCATGGACATTTCGTGAGCGAGGAGCACCATAAGCTGGAGCAGAACAGCATCTTCCTGCTCTCATGCTGAAAGAAGGCCCCAACCCTCTCGCCTTGACTCGAAGGTGTCGTCGAACATGAGAGACGCTCCCCCGAGAGCGGAGACATGCTGGACTCGATATCCTAAGGAGCCCCAGAGCAAGACATGCCGTGACAAAGAGCACCACGTCGTCTTCAACATCGCTACCCTTGGAAACCCGAGAGCTACAGGAAAGCGCTGAACGCAACTGCAGAGGATCCAAAGCTCCTACCTTTTGCTCAGCTCTCCCGAACCCAAGGACTCCCCAGGCGGCACCTCCAAGTAGGACAAGGCGCGCAGGGCGCCGACGCCGCCCAATCTAGGATCTTGGACTTTCGTCCGGGAGATGGGTTGGAGGTGGAGAGGAGGGACCGCAGCCACGCCTCCAAGGAGGTAGCACGACACCCAAAGGCATCGCCGTTGAAAGAACAAACTATGTCGAGATGTCGCCTAGAGGGGGGTGAATAGGCGATTAAAACTTTTCCGGTTTAAGGCTTGATAATTGCGGAATAAAACTATGTGTTTAAATTAACAAGCCAACAACCTAATTACTAGGCTCACCTATGTGCACCAACAACTTATGCTAAGCAAGGAAAGCAACAAGGTGATAGCAAGATATAAAACTTCAAGCACTAAGGATATCACAATGTAAATTGCATAAGTAGAAGCTCGGGTATAGAAATAACCGAGGCACGCGGAGACGAGGATGTAATCCCGAGTTCCTCCTTGTTAAGGGAGTGCGTCTCGTTGGAGGGGTGTGAGCTCGCCACAAGAGGCATACTCAAGATGCCACAAAGGCCTCACCCTATTCTCCGATGAACCACATCCAAGGGTTTGGTTCACCTTCCACTATCGGAATCCTTCAAGGCGGATTCCGGTGCCCTTTTACACCGTTCTTGGGGCACACACCCACAACTCAATTGGGGGCTCCCAAATCTTTGCCGAAGCTTCACAAATCGAAGTCTTCGCGGCACCACCACCGTCTAGGGTACACAATGCACCCAAGAGGCACAAGCTCTTGGGAACACAATGCACCCAAGAGTAACAAGCTTCTCAACCTTCAACTTCACGTATCACCATGGAGAGAGCAACCCGATGCAACTAATGCAAAAGGCAAGAACACACTAAGTGGTAAAATCCTTCACTCTCAAATTCCAACCAAGCAACAAATGCTTTGGGGGAATAAGAGAGGAAGAACAAAGAGGATGAACACAAAGCAACCTCAAAATCTAGATCCACTAGGTTCCCCTCACTTAGAGGAGATTTTGATTGGTGGAAAGGTGGATCTAGATCTCCTCTCTTGATTCGCTAAAAATGGGCAAGATTCATTGGAGGGAAGGAGAGGAATCAAGCTCACAAATTTTTAACAATGGAGGAGAGAGGGAGTGAGTGAGCAGCCAGCTCTTGGGGAAGAAGGGGCTATTTATAGCCTCCCCCAAAAACTAGCCGTTGGAGCCTGTCTAGACCGGAGACTCCGTCCTGGGCCGGAGATTCCAGCCAGGCTCCGGGTACTTCGGGTCATCGGGGCAGGCCGGAGATTCCGGTCCAGAGGGCCGGAGACTCCGGCCAGGCTGGAGACTCCGGACACACTCCGGGGATGCTCCGGGCCCCTATCCAGTACCGCACCACAAAGATGGAAAGGGCTGAGAAAAACTTGAGGCCGGAGATTCCGGGTCCTTTGGGCCGGAGACTCCGGTGGACCGGAGACTCCGGACCATCTCCGGGGTACCTCCGGACCCCAATACAGTAGCGCACCACAAAGGACATTCGGCAGCGAAAAATAGGGGACCGGAGATTCCGGGTCCTTTGGGCTGGAGACTCCGGTGTGACCGGAGACTCCGGACCATCTCCGGGCCAGATCCAAACAGTGAAATCAGAACCCCATAACTTTTGCAAATGAACTCTGTTTTCGATAATCTTGGACTCGTTGGAATCGTTAGATCGAGCACAACAAGATTATGTAGAGAAACATCATAGTCCAACAAGATATTGTAAAAACCAAAAGGGGAAGGATCAACCTCTATTTCGCAAACCGGAAATGAAATATCTTTTGCAAATGAAGTCCAAATGACGTGAAACCAATTTTGTTGAAAAGAGGATGACAAATGCTACCCTTGTAAAGATAAAACAAGTAAAGGAGATTTTGCAAATAATTGGAAGAGAGAAACCTTCCGCACGGATGAACCGGCAAAATCTCCAATACTGAAAACGCAGTAGAAGACGCATATGAAACCGTTTTCGGTGAACTTAGCCTTATCATGACAAGCACGACAAGCACCAAGACCATACCATGATAAGATCAACATAAGAACCAATAAAGATGATTTCAAGGATGCAAGGATGCAAAGGTTTGAGCTCTCCACGAACGATACGCACAAGATACTCGGTCGAGAGCCCCTCTTGATAGTACGGCTATCTATCCTATAACCCGGTCTCTCAACTAACATCATGCGACCGGTAAAATAGAAATCCTATCAAGATCATACCTTTGCCTTGCGCATTAATCCACTTGAGGTCGATGAAGACGATCTTCATCTCCTCAAGACGCACCACCTTTCTCGATTGTGCTTCGCTTGGTGAAGATTCACAAGTTGCTCCCCCAAACACCAAGACGGGAGAAGCACCTATCCGGCATATCTTCACTTGGACTTGAGTGTCGATCAACACGCTCATAGCCTTGATCAACACATAATTTTCTTCCCTTAGGCTTGACTCCAACAAATAGAGATCAAGCAACGCAAATGGACACTACTACAAATATAGCTCAATAAAAACATTAGTCCATAGAGATTGTCATTAATTACCAAAACCACACATGGGGGCAACCATGCACTTTCAGCCGTGGCCAGGCCGGGCAAGCCAACCAAGGGTTTCCCCTGGTCCCAAGCTTCCACCTTGCGCCCCCCAAGCTTCAGCTATGGCAGCAACGCCGCCATCAGATGGAGCCGGTGGGGGGAGACAGAGCCGAAGGGAGGAGCCCGAACCTCAGATCTGACGAGGAAACTCCACATCACAATCGCCGCCCGCCGCCGACCCACCTCCCAGGAGGCCGAGGTCGCCGGCCAGAGTCACCCGTAGCGGCGCCAGCCGCAAGGACGCCGCTGCCACACCGGAGAGGGCCGCCACCCTGGATCCAAAGTCTTCCGCAGCGAACGAGGTGACGAGCGCGCAGAGCGACGAGATCCTCACCGCCACCCTCCTCAACGGTCGCGCGGCTTCCCGACGGTCGCCTCAGGTAGCGGCGAGGTGGGCGAGATTGGGGAGGAGGGGGGCCGGCGGCGCTAGGGTTGCCTTGCCGCCCGAGTCGCCCCAGAGGGAGCGACGCGGGGGCGGGGGGGGGGGGGGGGTGATAGGTTTATTTAATTGGGCAGGCGTCGGGCAGGTTACTCATGTTATTATCAACAATGGCTAATTAGTAGCATCTGTTCTAATCACCGAACATGCATGCTAAGGCATACAGATTGGTGTGTTTTCTAGACTCCTTGTCCAGAACGTATGAAGCAGCTTGTCCTTATCATGTGCTTTTTTCGTGCATTGTAGACTGTAGAGACGGGAAATTCACTTTGGAACCTGAGCTCCCATGCTCCTACTAAAATAAAAAATCAGAAAAAATAGTAAGACATTTTAAAAAGTTCTAAAAAATTGGCGATGAATATATAAAAAAGTATACATACATGACAAATTTCATGGTGAAATAATAATTTTTCTGCTATGTGCAAAAAAGACAAAATCAGTGACCAAAATGAGATTTAAAACGTATCTTTTCAGAGCACTTTTTTTTTTTCACAGAGCAGAAAAAATAGACGCTCAAGCGAAACATTCCACTCATCGACGAAGAGATACACGTATTTCAAACAGGTCTGGAAGAAGGCAGCAGGGAATCTATCTGGCCCGGGGCCTTAAAAAAATAGATCATAGCTTCTTTCACAATGCTCTCCACCCCACAGATCTTGATAAGACGCTTGGAGAACAGTAAAAAAATCAGTTGCGTGAATATCGTCCAGATTCCTTTTTCTGAACTGTGGCCTACGTTTTCCAGACATTGCTACATCTATGTTTGGAATCGAATCAGCTGGCTGGTAAGTACAGTACTGGGATTCATGGTAAACGGGGACACCTATATTTAGCTTAAGTGCTAATTAAGCACGTGTTTTTTTTTGCTACATTTAGGTGCTCCATCTTACCGAATTTAGGCTCTTGTTTAGTCACCTCCCTGTCAAATATATATCTGCAACAGTTCATCACCTTGTTGTTGCAATTTTTTGTCTAAATTTTGCCAGGTCTGGAATCCTCAATTCCAAAGGGGGGGAGCCACGATGAGATTTCTCTCCTATGTGACTTTCCTGGCCATCTTGTTCATCAGCAACCTGCAACAAGGTGTGTCTGCGCGCCACCTGGCTGAAATTTCAAATGGCCATCCAGGTGTACCCGCGCCGCTTCCTCCCCCAAACCTGCCAGGAAGCATTCCGGTCAACCTTCCCGTGAGCATCCTGAATGGCCAGCCAGGTGCACCGGCAGCGCTTCCTCCCGCCGGTCTACCGGGAAATGACCCGGCAAACCTTCTTGCCGGAACCGGACTGATGGGAAACATCCCGGCCAACCTTCCCGCCGGTATCCCGACCAACCTTCCCTTGAACATCCCGAATGGCCAGCCAGTTGCACCGGCGGTCCTTCCTCCCGCTGGCCTGCCGGGAAACGTCCCGGTCAATCTTCCCGCCGGCATTCCGGGAAAAATCCCAGCCGACCTTCCCGTGAACATCCCGAATGTCAAGCCAGGTGCAGCGGCGCCGCTTCCTCCCGCCGGCTTAACGGGAAACGTTCCGGCCAACCTTCTCGCCGAACTACCGGGAAATATCCCGGTGAGCCTTCCCGCCGGCATCCCGGCCAACCTTCCTGTGAACATTCCGGATGGCCATCCAGGTGCACTGGCGGCCCTTCCTACGGCTGGCCTGCCAGGAAACGTCCCGGCCAAACTTCCTGTCGGACTTCCGGGAAACATCCTGGCCAACCTTCCCGTGAAGATCCCAAATGTTCAGCCAGGTGCGCCGGCGCCGCTTCCTACAGCCGGCCTACCGGGAAACATCCCGGTCAACCTCCCCGTCGGCATCCCGGCCAACCTGTCTGTGACCATCCCGCATGGCCAGCCGGGTGCACCTGCGCCGCTCCCTCCCCCTGGACTGCAGGGAAACACTCCGGCGAGCATCCCTATGGACATCCCTGGCAACCTTCCCGGGAACCTCCCAGCTGACCTACCGGGGAACCTCCCGGCGAACCTCCCTGCCAATGTCCCGCCAGGGATGCTTGCAAACGTGCCACCTGGGATGCTAGCGAATGTGCCACCAGAGATGCTGGCCAACCTCCCCGCCGGTGTGACGCCGGAGATGTTGTCCAAGATCCCGCCGGGGGCTCTGGCCAACATCCCGCCGGGCCAGCTGCCACCGGACGTGACGCCAGAGATGCTGGCCACCCTCGCCTCCATGAAGCAGCAGCAGCAGCAGCCAGGACAGCCTGCTGCCGGGACCGCCCAGGACAGCGCGGCGGCAGCAGGCGCAGCGGGCTTGCCGATCCCCAAGATGCCAGACTTCTCGGGGCTGGCGAACATCTCATTCCCGCCGATGCCTTCGGCGTCTCTGCCACAGATGCCGCAAAACATCACGCTTTTTGGGTTCGACGTGGAGATCCCCAAGTTCATCAACAAGATGGTCAACGGGAGTGCCGAATCCTGAAGGAAATTAGCGAGCTTCTTTTCCCGGTGGCGCATGAACGAGCACGACATCGTCGATCCCATGGTTTCCCTATGATGCGGCTATTGATGTACTATGCTTGTATATCCTGTGATCAAAAAGTTGCTTGCGAGTTCACCGATCTTGTAAAGTTGTTATCTTGGGAGAAAAATGACGAGAAAATTGAGATTGGATGGTTGGGCCTGCGCTCGATATAGATACCCCTTGCTCATTTGTTGTGAAGCATACCTGCTACACCATCGGATTGTTATCAGGTGCCGATCCATGTAAAGGTTCACTGAATCATTCAACTAAGGCTGCAAGCATGATCGTGTCCTAGCATTTTGATAAGGCTCACTGTTTGTTGGGAAAGATAATTATACTAGGCTTAAGGCTCCTTAGTATTTTACGATTTCCAATTTTGGAGAATTTCATTCCGAAGGATTTTTCTATCAAAACATTTTGGATCATAGATTTTTTTTTCGAAACAAAGGTAAAAGATTTGCCTCATCCATTACTTAAGCAGAAGATAATTGACCAGTTAATTCATGGAAAATCGGGCGAAAACCATCACAAACAGTTGGGCGGCACACACTAGATACCTCACACACATGTCCGAAAGAGGGACTCGTCGAAACAGCACACCGACGTCATCGTCATCTCCCATAGGAGGCAATATCGCCAACCGTAAACTCTGAGCAAACGACTCCTATTTCATCATAGACGATCATCAAACCAACCCACACTATAGAGGATGTGCGGAGCCACATGAAGATCCGCACCACAACTCAGCCACCCGCGACAAGACAGTGCAGCTCCGACTCTGATGAAGAACTACGAAGGAGAACCAGGCAAGGCTGGCGCCGTGGAAGATCGTCGAACTGACCACTTGTCGCCAGTCATCGTACACCGCATTGCAGCCTATTGAATCCATTCCTATGTCATCTAGTCTATAAATCTCAACATGAGCTCAGATTTTATTTTATATTTCCTTCCACCAAAACCGAGAAGGGCAAATATAATATTTGCTAAAAGATGGTATTTTGTTATGAAAGAGTTTTATGATAAAAGAGTTGCTGGAATAAAATAGAGTGAAAGCTAAAAACAAGGTTATAAACCTTACCTTCAAAGCGCTGAGTTGCGCAACGGAATGTGTTCCGGGAAAATGTGTGTTACACATATGAAGGAGGAATTAATGATAATGATCATAATATTTCCACTAAAGCTTTTACTAATAAGACAGTAGGATTCAAGAATATATATTTTGCCATGGTGCAAATTAATATTCATGATTTACTTGCAACGTTTAAGAAACAAGGCATACCTACGAACTACAAAAGAAGAAATAGTGACCCTGAAATACGATAATGACTAAGAGTCATAGAAAAACCAATATTAAGTTATAGGATCATGAAGTAATTGTTGTTTGATCTTATTAAGTGATTTTATCACTTATCTTTTAAAGAGTTAAAAGAAAGAAATAAAACTTAAAAGGACATAAAGCTTATTTTGTCAAGAAGTGTATCTTGGACAAAATTCAAGAGTTGTTGATTATATAAATGTAGTGATGCTTGTGTCAGTTGGATTATCACTAGCAAGGTACTAGTGCATCGTATATGGCATTCTCGACTTGAAGAGTTGTTCAAGGAATTTTGGAGTTGTCCAAAATATCGAGAAATTTGCATTTGCAAATTTTTGAGTGGAAGCTAATTGATATAAATATGTATGTGACATATTTCAAGTAGGAGCAAAATTGATCTCCATGATTAAATATGTGGGTGACATATTTTTGAGCGGGAGCCAATGAGGTTTTCATGATTCAATATGTGGGTGACATATTTCAGTGGGAGCTTGGCGACATTTTGTTTATGCAAGGGGCATACTGTGAATGTTGCTGGTAATGTCGGTATTAGAAGTGTAAGTTCGAATTTATGAAGTTGTTTATAAATTGAACATCTATCCAGATAGATAAATTAAGTCAAGTAGTGTTTGCCTAAATAAGATTCAGAAGGAGTTCATAATGGAACAAGTAAAAGATGGAGGTTCTTACTTGTAAAATTGGGCAAAAATATTGAGTTAAATCTCAGTGCAAAATAATAGTGGTTGGAAGATATGTTGTAGAACCTATGCCTGAGTCATGAGGTATTAACATATAAAACCATATTATGTGCTTGACGAAATGTGTAGTACCCCAGCGTTTAGGGTTTTGCGAAGGGTAGATTTAGGAGTTTGTGCAATTGCATGCATGCATCTGAAAAACTTGAACCAATTTTTCGCAATTTAAAACTTTGGTTACTTAAAGAACTTTTATATTCTTGACCTAAAGTTCTTACTTTCTTAAGTACTCTTATTGATTTTTGGCAGTTATAGTTTCCAAGTGTTTAATCTATGAGAAATGTAATTTAACAAATTCTTAACATCTCTCTTATTTATTTGTTTTATATAAAACCACCATACTTCTTTGGTGATAATATCCTTTATGGGTATTTCTAATCTCATTAAAATGCCTTATTTCTTCACCTAATTTTTAAATCTTGTTAAATGCTCCAAAAATTCTAAATAAAATTACTGGAGGTTTCTCCATAAGATTATAAGTCTATATGAATTTTTGGGGTATTTTTAGAGCTATTTTAAAAGCCTAAATAAATGTTTTAGTTGCTGTTCTAATGAAATGTTTAATTAAGGAAAAGTCCAGGGGGGTTTTTGCAAATCTTCTTTTCTTTCTTTTCTTTCTTCTTCTTCCCGCGCCAGAAGGACGACGCCGCGCCGCCGCGCCACCACCTGCCTGCCTGCCTGCTTGCCGGAGGGATAAGAACCGGAGGAGGCGTCCCCATCGCTCTCTCTCACTCATTCGCCCCCCCCCCCACTCTCTCTTCTCTTCTCTCTCTCTTTCTTCACCGAAACCCTAACCCTAACCCGTACTGCCGCCGTCGAACTCCTCAAATCGCCGGCGAACCAAGGGTTCCCCGGAGTCGAGACCTTGTCCGTTCGCTCCGTCTCGCCGTCCTCTCCACGTTGGTGCAATCCGTTGGTGCTGGGAGCCGCTGGAGGAGAAGAACGTGACCGACGCCCCGAACGCCGCCGCCGGACGTCGAGCTCGAATCCGTCGCCACCGTAGCTTCATCGCCGTCCAAACCTTGTCCTCGACCACCGTGGTGAGCTGCTCTCTCTTCTACGCCTCTTTTCCCTCTCGATTGATCTCTGGAAGCCACGATTGGCTTCGGCCGCCGGAGTTCACCGCCGCACCGCCGTGGGGAGACCGCTCCGGTGACCATTTTGGGGCGGCGCCGCCACCCTTTGGCCCGTCTCCCTCTTCTGCTTCTATTGGGCACCTTGCCTTGGGCCGGGGAGGCCGGAGTCGGCCGGATTTTGGCCGGAGTTGCCGCTGGCCGTGGCCAGTGACGTCGGCTGACGTCAGCGCCGATCTTATCTCTGTTTTAATTGTTAAAACTCTGACAGTGGACCCCTTTGTCAGCAATTTAATCTTTTCTAGATTTCAGATTTAATTCAAAACTTTAAAAATCCATAACTTTTGATTCTGAATTCAGAAAAATTCAAATAAAATATCAATTGAATCAGAAAAATAAAATCTATTCCTTTATATTTTATAATTATTTATTTGAATAACTTTTCTTTTGAATTGTTTAAAATTACCTAAATGCCATTTTAGTTTAAAAATTATTATAAAATCCTTTTCTTTAAATAAAATTTGGATAAAATTATTTTAAGTAATAAAAAGTATAACCTTATTTATAAAAGAGCTTAAAATGCAAAATCTTTTATTATTTTAAAATGCTTTAGTAATTAATTTATTGGGTAAAATTAATTTAATTTCGAAAATTAAATAAATAAAAATAATATCAAAAATTAAGAATTAAATCATAAATTCTTAATTGATCAATAAAATAAAAGCAAGCTAAGAGTTGCATATCATTTTATGCATAGTAGCATGTTGCTTCTTTAAACATTGTTCTTATCAGACAATGATGGATTTTGTAGAACCAGGAGGTCGTCAGCCCCAACCAGTTTCAGACTCCACTACTTGTCAGTTTCAAGGCAAGTTCATCACTTGCTCATACCTTTTGAAATATTTGTTAGAAAACTATTTGCAAAACCTTATTATACTATCACCTTTATAAAAGAAAGCATAAAACCTATTTCTTTAATAACTTGACTATTTGGCCATCTACCTGAGTGGTGGTAACCTATTATGGTTGGCAGATGGAACCATGGTAAGAAGAGTTGGTCCAGAGGTTCCATTTGCAAGGGAAAGTATTACCTAGGAATAACAACAAATGCCGTCATAATGATTGCGCCGTAAAGACGCGTTAACCATAAGACCTGGAATGGGACGGGAAATGCCATCTGTACTTCTCCCGGATGCATGTCAACGGGCAGCCAGAGCCGTACGCTGTAGGTCTTGCGGGACTACATGCACATGGGTGGGATCCCTTAATGCCCACGGACTCTGGTGTCTATGATGGTCTGCAAGAGGATGCCTAGGTGCCTACCGTGAGGGGTAGGGCATCAGGGGTGATTCTGCTGTGCATGAATTGGGTGGGCATGCGTTGTGCGGAGAAGACAGTGAATGACTTGGATCAAAAACTGGGCCCCACACCAAAGAGAGTGTGGACAGGAACGTACGCCTGGTTGGTATCAAAGTCTTGATCTCTTATGGGTAAAGTAACGCACCTCTGCAGAGTGTAAAGAATTGTAACATGTTACTCCCTGTTCCGGGAAGGAGCTGCGAACGCTGCAGGAAAGGAGCTCCATGAAGCTCTAGCCCTGTGAAGGATGACGGGCATAGTCTTCAGAAATAAAAGCAACCTCTTGAAGAAATGTTTTACAAAACCCTTGCATTAGCTTGTGACTCTTTTGGGTCTTAAGCAGTAGTTAGTGCATCAGACTTCCCACCGTATCAAATGAACTTGTTGAGTAACGCTGGTTACTCATCCCTTTCCTTTTGAATCTCCTGCTTAGGTTATGAGGACCTGGCCAGTGCCTCGCTTCATGCCATGGGAGGCCAGGAAGACGTCTTCTATGAAGAGCCAGACCTTTCAGGAGGAGTTGAAGGCGTGGACTACTTTATCAGATACGGCGCCGACAACGAGGAGGAAGAGTCTGACTAGTCAACTTTAGGTTAATAACCTTACTTAGCACGGTTGAATCGAGCAGCAAGAACTTTATATCAATAAGCTGTTGAGTTCCCGTGTGCGCACTTATTTGCTTCTTCAAGGTTTGTAATCACTATGTATGAGACGTCACCCTGAGGTGGTCATCTCTATGCACGACTTGGTTTGTAATATTTCAGACTTTGTTTGTGGACCCGCAATGTTTCTGCTGTACCACCCTGAGGGATGTAATATTTGCGGAACGGTGTTCTGTGAGTGTTATGTCAACGACTTGCATACTACAACATGCAGTGGTATGCCGGGTCACCGCAAAATGTGACCCAAGTTCTTTGTTAGAAGAACATGTTCTGAAGTGATTAGGAGTAAATCACTGAACAGGAGTTGAGTATTTTTCTCTAGCGTCTAAGGTAGAGCTATGAGAAATATTTCTAGAGATTGGTGGACTCAGATATAATCGCTATAAAGTCTTGACACCAAACTAGATTGGAAATCTCGTAAAAGCATAGGCGCGAGCGAAAGCATGATTAATACATCGAAGTGGCATGAATTGCACCGGCGATTTAAAAGTCTACATAAAGTATATGATTACTTTAAGGATTAGCAAAATATGTTATTTAAGTTGAGGAAATTTTGTTTCCTGGTTTTGAGTGTGTTTCTGGTGCGTATGATGTTGAGAAAGTCCGTTTGAATGATCAAGGATCATGTAAGCACAGAGGAAACAAAATGTCTCACTCTACAACCAAACATATTTTTGGTTCATCATGTGATGATGGAGTAATGTCAAATCAGGTGATATTAATGTTTTTGCAAAGGACATATGGTTTTGAGTAGTATAGCCCATTGACGATCAACCTCTTTGATACGTGTCAAACGTATCTATAATTTTTGATTGATCTATGCTAGTTTTGTGATGTTGTCACATGTTTCTACTATCATATTACATCATTTTTATGCATTTTGTCGGACTAACCTATTGACAAGATGCCTAGTGCCAGTTTCCTATTTTTGTTGTCTTTTCGTTTCAGAAACTTACCACAGGAAATATTCTCGGAATGCGCTGAAAATTTACGAGGATTTTTTATTCCCCAAGACGGAGTTTCAGTCCATAGGGAAGCCCTGGGGGCCACCCACAGGGCAGGGACGACCCCCAGCCGCGGCCTGCCCTAGGGCGGCGGGTGGGACCCGCCCCTGCTCCTGGTGGGTCCCCTCGGCCCCCTCCGACGCCTATAAAATCTGATTAATCCAAAAAACGTCGAGGCGGCCATTATTTTCCAGAGAAGTCACCCCGAGGCGCCGCCACCATAAACCCTAGTTCGGGGGTGATTCTGAAGCTGATCCCGACACCCTGCCGGAGGGGAGATCAATCTCGGAGGGCTCTTCATCGCCATGCCTTCCTCCGGGATGATTTGTGAGTAGTCCCACCTTGGACTACGGGTCCATGGCAGTAGCTAGATGGTAGTCTCTCTCCCTTGTGCTTCATGTATTATGATCTTGTGAGCTGCCTAACATGATCAAGATCGATTATTGTAATGTTATGTGATGTGTTTGCTGGGATCTGATGGATTATGAAGTTATGATCAGATTCTGCATGATTCTTATATGTTGATTTATGTTCTTGCAAGCTCTCCTATGTGCGTAGTTACTTTGGCTAAGTGATTGTGTGTATCTCCAAGAGGGAGTATTTATGCTAGATAGTGGGTTCATGCCCCCTTTTGTTCCTGGGCACGAGTGACAGAAACGTTTAAGGGCGAGGGTGTGGTGTTGCTACTAAGGGTAAAACAGCGGTGTTAATGTCTCTTTTGATATTAGTATTGCTTACTTCATGCACTTTACTTAATGCAAATATCTGTTGCTTGTAACTTAATACCGTTGGGTGACAGACATGGATAGCGATCCCACGGTGGACTTTTTATACAAAGATGCAGTTGGACTCAACGGTCTTTGTTCATTGTTGTGATGCCTACATAAATATTATCATGTTCAGTTTGTGTTATAATATTGTCAATTGCCTAGCTGTAATTTGTTTACCCATCATATGAGTGTTTTATTTACTTGAGAGACTCCACTAGTGAACCCATGGCCCCCGGTCCATCTTTTTACATTGATTGCAACCTTTATTCATCACTTTTCACCATCATTACTCCTCTGGTCCGCTTTCATATTTTCATCTATTTCACTATACAATTAACCGCTTTGTTTTCTGCGAGACCGGAAAGATTGACAACCTTTCCGTCGTTGGGGGCAAAGTAATTGGTTGAGTGTGTGCAGGTCCACGTCTGTTGAAGATTAAGCGCTAGAGATTTTCAACATTCACTTTGTTGTTGATTTCAAAGTCCTACTGGTTCGATAAACCTCGGTTCGTTAGTGAGGGAAACTGCTACTTACTACATCCACGCATTCGCTTGGGGCACAACCCAACGCTACCATCACCGATCATCAAGCAGTTTTCTGGCGCCGTTGCCGGGGACTTTGGAGCTACAGCAAGGGGAGTCTCATACTCTCAATCACTTTACTTTGTTTTTTTCTTGCTTGCTTTATTTCTCGTTTAGTTTATTTTTTTTTGTTGCAAAATTTTAAAACCCAAAAAATTAGTGTAGTCTTTATTCCTGTCTTGTTATTTTATCTTATCATTATGTCTTCCACTGAAAACACCAAGTTGTGTGACTTTACTAGCACCAATAACAATGATTTCATATGCTTTCCAATTGCTCCACCCGCTACTAAAGCGGAATCTTATGAAATTAAGCCCGCCTTGCTAAATCTTGTTATGAAAGAGCAATTTTCTGGTGCTAGTACTGATGATGCCACCTCTCATTGAAATAACTTTGTTGAGTTATGTGATATGCAAAAGTATAAAGAGGTAGAAAGTGACATCATAAAACTGAACCTTTTCCCTTTCTCTTTGAGAGGGAGAGCAAAAGAATGGTTATTGTCTTTGCCTAGAAATAGCATTGATTCTTGGACTAAATGCAAAGATGCTTTTATTGGGAAATATTATCCACGTGCTAAAATCATACAATTGAGGAGTAAAAATATGAACTTTAGACAATTTGATAATGAACATGTTGGTCAAGCTTGGGAGAGAATGAAATCTATGGTTAAAAATTGTCCCACGCATGGATTAACTACGTGGATGGTTATCCAAACTTTTTATGCAGGTTTGAATTTTTCTTCAAGGAACTTCTTGGACTCGGCCGCGGGAGGCACCTTTATGTCCACCACATTAGGTGCAGCAACTAAACTCTTGGATGAGATGATGACAAATTATTCACAATGGCATACCGAAAGAGCTCCAAGTGGTAAGAAGGTAAATTCTGTCGAGGAAATTTCCTCTTTGAGTGAGAAGGTTGATATGATTATGTCTATGATTGCTACCAATCAGTCCTCTATTGATCCTAATAATGTCCCACTTGCTTCATCAATTTCCCAAGAAAAGGATCAAGTTGATGTTAATTTTCTCAATAGAAATAACTTCAACAATAATGCTTATCGAAATAATTTTGGTAGTAACAACTATAAGCCCTATCCTCCACATGGTGTCAATTTAAATGGAAATCATTTAACAATGTTTCATCTGATCAAGGAATTAGTAATAATAGACTAAATGAAATAGAGAAGTCTACCAAAAAGTTCATGCATGAACAATATGAGCAAAACAAAATCTTCTCTAGGCAAATGAATGAGAACTCTTTTATATTGAAAAGTATAAATGATCAAGTTGGAGAGTTAAATAAAGAAATTTCTAAACTTCAATCAAGGCTTGTTAATACTGAAGCTTGCATTTCAAATATGTCCCAAACTCAAGCCACTTTGATTAACCGAATGGTTGCTAAACCTGAATTAGTTGCTCCCGCTGAAACCGATGCTTTTGTTGTCTTTAAAACTGCCAATACTCCTGTTGCTTCGATTAATATTGATGGAGATTATAAAACTTTGAATAGATATGAGTTCTCTACTGATCCTAAAATTGTTAATGATAAAACTCCTACCTTGCTTAAAAAGGATCAAGAAAAACTTGAAAAACTTGATAGTCTTGTCTCTAAAGTGAAAATCTTGCTCATGATGTTGAAATTTTAAAAATTAGAACCACTCCTCTTCAAGACAAGCCTACTGAATCTTTGAATGCTCTTTCTATCAAAATTAATAATAATGAGAGGATGTTAGCTCGCTTGCATGCTAGATGGGCTAGAGAAGAAGAAGCTAGAATTGCTGAAATGAATAGGAAAACTGTTAAAGTTTATACTATCCAAACTACTAATGAGGATCCTCCTAGCCTATTTAAAGATGATGAAATTGTTTTTGATAATTGCAATCTTACTGAAGTCATAAAGTTCCTACAAAAAATTGCTATGTCACCGGATGCTAGTAAATTAAATATTGCCTTCACTAAACATATTACCGATGCTCTTATCAAGGCTAGGGAAGAAAAGCTTAAGCTAGAAACTTCTATTCCTAGAAAATTACAAGATGGATGGGAACCCACTATTAAGATGAGAATAAATGACTTTGATTGAAATGCTTTGTGTCATCTTGGTGCTAGTATTTCTGTTATGCCTAAAAGTTTCTATGAAATGCTTAATTTAAATCCTTTGGAAGAATGCTATTTAAATGTTCATCTTGCTGATTCTTCTAAAAAGAAACCGAGTTGATGATGTTCTTATTTTTTTTAATGATAACTATGTTCCCGTTTGTTTTATTGTTATTGACATTGAGTGTAATGCTTCTTGTCCTATTATTTTGGGAAGACCGTTTTTTAAAACCGTTGGTGCTATTATTGATATGAAAGAGGTAAATATAAGATTTCAGCCCCCCTTAAAAGAGGGATGGAACACTTTCCTAGAAAGAGAAAGAAGATTCATTTTGAATCAATCATAAGGCTCAAGCTATGCTCTTGATGTTGCAAAGGCCCCCGAAAAAACTTGATATTTGGCATTGCGCCTAGCTAAAAGGCGTTAAAGAAAAGCGCTTGTTGGGAGACAACCCATCTTTTACTTTCAGTTTGTTTTTGTTTTTATTGAGTCATGGAGTTGTTGCCTCTGTAGCAACTTCATTGTATCTTTTTGTTTTGGTTTTTTGTGCCAAGTTTAGCCTCTAATGCATTGAAAGTGCGAGGTATTGTTTTGCTGTCCAGAAACATATTCTATGCGCATGTTGCAGAAAATCTCGAACAATCCCTGAATTTTATCTTTTTCTGATATTTTCAGACAACAAGCCTGATACTTTTATCTATTTTTCGTTAGTTTTGAATTTTCTGATTTGAGCTACAGAAGTGCCTTGAAAAATTCGATCTTTACAGATTGTTCAGTTTTTGACAGATTCTGCTTTTATTTTCTATTCGTCTCTTTTACTATCGTCAAATGTGATACTCTAGAGGTGGAGTGCCATATTGAGGATTAGTAAACAGTAGCTAATGCCCAATAAAGTTGTTTGCAATTTGTCTTGAGTTGAACACATGTGCATTTTAATTTATGAGCACTAACACTCTAATCAGTTTATGAGAAGTTTGGTGTGAAGGGAGTTTTTAAGTTCCAAAGGAGAGGATAATGAAGAAATTGAAGATGGATCAGAGCTCAAGCTTGGGGATACCCCAATGGAACCCCCTCTGAATATCAAGAACCATCAAGCATCTAAGCTTGGGGATGCCCAAGGCATCCCCTCCTCTTCATCGACTATCATAAGGTCATCTTTGTTGAACTACGTTTTTATCACTTTACACATTATGTGCTATGCTTGAAGCGTCTTTCTGCTTTCAGTTTTGTTTTTTTTTTGTTTGCTGGTCATATCCTTGTTGGATCCTAGCTTTATTTGTGTGGGAGAGAGGCACGCTCTGCTTTTTCATTTGAATACTCCTTTGCTTCGCTTATATCTTGTTGAGTATTCTTAGCTACTGTTTGTTTGCTAGTAAGCTCTCGCTTTTAGCTTTTATCTTGTTTAGAGCGCTGCTAGTTGTTGATGTTAAACTCTATTGTTCTTCACTTATACTTGTTGGAGAGTTGTTATTGATAAATTGCTTGAATTGTCAAAGTGACAAAATGCTATCCATGTGATATTGGAATGAAATGAAAGCCTGCATAGTCATGTAGATCATTGTGTGGATACTTGATGCTTCTCAATTGTTTTTAGATATTAAGATGAATGCTTAAACTTGCTGGTTATTTGAGTGGAAATTGATTAGTAAAGAAATACAGTTAAAATCTTGAAACTGTGTGGTGTTTCGTAGTTGTTAATTCATAAAGCTAATCTTTCCATCAAAAGAACTGTTTGGTCAACAAGGGAGACAGTGTGGAGTGTTTATGGTTATGATTGACTGATGTCTTATGTTACTTTGTTACCGGTAATGTTGGATGTTTGCTTCAAATACCATTTTTGCTAAGCCAAAAAACTCTGTACTAAGTGTGATGTCCACTCGTGCATCCAAACCCCAAAGCCAAACTATCTTGCCAGCTGAGTCCACCATATCTACCTATGCATGGTATTTCCCTGCCATTTCAAGTAAATTTGTCATGTGCTACCTTTAAAACTTTCAAAATATTCCTAGTTTTGGTGCCTCTATTTTCAATCTCATGAGGAAGTAAGGAGGGGGTTCGTTATAGCTTATGTCGAGCAAGGTTTTTCTTTTTTCCCCCTCTATTTCACCCGGTGTTCAACTCGAGAGAGGCTTAAGCAAAATATAAATATAACTCACCATTCTCCTCCGCACAATGAAAATCTGAGAAATCAGCTCAAACATTGGTTAGTGGTGAAACAAAGGAGAAAGAGGAATATACTCGTTCCTCTAAAACCTAGCCGCTCTCACAACTCTAAAGACCTTGCTTGACATAGGGGACTAATGAGCTTCTGAGCTATTGAATCATTGACGGAAATATGCATCTCTCAAAATTGCTTTTATCTCTGTTTTCAAAATCAAAAAGCTCTAGCACATGACTAATCCCTGCTTCCCTCTGCGAAGGGCCTTTCTTTTACTTTTAAATGTTGAGTCAGTTTTCCTTTTCCTTCTATCTCCACCAAAGCAAACATATAACATTGACCCTGGGTATCATTGATCATATTGCATCGTCAGATTAAAAATGAATCTTTATATTGACTTTATCTATAAGATAAGCCGTTGGAAATTGAAGCTTTTTGCTAATACTTGCATCTTCCTGTGTGTTGATTCTCAAACACTTTTGTCGTGGAACCATTACCTTTGAGAATTAGTCAAATATGTGGGTCACATTGCTTTCATGTCTTTAACGTACTATTTATGAAATGTTTTGCTTGAATGATTCAACTTGGTTATTCATTGCTTTCTTGCTATCAACTATAGACAATTATTTTGTATCACTTCATTCACGTCCTATGCTTTGCATTACTATCTTGATCAAGATTGTGTTGGTTGCATGTCTCATCAAAAATTATTTTGTTATCACTTACCTACTCGAGGACGAGTAGGGGTTAAGCTTGGGGATGCTGATACGTGTCAAACGTATCTATAATTTTTGATTGATTCATGCTAGTTTTGTGATGTTGTCACATGTTTCTACTATCATATTACATCATTTTTATGCATTTTGTCGGACTAACCTATTGACAAGATGCCTAGTGCCAGTTTCCTGTTTTTTCTGTCTTTTCGTTTCAGAAACTTACCACAGGAAATATTCTCGGAATGCGCTGAAAATTTACGAGGATTTTTTATTCGCCAAGACGGAGTTTCAGTCCAGAGGGCAGCCCTGGGGGGCCACCCACAGGGCAGGGACGACCCCCATCCGTGGCCTGCCCTAGGGCGGCGGGTGGGACCCGCCCCTGCTCATGGTGGGTCCCTCGGCCTCCTTCGACGCCTATAAAATCAGATTAATCCAAAAAATGTCGAGGCGGCCATTATTTTCCAGAGAAGTCACTCCGAGGCGCCGCCACCATAAACCCTAGTTCGGGGGTGATTCTGAAGCTGATCCCGGCACCCTGCCGAAGGGGAGATCGATCCCGGAGGGCTCTTCATCACCATGCCTTCTCCGGGATGATTTGTGAGTAGTCCCACCTTGGACTACGGGTCCATGGCAGTAGCTAGATGGTAGTCTCTCTCCCTTGTGCTTCATGTATTATGATCTTGTGAGCTGCCTAACATGATCAAGATCAATTATTGTAATGCTATGTGATGTGTTTGTTGGGATCTGATGGATTATGAAGTTATGATCAGATTGTGCATGATTCTTATATGTTGATTCATGTTCTTGCATGCTGATGCATCTAAAATGCATACATGAACTTTGCACTATCATAGTTATATTCCAATCATATTTGCATCATATAAGGGTTATATTACTGTTATTTAATGATTTTTGATAATTTATAATGATTTCCCCTTTTTATGGAATTAAATCCCGCGCAGACAGAAAACCCCTTTTTCTTTCTTTATTTGTTTCAGGACCTTAACGACGTCATAATGAGCTATAAATTTAGGGGGGTCATTATTTTGGAAGGAGAAGATTTAGGAGCGAAAGAAGTCAACGAACGGAGGCCGGGAGACCAAAAGGGGGGTCCCACGCGGCTACAGTACCTGGCCGCGTGGGCCCATCCCAATTGGCCCTCGTGGCCCCGTTTGCATCGATCCTTCGCCCAGAAGCATCCTCATGACCTAAAAACGCCTATATAAAAGGTCCCCCGACGTTTTTCTAGAGGAGATCCGCCACACGAGAGAAACAAGAAACAAAGAGACAGAAGGCTGCCGCCGGAGAAGATCGGAGGGGGGGAACGCCGCCGGAATCCACCTTCGAAGGGCTCCACCCCCCTCCGGCGTGATCATCATCAACACCTACAGCAAGATCATCTCCATCTCTCCACTGTAAACTCTTGGCAAACATGATGTATGATGCAATATTCTTTTCCCATGATCTATTGTGTCTCTCCATCTATGTTTGAGAAGTGATTTGTTCATGACAATAGTGAAATAGTTTGTTGATTGGTTGCATACAAGTTTTGTTATCTTTTATGATTGTCTTGATGTACAATGTATGAGTGCACGCATATGTTGGGGAATGCATGTAAGGTGATCACCGGTAAGGTAATGGAGTGAGGAGGACTTGGGGGGGACAAGTAAACCTAAGATCAAATCATGAAGTTACATCTATTGGGGGATATGTGGGAGACCCTAGAACTTAAGGCTATGGTGGGACAATTATGTCTTAATAATTCTTGTGCTGCACATTAAATTGGCCATGAGATCCATCATAAGAGTTGTGTAATTTGCTCATTAACTTGGCTACAACTATTTATGGCTCCTCCCTAGAAGAAACAATTAAGACTAAAACATGTTCTTCACTAATTGTGACAACCACACGAATGAAATAACAATTGCCAGAACATTTGCTCCCTTGAGATATTTGCTACTTGAGATTCTTGCTACTTGTTACCTTGATAAAACTGCTCTAGATACTTGCATTAGAAACTTGCATTAGAAACTAGTTGCTAGATAAACCTACTCCACATCACTTGCATCTATTAGCTAGTTCCTTTCATACTCAGATTTATTGCTTTGCATAAAAGGCTATATAAGAGGGTTATAGGGATTTAGAGAATAGATAGTTTACCTTCAGCTCCTCGTGGGTTCGACACTCAAATACTTATCGAATTGTGCTACAGTGATTCCTTGCTCTTGGGGATTATCAAGTACATTTTCTGGCGCCGTTGCCGGGGAGCGTTGTGCTAAACTTTTATTCTTGTTTGCATTGCTCGTTTATTTTCAGTACTTTTTTTATATAAATCTAAAACCCAAAAAAAATAGATAATGGAAAATGCTTTCAAGCCTCGTCACAAATATCTATATGATATACTAATGAAACATGTTGAAAGCTTGAATATTCCCTTGGGCACTAACTTTTTGAATGCAAGAACTCATGTTGAAAGTGTCAAGGAAGAAGATGACAAAATCCTAAGCTTGGGGATGCCCATGCATCCCATAGAAAAGGAGATAGAAGATAAAGAAGAAAAGGTGGAGGAAGAATGGAGTAGCTACCCATCTCCTACTCCCAACAAGGGTAACACACAAATTCCCATGAACAACTCTTTCTATAATGATAATGATTTGCCTAGTAGTCCTCTATGTGGATCAATTGTGTCTAATATATGGGAGGATGAAAGTGATATACTTGAGTTAGATGATCCATTATGCTCATTAGATGACTTATCTTTTTGTGGTGAATCTATTCAAAACTATGTGGTTAAGTTTACTTATGATGCTTGCAAACACTATGAAGGAGGAAGAGATAATAGCCCTCTTTATGTTTCAACTTTATTTAAAATGCAAGCTACTGAAAATTATATGCATTGGATACCACAAACTTGCTACTATTTATTCATATATAAAATGCCAATGCATAGGAAGAAAGTTAGACTTAAAATGCTAATGTCTATGTGCTTTGTGGTGTGCTCCATATGCTTTAATGTCCTATTCAGTTTGAGCACACCTTTATATCCTTACAACATGTAAAATAACTTTACCTACTGTTTGACAACAATTAGTTTAAGTTTTTCACTTTACATAAAATTTGGGAAAGTAAATGAGAAGGATGAGTAATGGAGAAGTTGGGGTCGACCTTGAACATGTGTTGTTCATGCCAATGGAACCGTTGCAAAGTCTCTATCATTAAAACTTTTCCCAAATCTAAAACCAAATAAAAAGAGTGTTTTATGTTGTATATATTTTCTCCTCTTTTTTCCTTTTTGCCAATTTAAAAACAACAAAAATATTTTCTTTCTTCTTTGTTTGTTTCTGTTGAATCTTTCTTAGTTCTTTTTGTTTCCTTTTGATTTTTCTTCTTCAGTTTGATTTTTGGTTTTTGAGTCTAGGTGCTTGTTTACTACTGTAACATCACCTTTGTATCTTGTTTTTCATGGCAAGAATAACCTCTTTTGAGAGGTAGGATTAAACAATAATGATTTGCTGTCCAGAAAACAGATTCCTGAGCTTCACTGCGAAAAATGTTAAAAATCACAGAAAAGAAATTTTGACTTGATATTTTACGAAAGAAATCTTCAGTTATTAATACACAATTCATTAGTTCAAAGTTTTCTGATTTTAGCAACGTAAGTGCCTCTGAAAATTCACTCTTTACGTGCTGTCCAGTTTTTGACAGATTCTGTCTTTATTTCGCATTGCCATCATTACTTGTGTTTTGTGCGGTTCTTTTGATCTAGGAGCATTACAAAACCGTAGTAACAGTAGCTAATGTTTAGAATCAATTCATGATATGTCTTTGCTATACCTATGAGGATTTAATTTATGGAGATACTAACCCCTCTAATCAAGTTTATGATGAGTTTTGTGTGAGATAAATTTTAAGGTGGAAGAATTGAGGGTGATGAACAAGATCAAGGGGGATAAAAACTCAAGCTTGGGGATGCATCCCCTAAGCTCACCCTACATACAAGAATTTAAGCCTGGGGATGCCAAGCCACCTCACTTCAACCATCTTGATACCAAGTAAGTAAGCCTAGCTATATGGCTATAAAGAAAGCGCTTTACGGGAGGCAACCCGGTTGCTTTTACTTTTGATTTTCTTTGTGTCCTCTTGATAACAAGAGAATGTTTTCTTAGTTTATTTTCTGGAATAATTAATAAAGTGCCAAGTTTTACCCAGTTTTGGATTGAAAAAGTTGCTATTTCTATGCGGAGATTTCATTCCAGCACAGGTCTATGCACAGTTTGATTTTTAATTCTTATTATGTAACTCCGAATGACCTGATATTTTTACTGTAACTTCAACTTTTCATCCTCTGTATGCATGAATTTTTACTGAATTTTTAGACATGTTTAAGTCAGGTAGAAAAATACGTTTTTCTGCTGTCAGTTTTCTGGACAGATTCTGTCCAATATTGTTTGATGCATGTTTTGAACTTTTAACTTGAATCTTGTTGATCCAATTGAGTTTATTAATAGGCATACAACATTATACACTTTCTGAACATTCACATGAATTTTTGTCTTGGGATTATGAGCAGCAAGTAATGCATTTGTCTATCACTACTAATGTCACCCCACAGAAAAGAAATGGGAGAAACAGTGTTTTGAAGTTTTTTCACAGGGATTGGAGGAGATGCACCATGAGCTATCCAATTATGGTGAAAGCCATAAGCTTGGGGATGTGAAGACAACCCCACTGGACCTACACACTCTCGGTTTGCACACGTCTAACTTCTGTTTTTTATCAATGCACTTTATCGCATAAACTTGGAGTGTCTTTTATTTGTTTTTGTTTTGGTTTGATTTTTATTTTGTGAGACCACCACACTATCATTTATATATGAGAAAGCTACTGGAAATATGGGTTGAAATATCTTGCATGATTTTATTGTATTTGGAAAAGGGGTGTCTAAGTTGATTCTTAATGACACATATAGTTGCATGATTCATGAGCTTCTTTATGAGTAATAATTTGTAAATGCTTTATCATGAGCTATCTTTTATTCATGTTTTGATGCTGTATGTTATTTCACCTTGTTTGACATGAATTAGTTATTTCTATGGACACTCATGCATGCATCTAGATGGTCATCTTTCTCCCTTTTGCTAGCCCAAAAATTCCGACAAGTAAAAACTTGTTTCCAACACCTTCAACCCAGTTTTTCCAGTGAGTCCACCATATCTACCTATTAGCTTTATGCTATTCCAAGTATGTTTATCATGTTATTTGTGTTATCTATACCTCTAAATGAAAATGATGATGTTATTTATTGTAATGGAAAAAGTTGGTTAAAAAGCTCTCGCGAACTTGATGCACACTTTACTTTTATTGCATTCAATAAAGATGAACCATTGTGATTAATATTATGATGATAGTGGCTTGATAAATGTTTAAGGTTGGGAGTTAGCCCATATGTGCTGTCACATGCAAAGCTTTCAACATGTTCCATCATTTGTTTAGATTATATCATGTACTTTTGTTTATGGATGCCTATCATGACGAAATAATGTGGAAATAGAGTTAAGTTTAAATGAGTTTGTATAAATGGTTAGAGAGAAACCTGGGCCGCTAATCTAAGCCTTGATAAAACTGCTCTAGATACTTGCATTAGAAACTTGCATTAGAAACTAGTTGCTAGATAAACCTACTCCACATCACTTGCATCCATTAGTTAGTTCCTTTCATACTCAGATTTATTGCTCTGCATAAAAGGCTATATAAGAGGGTTATAGGGCTTTAGAGAATAGATAGTTTACCTTCAGCTCCTCGTGGGTTCGACACTCAAATACTTATTGAATTGTGCTACAGTGATTCCTTGCTCTTGGGGATTATCACATGCTCTTTTATGTGCGTAGTTACTTTGGCCAAGTGATTGTGTGTATCTCCAAGAGGGAGTATTTATGCTAGATAGTGGGTTCATGCCCCCTTTTGTTCCTGGGCACGAGTGACAGAAACGTCTAAGGGCGAGGGTGTGATGTTGCTACTAAGGGTAAAATAGCGGTGTTAATGTCTCTTTTGATATTAGTATTGCTTACTTCATGCGCTTTACTTAATGCAAATGTCTGTTGCTTTCAACTTAATACCGTTGGGTGACAGGCTGGATAGCGATCCCACGGTGGACTTTTTAGACAAAGATGCAGTTGGACTCAACGGTCTTTGTTCATTGTCGTAATGCCTACATAAATAGTATCATGTTCTCTATGTCATAGCTAGATTAAGTTTGTGTTATAATCTTGTCAATTGCCTAGCTGTAATTTGTTTACCCATCATATGAGTGTTTTATTTACTTGAGAGACTCCACTAGTGAACCCATGGCCACCGGTCCATCTTTTTACATTGATTGCAACCTTTATTCATCACGTTTCATCATCATTACTCCTCTGGTCCGCTTTCATATTTTCATCTATTTCACTATACAATTAACCGCTTTGTTTTCTGTGAGACCGGAAAGATTGACAACCTTTCCGCTGTTGGGGGCAAAGTAATTGGTTGAGTGTGTGCAGGTCCACGTCTGTTGAAGATTAAGCGTCAGAGATCTTCAACATTCACTTTTTTTGTTGATTTCAAAGTCCTACTGGTTCGATAAACCTCGGTTCGTTAACGAGAGAAAACTGCTACTTACTACATCCATGTTGTAATAGCCCTAGCTTTGTACTGAAAAATACGAAGAATTTTTCCACTTTTGCATTCTTGTTCGCATCATGGCATCCATATGAAATTGCTATTTCTAACCATTCCCTTTGAAACCCTTTAAAGTGGGGAAGCAAATTTCCCAAACATCCAAACCAATGCAATTGCTCAACTTAGCAAACCAACTCATTCTTGGACTTCCAAATGGTTTAGGAAGTTCCAAGTTTACATTTTATAACCAATTCCAAATATTGCCAAATAAGAAATGAATTTGAGAATCCAAAATTGGTTCAATTCAATTCTATTTTTGAAACCAAGTTAAGCTTTCCAAAAATTCAAACTAAAATCATGGGGAGCTTCAATATTATTCTGAGAGCCTCCATGAATAATTTCATTATTTTTGGCAATGTTTAAGTGCTCCAAATAATTATATTTTGGAAATTATCAAAAATGACTATAGTTATAGCCTGTGAACAAAGGTGGTCCAAAACATTTTATTTTGGGGCAAAAATTTTGTGGACCTTCTAGGTGTTATGGGGAGCCCACCTGATTTTTGTGGAATTTTAGAAAATGTATAAATGCCCCAATTAAATCACTGAAGTTGCTGGGGGACCTTTTTGCAATTAATGAAATTGGAGCCAGGGGTTATTGCAAAATCCTCTTCTCCCGCACAATGGTGACCATGGCCACTGGCGCCATGCCGCCACCTCCTCCCGTGCCCATGCCGCCGCCCCACTCCCTCGTGGCCGTGCCGTCCCGGTGGACAAGAGCACGAGGTCGCTCACCTGCTCCCCCGCATCCCTTTCCCCCCTGTTCCCCTCCACCTGCTTCCCTACCTCTCCCCTCCTCTTGCTCGACTTGTCGCTGAGCTTGAGCTCGCGCTCGCCGTCGTGGTGCCGCCGCTAGGAGCCTCCCCGTCCAGATCGCCGACCACCTCAAGCCCCGCCTCGACGTCAACTCCCTCCACGCCGACGGGATCGTCCCGGGGTCGCGAAAATCATCTTCGCCGCCCACTTCTCTCCTCCTCTGGCCGCCGACGAGCCACTGCTGTCCCGTGCGCATCCCCGTCGTCTCCGACCTCCCCACCCCTCTCCGTCGAGCCCCACGAGTACCTGGTGAGTTTGCAGTGCTTGTGGACATCCTCCCGCTCCCCCCTTTTCCCTCCTCGCCGCCGGTCACCATGCACCGTCGCCGTCGGCCGCCCCCGCGCCGCCCCGGTCATGCCGGCCTGGGGCCCGGCCTAGGCCGGCCAGACGGCCGGTCGCCTCAGATAGGTGCCCGGCCTGGGCACCGGTCTGGGCCGGCCGGGAGGCCGGTAGCCTCAGGCATAGCCCCGGCCTGAGCCCCGGCCTGGGCCGGCCAGGAGGCCGGCCGCCTCCGACACTGGCCCGGCCTGGAAACCGGCCTGGGCCGGTTTGGAGGCCGGCCCAACAGTAAAAACAGTTAAATAATTAAAATAAAATAATTGATAACTATTTGAATATTGGTTCAAATTTAGCAAATGATATACCAAATTGTTCAGAAAAACAAACCCTACCTGTTGGTATCATTGTAATGATCTTTTGAAACTATTATTTTGCTGTTTATTAAGAATTATTAAAAATAGCATAAATAATACCTAATTTGGGAAAAATCATAACTCGATAAATAATTAACCAAAAATTGTGAATAAAATATCAAAGTGATCAGCATGTCAAATGCTATCAAACCATGTTAATATCGCATCATGATCACAAATCTTCATATGATGTTATCCTTTAATTGATTAAAGGAATTAAATTCAAATAATTATTTAATTCACTATTTATTCATCGAAACTCGAAAATTTACAAATAAGGTACCAAAATGATCGGAAGAACAAAACCTACTTAATCATGTCATGTTCATGCATATTTAAGCCACTTCTTTTGTAATGTAATAAATTATAAATAATGTGGTCACTACGATAAATATGGGGTTGTTTCCAAATAATTGCACTAATTATTTGGAACTCCATTTAATTTGTTAGATATATTAAATGATGATATCTTTGCATAAATTTGACATGTCATCATGATTGTGCATTGCACCTTGTCTTCGTGTGATTTATTTGTTCTTTTGTATTATTTTGGGTATCGATAGATTCCGGAGTTGAGGGTTCCCTCGCCTATTCCGACGAGCAGTACTACACGCCCCGGCAGCAAGGCAAGAGATAACCTAACCTTCTTGGCATCTAGCATCCTATTGCTTTTATAAACTTATTTTATCCACTATAATATTGCATGCGATTCCAATGACAATGTCTTCCCCCGAACCAATACATGTATCACTACCTATGAACCCTAGGTTTGATGTGTTGGCCGGAGACAAGAATATAATTGTTGTATTATATACTTAGCTATGCTTAGCCATGCTTAGTCGAATGCTAGTTATGTTCGTTGATTTTCCATAATGATGATGTTGATGGAATGATTCGGGCATGGTGGTTACTTGTGGTACCTTAATTAAAATGCTAAGAAGGCTTGGATGAGTTGCCATCGGGGATGGTGTTTTGCCTCATTCTTGCCCCTAGGTGCGAGTTCTTTACCTCTTGAACCAAGACGAGCGTGCTTCCATTGGTGGGAGTATGGGCTCCTTACTGACTGAATAATTTGTGAGGGGCTTGTCAAGGGTCCTCTAGTTTGCTATTTCCATTTGCGCGTGAGTTGTGTGGGTAAAAAAGAAACGATGAGGACGGTGGTGTTTAGGATGTGGCCGCGGGGCAGGGCGTTGGAGGCGCTGAACCTGTCCTTCCGCACACTGATGGCCTTGAGTAAGCCTCATGCAATGTAAAGGTCTAACCGCGCCCACTCGCCGGCCTTCCCCGGAAGAGGGCCAATCAGGTGAGCCGGACGGTACCAATGGGTAAATTAGTACACCCCTGCAGGGTTAAATCTTTTCGAAAAGCCGTGTCCGCGGTTATGTACGACTTGGGAATAGATGATAAGATCATAGAGAACATTAACCTAATTAATTTGGCAGCTAGAGGTTGCATAATCAACGTGTGGTAAAGGTTCATTTCCTCGAGGGTGATTCGAGGGAGTGCCTTGGTGGAGATGAGAGATGTTTTGGCTACAAGTTGGTTCGACAAGAACCGAAGATGAAAGTTACCCTCTTACCCCTTTTTGGAAAACATTCTGAGTAGACGATGCCATGGGTCTTTATGTCTTTTAAAAAGGAAAACTAACTTTATGCAAATTAGCTACATATACAGCTTTAGAGCCTCCGTCAACATTGGGCCTATATCGCCCTACTAAATTTGCAAGTACGTCGTACTCGGTCTCTCTTTGCTGCATTTATTACTTGTTTCAGAGGAGGACGACACCGAGCAGACAGGTGGCTTTTTCCTGGACATCGACGAGTAGTTCGGGGTTCCCAGGTGGCAGCTTGGGACCGTGGAACAAGCTGGCTGGGATTGTTATGTGTAGGCTTCTTAGGCCATATATTTGGATCTTGTTGTACTATACAACACTACTTCGCTTCTGCATGATGTAACGACGGGTCTGTGAACCCTTTTGTGTGTGATATTTGTATCTTTCTCATATATGAGTTGCTATATGATTTTGTGTCGTAGAGCCTACAATGTGCCAGTTGTTCCACAAGTCTTGATCTCTGTTTTATACATTGATAGCTATGCCAGTGTTTATGGCACAATCGATGTGTTGCGTGGGAGCGGTAATTCCATGCCCTTCGCTTGTGTAGCATAGCCTGTGGGTTACATAGCCTCTCTGTATAATTCCGGGGTCGGGGCGCTACANTCTCTGTGATTAGATCAAAGTGACAAGATATTTGAGTTATAATTTTAGCATGCGGGTTTTTGGAAAGTGTTTCATAAATTACAACTTTTGGAATTTTTCAATATGATTGATGTGTTCTAAAATATTGTAATCACACTTTATTAAAATATCGTGTGGTATTAAAAGCGATCTCTTATAGGGTTGGTAATATCATTTAGAATTATCAATTAGAAAGGGCTATGCGTGATTCGCAGAAACGCATCCATATGAGTTATGGAAAGTCACAGTTTCAAAGTTATACGATAAATTGAAACTATAGCGAATAAACAATTTTGTAGAATATTCACATATGAATGTGAATGCGCCTTCCACCAATACCGAGAAGGGTAAATATAGTATATACTAAAAGTTGGTATTTTGTCAAAAAGGAGTATTTATGATAAAAGAGTTGCTGGATAAAATATAGTAAAAGCTAAAATGATGTTGTTGACCTCGCCATCGAAGTGTCGAGTAGAGCAACGGAATATGTTCCGGGAAAAGTGCACTCCGCGTGTAAAGGAGAAATTAATGATGATGATCATAATATTTCGATTAAAGCTTTTTACTAATAAGGCAGTAGGATTCAGGAATATATGTTCTGCCATGGTGCAAATTAAATATTCATGATTCATTTGTTATGTTCAGGGAACATGACATACCTACGAACTACAATAGAAGGAATAGTAGCCCTGAAATACGATAATGACTAGGAGTCATAGAAATTCCAATATTAAGTTATAGGATCACGAAGTAATTGTTGCTTGATCTTATTAAGTGATTTTATCACTTGTCTTTTAAAGAGTTAAAAGAAAGAAATAAAACTTAAAAGAACATAAAGCTTATTTGTCAAGAAGTGTATCTTGGACAAAATTCAAGAGTTGTTGACTACATAAAAGTAGTGATGCTTATGTCCGTTGGATTATCACTAGAAAGGTACTAGTGCATCGTATATGGAATTCTCGACTTGAAGAGATGTTCAAGGAATTTTGGAGTTTGTCAAAAATATCGAGGAATTTGCATTTGCAATTTTTGAGTGGGAGCTAATTGATATAAATATGTGTGTGACATATTTCAAGTAGGAGAAAGATTGATCTACATGATTAAATATGTGGGTGACATGTTTTTGAGTGGGAGCCAATGAGGTTTTCATGATTCAATATGTGGATGACATATTTGAGTGGGAGCTTGGCGACATTTTGTTTATGTAAGGGGCATATTGTGAATGTTACTGGTAATGTTGGTATTAGAAGTGTAAGTTCGAATTTATGAAGTTGTTTATAAATTGAACATCTATTCAGATAGATAAATTAAGTCAAGTAGAGTTTGCCTAAATAAGATTCAGAAGGAGTTCAGAATGGAACAAGTAAAAGACGGAGGTTCTTACTTGTAAAATTGGGCAAAATATTGAGTTAATCCTCAGTGCAAAATAATAGTGGTTGGAAGATATGTTGTAGAACCTATGCCTGATTCATGACGTATTAACATATAAAACCATATTATGTGCTTGACGAAATGTGACCCAAGTTCTTCGTTAGAAGAACATGTTCTGAAGTGATTAGGAGTAAATCACTTAATAGGAGTTGACTATTTTTCTCTGGCGTCTAAGGTAGAGCTATGAGAAATATTTCTAGAGATTGGTGGACTCAGATATAATCGTTATAAAGTCTTGACACCGAAACTAGATTGCAAATCTCGTAAAAGCAGAAGCGCAAGCAAAAGCATGATTAAATACATCAAAGTGGCATGAACTGCAGTGTCGATTTAAAAGTCTACATAAAGTATATGATTACTTTAAGGATTAGCAAAATATATTATTTAAGTTGAGGAAAATTTGTTTCCTGATTGAATGTGTTTCTGGTGCGTATGACGTTGAGAAATTCCGTTTGAATGATCAAGGATCATGTAAGCACAGAGGAAACAAAAGGTCTCACTCTACAACCAAACATATTTTTGGTTCATCATGTGATTATGGATTAATGTCAAATCAGGTGACATTAATGTTTTGCAAAGGACATATGGTTCTGAGTAGTACAGTAGTACAGACCAGTAGTACAGTAGTACAGACCATTGATGATCAACCTTTTCTGCTAGCAAGCATGATCTGAAAGCACAAGTGTGATGCTGAGATTAGTAACAAATGCAACTAGTTTATTTGTACAAGACTGTTGGAGATATGCCCTAGAGGCAAATAAATAAAGTGGTTTATTGTAATATCTCATTGAAGTTTATAATTAGTTTTATACCATGCTATAACTGTATTAAAAGGAAACATTAATACACGTGTGGTATATAAACAACCAGGTCCCTATCAAGTATAAGAATACGCTAGCTCATTGGTCAACCGATGATTGAGGTTTCGCAATCATGGGCATTTATGTCAATTGATAATGAGGTCATTTCATTGGGTGAATGAAAGTGATGGACGTTACCCAATAGCGATTATTACAACACGATCAAGTCACGAAGTTCACCGTTGTAATAATTAGGAAACGTGGTAACTTATTCCTTAGACCGTGAGATAATATTTAATCAGTATCATCGGAGGATGCCTTGACAACATCAACCATCACACCATAACAGGGTGATCATAAAGGTGTTGCTTAGGTATACGAAGGTGATATGTTGAGGCGTATGTATCAAGAGCGGGATTTGTTCGTCCGTGTGACGGAAAGATACTCTGGGCCCACTCGGTGAGATTTCATCCAATAAGTTGCGCAGTGTATGACTAGGTCATGGAGATGAAATATCACGGGAACGAATTGAATAGGACTTGATAGGTAACGAGATTGAACTAGGCATGGCGATGTCGATTGATCAGATCTCAGGCAAGTCAATATCGCAGAAACAAAAGGAATAGGACTCTATGTTTATGGTTCAACGACAAGTTATTCGTGGAATGCACAAGGGTCATTATGGGCATCCAGGTCCCACTGATGATCATTGATCAGAGGAGAGACAATTTGCTACCCGCATGGGTAGCTACACACCCATGCGTTATACGGAGATGCAAGCCGTATGTATCCGTTTTAGCTTGTTTTCCTAGTAAAACACGGATATTTGGTGTATAAAACTGGTTTCGGAATTTTCAAAAAAATATTTTTTGGTCGTCATTTTGAGCTTTTTTCATAGTTGACTTTTTTGTTGACTTTTGGGTCAAACTTTACCTAAAAAAATCCCAGCGGATGGAAAAAAATTCGAAAAAATTTCAAAATAGTTTTTAATAATTCTATCAACTCTACTAGTGACATCCCCCTGTCTACTTGAGTAATCTCATTTTTCCGTTGCATATACGTTGCGGTCAAACTTAGGGTGTGTAGCTACCCATGGTGGTAGCAAGTCTTTTCCGTTGATCAGAGAGGAGTCTCGATCATGTCTGTAGTGTTCCCGAACCGTAGGGTAACACACTTAAGGGTTTGACAACGCTGGAGATCGTTTTGGTAGTATCGGAGTTACCAAAGATCGGAAGAGAGAGAGAACCGAAAAAGTTTCGGGAAAATCCGAAGTATGTTCGGAGTGATTCGGAAGGAGTTTCGGAGTCACGGAAAAGTAAATGATATGTGAATATATTAATTGGTGAATTATATATATTCATATATTGGTGGAAATAAACTCGATAATGTATAAATAATTAATTGATGAATTAAATATTTATATATTGTAATAAATAAATAAATTAATAAGTAAATATATTAATTAATGAATTATATATTTATTTATTGATTTAATATTTATTTATTATTAAAATGTTTAATTTTCCAATTTTGGGGGCAGCCCACCTAAATGGGCCACCTCCGGAAGGAGGCAGCCCATTAGGGGGTCGGCCGCCACAAGGGAAGCAAGCAGGGGCGGGTGGGCCTCATGGCCTATGGCCAATTCGGCCATGCGGTGGCCGGCCAAGGAGGGGTCGACTGCACCACCCCCCTCTCCCTCTCCTTTAGTCCCACATGGGTGAGCTAAGGAGAGGGGTGCCCCTTTTCCACCTATATATAGAGGTGCCACGTGGAGGAAATTAATTAAGGAAAAATCCGATTAATTCCAGAAATTCCTCGGCCACCTCCCGACACCTCTCCACCTCTCTCGTAACCCGCGGCCCCAAGTAAGGGCTGCGTACAAGACGGACATCTTCCCCGCTGCACATCGCCGTGCTAGGCTAGGCTGGATCGGAGGGACCGGGAGTCGTCGTCAAGCACCATACGTCTGTGAGTACTCGGGGGTGCTGCTGCTTGCGGCACCAGTCGTCGCGCCGGATCTTCGCGACCTTGAGGTCGGCTACAGTTTGACTACTTCGTCCACGCTCCTCTCGGACGTTAAACGCTTTCGGTCTACAAGAGGTATGTCATTGAAACCGGCCCGTTACCGCATTACTAATAGATAGATCCTGGCTATATGGTGTTGTGTTAGATAGAATTTTTTGTTTTCTGCCATCGAACCCCAACTATGATTTTTCAAACATACTCTCACATTCTTAATATGATGCATATGGTCTTCCTAAATTGTTCCTTGGCAGGCAAGTGTTCTCTAAAAGAAGTAGATTAATTGTTGCAATTGAAAATGTCCCTGTTAATATAAATTGTATCCTATGTTTTTAATTGAAGAAAGAGTGAGCCATCAGACTGCCAATTGTAAGTGAACTAAACTTCTCGTTATTTCGGTTTAAACACTAAGTTCCTTATTATTCTATTACTTGCTCGGGATGATCACGGTTTAAGCTTGGGGATGTTGATGCGTGTAAATTATACGCATCTATATTCGTTGTTTAAACCGTATCCTTGTCATTTATTTGACAAGATATATACTCTATGCCTACCACTAATCACTAATATGCAATCAATTGCAAAATCTCTTTGTCATGATTTTTATCTGCAGTTTTGGACGTGGAAATCAATGGAAATCTGATAAAAATGAAGGAAATGATCAAGGGAGAAAACGCCAAGTCCTGCTCCCTTCACATCACGCGTAACAACTGGCGGTATGGTGGCGACCGACCGTACCGCCTGTCAGAGCAACCGTCAGATCAAGCCCTCCAAAAGTCATCACAGGGCCGAGGGCTAATTCACATCACAAAGCCTCCAATACCCTAATCTCGTCCGCTGCTACTATAGGAAGGGGAGGAAACAGCCACCAAAAGAGAGAAAACACCCATCACCATGCCGCCATCACGCCACCGCATCCATTCATCATCACCACCACGAAGTGCTGCCTCATTCCACACCACCATCACCACCATAGACAGAGCCTCGCAGCTATGTGCAATTTAATATCCATGGGAAGTTAGCTTAATGAGTTCTTTATGTTATACATGTACGTGTTTCTATCTATGCCTAGACCCCAAAGGGTGATCAAGGTGTAGGTATGACGAGAGATGCGTGGAAGGCTGACAGTGAAACTCAGTGACAGCAAGAGAAGTACAACAGCTGAAAGCAATTATCTTAGGAGCAACAATGATGTCACAGTACTTAATGATTTTGTCTGTTAATTCTTAAATACCAAGGCAACCCCGCGAGACGGATTAGGGCCAGTGGTTGGACAAATACTCTATAGTAACTAGTGTTCTCTGCCATAGTGATTTATGGACACATTGCCTACATATATTATATAGCATGAGAATTAATTATTACTAATTGTTTGCATCATTATCTAATTTATCCCATGGAACTAACGCACTGCTGTAGGTGAAACCTTAAGCCCTGTCCTATTTTAATCCATTGAGAACAACCCTTTTAGAAAACAAGATTGGTTCGGTGAAACATGAATTTAATAGAACTTTCTTAGGATTAATGACTAACCTTATCAAACACATACTTCTAGGTTCGAAAAACCCTAGGTATCATAGGGAAAAAAGCTACGTACTGCAATCCGATAATCCAGATCGAAGGTATCATGGCACTGCGCTGATGCACTCTGTTTCGTCACCATCGACGGGGAAAAGTGCGGTTAGCTGAGGAGGGAGGCAGATGTGGCGGAGTTGGCAGTGAGCTTCCTTCCGCCGGCAGAGGTGAAGTTCAGGAGGTACTGGCGTCTGTGGGAGATGAATGGCTCAGAGGTGTTGCATCCTCCCGAGATGGAGGCAAGCAGGCCTTGCTGCGGTGGGTGTGCGAGCGAGGTGGTGTTGTTTGGAGGGAGACGAATGGTGCGGCGGGCGTTGCATCCTCCCGTCCAATGCGGGGATGTGGAAGAAGGTTGGACAGCATGTCGGCTTGGCCTTGGTGAAGCTTGAGGTGGTCATTGCCCTATCGCCACGACAGTGTTGGCCTCTCGGCAGTGGTGTGTCCGGTGTTGGCTCCGATTGGTCTGTTTTTGTGGATGGTGTGGCGGATGCTAGGGCTGGGAGAAATCCTCGCGTGTTGAGGACGACGGTGACGTCTACGAGCGCCGTCACCTTCTTGAAGGCGCCGTCTACGCCCTACTCCTCATGCCCCTTCTCGTGCAACGGGGGAAACCCCAGATCCAGCTTTCGGGTTCAGGTAGTGGTGACGCCACGGCGCCGTTCCCTCCTTGGAGGCACTATCCGGGTTGCTCGAGGAGTCCCACGTGACAGCTGGAGCCGGGACTGGCCACTACTTGGAGCGTGGACCTCTAGGGCGCAATGTACAATTTTGCGACATCTCTTCGACGACACTCTCCCCAGGTCCGGTCCCGCTTGCCACTACTTCTTCTTGGCGTCAAGAGTGGACTGTACGTTGACGTGTGCCTTCCTGGAGTCTGGGTTGTGGTTTCGAGTTGTCTTGCTTTGGTTGTGAAGCGCTTTAGTGGCTCTGTGTCTCGACTCCTCGCCGTTTCTCGGCTGGGGTCAGGCAAGGCGAGTTTTTGTTGTGTGTTGTGGTTGTGCGTTGTAAGCCGAAAGGCGTCACCTGTATGGTTTTGGGTCCGGTTTTCCTCATAAACTGGACCAATTTTCTATCTGTTCAATGAATTTAGCAGCTCTCCTGCTAACATTCAAAAAAAGATATTTTTCATATTTGTTTTGTATGTGTATTGAAATTAGGAGTATGCAACTGTTGCTCATTTTTTGTGTTGGGAGAGAGAGGAGGACAAAGAACCATAAATTGTTAGTGTATGTCAAAGATGGGTGGATATGTGTGATAAGTGTTCACCCAAATGATGACCCTTCTTTCTTGTCATAAGAGCATCTCCAGAAGCTGCCCTATTTTAGGGTACCACAAAAGGCTTGGAGTAAAGTTTAGAGCATGAAAAAACGTCCATCTCAAACAGTTGTCCTAAAATAGGGCACGACCGGTCCAACAACTACCCTAAAATAGGGCATCCGTAACCAATATGTTGTCCACACAAAATACAAACTATGTGTAATTTAAAGTTTGCCAGATAAAGCAACAACCTATCAAATTTAATTTCAAATGCATAAATAAATTCAAATTTAACCCACAAAAAAAGTACACATAAAGGTGGCTTCAAATTATCATTATTTCTTAAGCATGCTCCTTTCTTGCCATGATGATGGCTTCGAAGCCTTCCTTGATATCGTTGTATCTGGTCTTTGTTCCTTTTTCTTTGGCATTTTTTCTTGCATCGAACATTTTCTTTTGGCAACCGAGTGGGCAATGTGGTTCTTTATTCATTCCTCATCACCAGTTGATGCATCATCATCGACCACCGGTATCTTCCTCTTATTAGTAATTTCAAATAACTCCTGGTTCTTACACTTCTCCTTATTTTAAATCTCCTTCCAACAATGATGAAAAGTGACTGCTTTCCCTTTTTTCTTCTTATCCCCTTTCATCCCTTCCTCTGAAACAAACCTCGAGCAAGTATGATGTACATAAAGTAGCAACCACATGTGTTAAATTAGAGAAGAAAATTTTATACGCATACTAACAAAAAAAAGGCAACTCGGTTAAGCAAACAATCACCTTATCTTCATGGTTGCAACCACTTGGATTCATGCGATCCACATTGGCCAAGCAAGCCGACCACTTTTTACAATCAACGGATATTGCGCTCCATCGTTAGCGGAGAGAGCCAGCCGACTGGTCGTGTCCACTTGTGTTTCTTTCATAAAAAATCTTTTATTCACAACCAATATGTGTTCATTGGTTGCTCGCTTCCGACAGCCACATCAATAGAAATTCTCTTTCAAGTCGTACATAACAACACATGTTCATGGTTTGAGTAATCCGTGGCTCTTCCCTTCGGAGTAACAAAATCCTCCTAGTCCATGTCAAGAATCTCCTCATCATAGTGTGTTTCATATTCTTGAGAGGAAATTTCGTTATTTCCAATGTTTTTTAATTTGAAAAAAACTATCATCATCGACATCATAATGCATTCGAATATAATCTACATGTTAGTCTCCTATTGACTGAATTCAACATAACAATAAAACAAAAAAACTTACATTTGTGATGTATCATCGAAAAAATTGGTTATGGGTGTCGACGACTCTTCCGCCATTGCCGGTGGCGGCAAGAACGCAGGAAGAGGGGGGGGGGGGGGGGGGGTGGAGGAGGCACCACCGAAGCCGTCACCACCTGCTTCGTCTTCTTCGACCAGGACGAGGTCGTGGCGGCGGGTTGCGCGGCGGCCTTGTTCCAAGGAGGTGCATCCCTGCTGGTCGCGTCGGAGGGACGTGGGGCCGCAAAGCACCTTGCCGAGTCAGGGCGGGAAACTTCCACTCGACGGTTGGAGTCTACCGTGTGATGCGAAAAGATTTTGGGCAGTACCGCAAGTGTTGTATATTTGCAGCATTTGGTGCTTTCTTTGTTTTTGCTGCCAAAAAAAATTGGACAAAAGTTAACATCGATGTCTGCTGTTGGAGCACCGTTTTTTACCCCAAATTACCTAAAAACGGTTAAGCCCTAAAATGGGACAATTATTGGAGATGCTCTCAGCCTTTTAACGGGTAATAAAACCCTCAGCTATGGGATTTAACGCATCTGAGACAAGTCAGTCTACGGAAGAGAATCTATGTATATTGCTGCAATAGTTTTTACGCTTTAGCTAGTATTCAAAAAAATACTAGTAGTAACGAGAGTGCACCGTTTAAACATAGGGGCATCTGCCCCGTTTTTTAAATGCATTTTAAATAGGGTTTTAAAAACTAAAAATCCGAAACAAAATTTCACATGTATATCTCTACAAAATATGCATGCGGTACAAAGTTTACTAGGGAAGTCGCATCGAATGCAGATAACAAACATAGAAGGCATGCAAGTCTTGCATAGCTGCTGCTACTTCAGCACTCCTGGACCCTGGTAAGTTCTTACATTCATCCAAAATGACGCTCTACCTGCTCAGGTCCCATCGCTGCATTGTCTTAACAAGGAAACGGGTCGCTCACAGAAAGATCAGACGCTCTGCGGTAGCTCCAACAATGGCCTCTTGGACGTCCAAGAATCTCCAGTGCACACTGCTCCGCAGCAACCTTCGCAGTGGAAGCCAACGACTGGAGTTTGCCAATGTTTGCAGCCGCAGTAGCAGAATCCTTCACGCCAGCCATCATCAGCACAACATTCTGTAGCATCTGTCCTCTCTCCAGAACCAACTTGAGGAATTCAAGCTCGTTGTCCCCCGCGCTGAACTGGTACAGCACCACCTTCTTGACGTGTCCCTCCACGCATTCAATCGGATCGACCTCCTGCCAGAACTTGGAATCGAGCTCGCTGCTGTTGGAAATAGGCTTGCGTTTTAGGGCAGTCGAACCGACTCGGGGAGTGTCTCGAGTCGAATCGTCGAGTCAGAGTCTGTTCTAACTCGACAGCAATCGTAGTAGTAACCGGGACTCGAAAGATGCCTTCAAGTCCGGCAGGTACGCTAGTTTCCGGGTACGTGGAGTCGAACTCTCGACTCCTACCCGAGGGAGTGTCGAGTGACGGAGTCGGCCTGTCGACTTCGGCTCGTGGACACGTCAGCGCGGGTGTTGGCGGTCTGGAATCTGCGAGAAGGTTCTAGAAGCACAGGTGTCCTGGACACCTGTGCAGGCCCGCGCGTAGCAGTGCGACATCTGTCCTGACGTGAACAAGTTCGTTTTGGCTGGATGGAAAGATCTAGCCAGATATTTTTGTAGGATACCCTATAAATATCCCATCAATAGAAAAAGGGAAAATTGAGGCAAACCATTTTTTCTTTGGCACACACACTCCCCTCTCTCTCTCTCTATCTCACGGGCAACAATTGGTATCAGAGCCTGAGTTCTTGAGAGATCTCACCGGAAATGGGCGATGGAAAGGCGCTCGTACCGGCGGAGGCGAAGGAGGCCGCGAGCACGCTGGCAGTCCAGCGTGTTGTGCGGGAGGCCGGTAGTTCGTGGCCGCTGCTTACGCGGTCAAACTACGCGGACTGGGCGCTGCTCATGCAAGTGAAGCTTGAGGCACGCCGAGCTTGGTCCGCCGTGCATGATGGCACGGAGGAGCGCGAGACGGACCAGGCAGCAACGGAGTACATGCTGCTTGCCGTTCCGCCGGGGATGATTTCCACACTGGCGTCGAAGAAGACGGCCAAGGAGGCGTGGGAGGCGATCAAGACGATGCGGGTCGGAGACACCCGTGTCCGGGAGGCGAAGGCGACGGCGCTCAAGAAGCAGTACGAGGCCATCAAGTTCAGCGACGGCGAGAACATCGACGACTTCGCCATGCGGCTGTCGTCGCTCGTGTCGCAGCTTGGGGTGCTCGGCGTCACCATCACCGAGCCGGACACAATCCGTAAGTTTCTCTCGGTCATTCCCACGAGGTTCTCGCAGATGGCATGCTCCATCGAGACCCTGCTCGACCTCGACACGCTCCCCATGGAGGAGCTCATCGGCCGCCTCAAAACGGCTGAGGAGCGACATGAGGCGGAGAAGCCGGAGGCCAAGCAGGCTGGGAAACTACTCCTCACGGAGGAGGAGTGGTTCTCTCGGATGCGCCTGCAAGATGGAGGTGGATCCTCCAGCCACACCGGACGCGGCGGCGGCAAGCCGCGCGGTCGCGGTAGAGGCAACTCAGCTCGTGGAGCTGGGAACCCTGGCACGTCGAAAGACACGTGCAGGTACTGCGGAGTCGTCGGCCACTGGGCGCGAGACTGCCGCAAGAAGAAGCACGAGCAGGGCCAGGCCCACCTCGTGCGCGGCGGAGGCGACAATGACGACGCGCTGCTCATGATGCAGGCGTGCACCATTGCGTCGGCTCCGCCACTCCCAGCGTCGACTCAGGCGGAGTCGGGCGCATCGGAGGCGGCACCCTCGTCTCGACCGGTGGCAGAGTCACGGACTCGACTGGTGGCGGAGTCGGAGGGAGTGTCGACTCCTCCGAAGGAGCACTCGCGGATCCATTGGGTCGCGGAGTGGGACACGCCGGCTCAGGAGGAGCCGAAGAAGGGGACTCGGGAGGAGTCAGCCCAGTCGACTCGCAAGGAGTCGAACCTCTTCCTGCTGGAGGAGAAGGCGCAGGTCAACCTGGCGCAAGGAGGGGACGCCAAGGAGGGCGTCTGGTACCTCGACTCGGGCGCCACCAACCACATGACTGGTGACCGCGCCGCGTTCGCGGAACTCGACACCAGCATCGTCGGAACCGTCAAGTTCGGCGACGGCTCGCGAGTCGACATCTACGGGCAAGGAACGGTGCTGTTCGTCTGCAAGTCAGGCGAGCACCGGGCCATCACCGGGGTGTACTACATACCCCGGTTGAACACGCAGATCATCAGCCTGGGCCAGTTCGACGAGAATGGCTGCCAGGTGCTGATCGAGGACGGGCTCCTCCGAGTGCGTGATAGGGAGCGGAAGCTCCTGGCGAAGGTCAGGCGGGAGCCGAACCGGATGTACAAGCTGACAGTGCGAGTCGTCCATCCTGTGTGCTTGGCAGTGCACGCAGGTGTCGACTCGGCCTGGACTTGGCATGCAAGGTTCGGGCACCTCAACTTCGACAGCCTGCGCCGACTCGCGAAAGGTGGCATGGTGCGTGGCCTCCCTCTAGTGGAGCACATGAACTAGCTCTGCGACGCCTGCCTAGCAGGGAAGCAGCGGCGAGCCTCCTTCTCCAAGCAGGCGAAGTTCCGGGCGAAGGAGCGACTCGAGCTGGTCCATGGCGACCTCTGCGGGCCGATCACCCCGGCGACTCCAAGCGGCAAGAGGTACTTCCTCCTGCTAGTCGACGACCTGACGCGATACATGTGGCTTGCCCTTCTTGCGACGAAGGACGAGGCCGCAGTCGCCATCATTCGACTCCAGGCGGGAGCCGAGTCGGAGTCCAGGTGCAAGCTGCGCACGCTGAGGACGGATCGCGGAGGCGAGTTCACCTCCGGCTCCTTCACAGCATACTGCGCGGAGCTCGGAGTCGAGCGTCACCTGACGGCTCCTTACTCCCCGCAGCAGAACGGAGTCATGGAGCGACGCAACCAGACGATTGTGGGCATGGCCCGCAGTCTGCTGAAGGCCAAGAAAGTCCCCGGCGAGTTCTGGGGTGAGGCGGGTGTCGACGGCCGTGTTCATCTTGAACAGGTCGCCCACCAAGAGCGTGGACGGCATGACGCCGTTCGAGTCCTGGCATGGCCGCAAGACGGATGTGCACTTCATGCGCACGTTCGGGTGCCTGGCGCATGTCAGAGAGACGCGACCCGGGCTGAAGAAGCTCGACGATCGCAGCAGGCCGATGATCTTCGTGGGGTACGAACCCGGCACGAAGGGTTATCGGGCCTACGACCCGGCTACAGGCCGAGTCGCCATCACCCGCGACATGGTGTTCGACGAGAACGCGCGTTGGGACTGGAGTTCGCCGGACTCTCCGGTGAACACATTTGGAGTCGACACCTTCACGGTCGAGCACATGGTGTTCGAGCCAAAACCAACTCCAGGGGACGGGAGTGCGGGTCCTGGACCCGACTCGCCGCCTTCACCAAGTCCGTCTTCCCCGACTCCAGGAGCCAGGAGTGAGTCTTCCCCAGCTGGTTCTCCAACGACACCGGGGCACTCGACAGCCGAGTCTTTGACTCCGGCTGTCACAGGCGTCGAGTTCGCCACGCCACCATCAAGGTATGCAAGTATGCTTGATGGAGAAGACGACACCGAGCTCGAGCACCGGTTCCGCACTCTACAGAACGTGCTCGATGCGGGTCCGGCTTAGGAGCCAGACGAGGAGCTCCACTTCCTCGCCTCCGAAGAGCCTGGCTCGTTCGACGAGGCCAAGTCGGACGCTAGCTGGAGGCGTGCGATGCAGGAGGAGCTCGAGGCCATCGAGTCCAACTCGACTTGGCGGCTCGCCACCTTACCACCAGGTCACCGCGCGATCGGCCTGAAGTGGGTCTACAAGGTGAAGAAGGATGCACACGGCGTGGTCCTTAAGCACAAAGCTCGCCTGGTGGCGAAGGGCTATGTGCAGCGGCACGGGGTCGACTACGACGAGGTCTTCGCTCCCGTGGCCCGACTCGAGTCAATCCGACTCCTGCTGGCGGTGGCCGCAGATTCGGGTTGGGACGTCCACCACATGGACGTCAAGTCAGCCTTCCTCAACGGCGAGTTGGAGGAAGAGGTGTACGTGCAGCAGCCAGCCGGCTTCGCTGCAAAGGGGAAGGAGCACCTGGTGCTCCGACTCGACAAGGCGCTCTACGGCCTCAAGCAGGCACCAAGGGCATGGAACACCAAGCTCGACGCATGTCTCGTTAAGCTCGACTTCACCAGGTGCGAGTCGGAGCATGGCATGTACGCGCGAGGCGCAACGCCGACTCGACTTCTCGTCGGAGTCTACGTCGACGACCTGGTGATCACGGGCTCCGACTCCAGCGACATCGACAAGTTCAAGCTGGAGATGCAGAGTCTGTTCCAGATGTCCGACCTCGGACTGCTGAGCTACTACCTCGGCATTGAGGTCCGACAAAGGCCAAGCGGGATTGACATCTCGCAAGCGGCCTATGCCCAGAAGCTGCTGGAGAAGGCAGGGATGGCCGGGTCCAACCCCTGCCAGGTGCCCATGGAGCCGCGCTTCAAGCTGTCCAAGACCAGCACGGCTCCACCAACGGATGCGACTGAGTACCGGAGCATCGTCGGGAGCCTCCGGTACTTGGTGCATACTCGACCGGATCTGACTTTCGCCGTCGGGTTCGTGTCTCGCTTCATGGTGGCGCCAACTCAAGAGCATTTGGCGGCTGTGAAGCACATCCTACGCTACATCGCCGGGTCTCCTCGACTCGGATGTAGGTATTGCAGAGGTGCAGGTGCACCACGCCTCGTCGGCTACAGCGACAGCGACTTGGGTGGAGACGTCGACTCACGCAAGAGTACGTCTGGCACGCTGTTCTTTCTGGGGAGCAGCCCAGTGATCTGGCAGTCCCAGAAGCAGTCGGTCGTCGCCCTCTCGAGCTGCGAGTCCGAGTACGTGGCTGCTGCCACGGCTGCTTGCCAGGGGATCTGGCTCTCTCGGCTGCTTGCCGAGTTTAGCACCGGCGAAGCTGAGCAGGTGGTGCTCAAGGTCGACAACAAGTCGGCAATCGCACTCGCCAAGAATCCCGTCTTCCACGAGCGCTCAAAACACATCGAGTTGAAGTACCACTTCATTTGAGACTGCGTGGAGGCGAAGAAGATCGAGTTGGAGTTCGTGCCCACCGAACATCAACTCGCGGACATGCTGACCAAGCCACTTGGACGAGTCCGCCTGGCGGAGCTGTGCTCAAGGATCGGCATGGTGGAGGAATCACCGGAACTCAAGCCTAGGGAGTGATTGTTGGAAATAGGCTTGTGTTCTAGGGCAGTCGAACCGACTCGGGGAGTGTCTCGAGTCGAATCGTCGAGTCAGAGTCTGTTCTGACTCGACAGCAATCGTAGTAGTAACCGGGACTCGAAAGATGCCTTCGAGTCCGGCAGGTACGCTAGTTTCCGGGTACGTGGAGTCGAACTCTCGACTCCTACCCGAGGAAGTGTCGAGTGACGGAGTCGGCCTGTCAACTCCGGCTCGTGGACACGTCAGCGCGGGTATTGGCGGTCTGGAATCTGCGAGAAGGTTCTAGAAGCACAGGTGTCCTGGACACCTGTGCAGGCCCGCGCGTAGCAGTGCGACATCTGTCCTGACGTGGACAAGTTCGTTTTGGCTGGATGGAAAGATCTAGCCAGATATTTTTGTAGGATACCCTATAAATATCCCATCAATAGAAAAAGGGAAAATTGAGGCAAACCATTTTTTCTTTGTCACACACTCCCCTCTCTCTCTATATCTCACGGGCAACAGCTGCTAGCTTCAGCCGCGCCGGGGTCGTCGTCGTGGTTCTCCTCCTCGTCCTCGTCCTCGTCATCACTGTCATCACTGTTGTCCCGGTCTCCTCCTCCCATACTGGATGACTACAAAATCGAAGTGCATGATCAGTGGAAAATATAGGGATGTGAATCCAGGGAGAAGAGGGTTACAGCTTACGATCATCATAACATGTAGCGTCTCCACTTGGGGAAAGCAACTCAAGAAACTGAGCATGGTCTTCACTTCCTTTCTGACTCCGAAATTGACCTTCAAAGCCAACACCTTGACACTTGGAACCATAGCATTTGGACTCACACTTGTTACCCCAGCCTGCAAATCAATGCGGCAGCCAATGAATAAAGAATACTCAGTTAACTGAACTCAGAGAAATCAAGATTGTTGTCTACCAATAACCAAGGAATGCGATATAAACAAATAGAGAGGGAACTTTGATCGTGATACCATACCATGATGATGGTGTTGCCGATCTCAAGCACGTGGGTCGCCGTATCCAAGTAGCCGAGCACGGTGAGCTGAGGAGCATGTCCAATCTTGATCTTGACCATTTCTCCAGTTCCAGCAGAGTAGAGGATGAGCCGCTGCAGACATGGTGCGTCAACGACGGCGAGCTCCTCCGCCATGGAGATCCAGAACAGCATGCAGCACAGGCTGTGACTGCTGATTTGGACGTGCGATGGGAAGCCGTAGCTGACAATGAGTGCAAATATCTTGAGCTCAGGGCTGCAGGCGAGCAGGTACTCGAGGTCACGCTCGTTCATGATGGTGTGGCAGATGCCGAGCTCTTGGAGATGGGGGAAGACCTCGGGGCCACGCGGGGGCACAGTGAGGCGAGACGTGTCTGGGAATTTCCAGACGCCGACGTAGAGGCGGCGGAGCGAGGAGCAGCGTAGGATGGACGCCGGTAGGGGCACGTCGAGGGGCCAGGGGTGGTTGACGAGGACGAGGTTCTCGACGCCCTTGTCGGCGAAGAGGCGGAGCCACTTGGCGAGCGCCTCCTCCTCGCAGCCCATGAAGTTCCAGGAGAGATGGACCCAGCGGAAGGGGCCCGGGTGGGAGTCGAGGGCACGCGAGACGGCGGCGGCAAGGGCGCTCCAGTCGATGCCGTCTTCAAGGTCCACCTGCCGGATGAGGTGACGGTCTTCGAGTGAGAGGGGGGTGGAGCGCCAGAGGCCGCGCCAGCGCGGGGAGACCGCCGCGATGCGGCCGGCGTCCTTGACGCGGAGGCGGGAGACGATGTTGCGCAGTAGGTCGTCCGGGAGTGCGCTGATGAGGTCCTCGCCGCCGCCGTCGCCGTCGGAGGAGGACGAGGACTTGTTGAAATCCGGGTCAAGGGCCGGGAACGGGGACTCCGGGAGGCAGGCGTAGATGATCTGAAGGATGTGCTCCGCTCCCATGGCTGCTGGCTCCTGCTGACCTCGACGGCGGTGGAGGCTGGAGAGAGGACAGGGAGGGAATGGGGTTTGCTCCTTCCATTCCAGCAGCATTTTTAAATTAATGGTCTGATCAGTTCCAAGTTGTTTCATATGTTTGGAGTAGCGTAGTACTACTTGCGTCGGGATTCAAGCGCACAAAAAGCAAAATGTTGATTCGCATTAGTAAAGAAAAATGTTGATTCGCATTAGTAACGGGTAATTACAAAAATCCAGTACTACTACCCCGTCCAACTTGTTTTTATTTGCTTATTTTGATGGATTATATTGCCCAAATGCTTCATAACGTGTGTGCGCTTATCGTTTCCACCAGGACGCGCTATTGAGTCAAAACTAAGAGCTCGTTTGGCACATTTCATTTTATTTGGCTGAAATGAATTTTCGAAAAATGACACAGTTTGGGCAGGAATTGACTTAACACATCATAGGCATTTGCTATAATTCAATTCAAAGGAAATTTTCAATTCCATGGCAGCCTAACATGTTGAGCATGAAGTATCAATTAAATTCCTTGATTCCGGTCCGAAATGACGGCTACCAAACGTGCTCTAAGTGTTCGTCATTGTCATTTTCTCAGTGATAATGTAAATTAGCACATATGACATCAGCCCATGTAGATCTACTCCAAAATTTGTAAAAAAATGCCTTTTTCTCAAACCGAGCATCTAAATTGAAATTAGTTTTCACCTTATTCCTTATGACGAGATATTCGAAACTAGATCCCACAATAACGCATTCTGCCAATTATTTCTTAAAATCAACCTTTTGTCACGATAAAGCCACTTTGTGGTAAAAAAAATTCTTTTAATAAAAGAGTTTGCTTTTTAAAATAGCAACTATGTATGCTGAACATTGCAGAACTAAGCATGATTTTATCTCATAAAACTTACAAGTTGGCGATATTTTGGATAAAAAACAAACCCCCACCTAATATGCTTTTTTAGAAAATATTCATCCGAATGTGTTGATATGAGATCTTGTTTTGAAAATCTAGTGAACAGAAACACTATGATGAAACCGGTTTCTAATTTCAGCGCATGATTAAGAAGCGGTGTGATTTTTAATTAAAAACAAGCGCATGATCAGGTAATTGTGTGAGTGATCAAGAAGCAGCAAATCGCAGGGCTACCTTTTTCTGCTCCATGTGCACTATAACCACGAATCAATCGTCTGTGTCGGATTTTGGCAACAAAAACGGAGAATGCCCGCAACATTCAAGCATGAATCACTGCTACACAACAGGAACTACTACCAAAGAACGGTTACTAGATTTAGATACAAGTACTACAAATCTTTCAATACCATAGGGTAACCTCTGACAGCCAAAATTAATATGTGCCTCTTAATAACTACTTTCAAAACTGGAAGCAATTGACAGGATTCATGATTGCAATTAACTATTACTAATATGTACCATCAGCTCAACATTTCACTGGCAACACCAACAAACTACTATGTATTCACAGATTATGTTCTGACTTCGTCTCACACACATCAAAACGCTGGCAAAACCAAACTTCGCACAAAATCACAATTTGAAAATTCACATGAAGGCTTCAACATGAAGTTCTAGGCATTGCTGGATCCCCAATTGAAGAAGGTTTGTAGAAATGGGTCAATGTATATCACACTGTACATTTCAACCCATAACCCAAGAGGCAAAACATCACAAAAGAAATGAACTCACAAAAAAATAGCAGCAGCAAGCATACAAATCACATGAAATGCGCAACGTTTGCAAATTCATCAGTTAAGGACGATTCAGTAGCATCAAACATTGCATAAACTACTGACCATCTAGCTGACTTGCTTCATTTCAGATTCAAGCATGGATAACTGCTACACAAGAGGAACTACTAGCAACGAATGGTTACTAGATTCAGATACAAGTAATACAAAGCTTTCAATACCATCGGGTAACCTTTGACATCCAAAACTAAAGTAATTTGTGCCTTCATAATAACTACTTTCAAAACTGGAAGCAATTGGAATTAACAAACAGCAAACTAGTTTTGTGCCATCAGCTCAACATTTCAGTGGCAACAAAGTACTATGTATTCACTGATTAAGTTCTAACTTCGTCTCACACGCATCATAACGCCGGCAAAACCGAACCTCACACAAAATCGAAATTGAAAATTCACATGAACGATACATAGGCTTGAACATAAAGTTCTAGGCATTGCTGGATCGTCGATTGAAGAAGGTTTGTGCAGAAGTTGATCAACAGTATATCACACTGCACATTTCAACCGATAACCCAAGAGGCAAGGCAAGGCATCACAAAATAAATGAACTCACGAGAAACTAGCAGCACCAAGCACACAAATCACATGAAATGCACAAAGTTTGCAAATTCATCAGTTAAGGACGATTCAGTGGCATCAAACATTGCATAAACTACTGACCATCTAGCTGACTTGCTTCTGTAGAAAATTGTTTTGTTTCCATACTCTTCCTTGCTGGACCAGAAAACTCTTCGCCTAGACAAAACATAACCCAATAATTTGTAATCTAAATAAGTGCCTTGCCTACTGAGAGATGATACGCGAACAATCGTAGTCTGTGCCTAGTTTAGCAAAAGACATGGCAATGCTGTGTATCATGATCGGAACATATGAGCTATAGCTAGCACCATGACCAGCCTCAGCCCTCAACAATCAAAAGGATCGCTCTTGGAGAGATCGGATGCTACGTGGAAACTCCACGCACTTCCCCCCTTGCGCACCAAGATCATGAATTTCGGGTATGTGGTTGCATGCTTGGTGCTGCAAGCCAGAGGTTTCAGCTTGGCGGCCACCTCTTCCTTTGAAGCATCTGCCAACACGACAACCATCTTTTCCAGCAGTTGTGCTCTCTCCAGGACGAACCTGAGGAATGCGAGCTCGCTGCGGTACCCACGGAAGTTCTTGAACACCACCTTCTTGATGCGTGACTGCAGGCATCGGATGGGGCCGACATCCTGCCAGAACTTGAAATCCAGCTTGCCCATGGGCTCATCAGCTTCAGCAGACTGCACAATCAGGACAGTATCATCAGATACTAAAGTCTAGAGTCAAGACGGTGTAGAATGCCAAATGAGCAGATTGGAATAGAATCTCACCATGACATGCAATGTCTTGACATTGGGGAAGCATTTCAGAAAGGTGGGCAGCGCCTTGGCCTCCTGGCGCATACCGAATCGGACCCTTAAGGCCAGGATCTCAACACTTGGAACGGTGGTGGTGTGGCTTGGCTTTGTCCCAAACTACAAATCGTGTGCAGTTCAACATCAATCAAAATGACATGGATCACTAAATATGTGCATGTGGAGTAGGAGTAGACATGGTAAGTCGACTGAAGAATTAAGCTAGCCAGACCTCAATGACGGTGTTGCGGATCTCGAGCACATGGAAGCTTGGCTCCAAGTAACCGAGCACCTTGAGCACCGGCACGTGGCCAATCTTGACTGTGGTGCGGAAGCCCTTGTCGAGGCAGGCACCAGGGCAGTCGTTCCACAGGATGAGGCGCTCGAGACGCGGGGTGACGACCACGTCGAGCACCTCCGCGATGGACATCCAGAAGAGGACGCAGCGGAGGCTGCGGCTGCGGACGCTGACGTTGCGCCGCATGTCGTAATTCAGGATGAGCGCGAGCTTCTCCAGCACAGGGCTGCACTGGAGCAGGCGTTCGAGATCCTTGGCCTTGATGTCGGTGCGGCAGAAGCCGAGCTCGAGGAGGTGCGGGAAGACGTGCGCGTGGCGAGAAAGGTGATCTGTGTCCGGGAAATTGTTCCAGAGACCGAGATAGAGGCGGCGGAGGGAGGCGACGCGGAGGACCTCGGCGGGGAGGGTGCTTCCCTCGAAAGGCCAGTTGGGGAACCTGACGAGGACGAGCTCCTCGGCGGCCTTGGCGGCGAAGAGGTGGAGCCAGCGCACGAGCGCACTGCCGTCGCCGGCGGCCGCGTAGTTGCAGACCGTGGTGAGGTGGACGCAGCGGAAGGGTCCCAGGTGTCCAGAGAAGATGCCGGAGACGGTATTGGTGAGGCCGCGCCAGTCGATGAGGCGGATGAAGCCGCCGTCGCCGTAGTCATAGGCATGGAAGATGTCAATGTCCTCGAGGACGAGGGGCGTGGATGACCGTAGGCGCCGCCAGCGCGGGGAGATCGCCGCGGTGCGCGCGGCGTCCTTCACGGGGAGGCGGGAGACGATTTGGGAGAGCACCGCGTCGGGGAGGCGGCTGATGCGGTCCTCGCCGCCGCCGCCGGGGAAGTGGTACGAGAAGTCGGCGGACAGGTAGTCGTCGGCAGAGGAGGATGGCGCGGCGGGGATGCAGGAGAAGATGGCCTTCATGATACCGTCCATGGTGGATGCCATCGTCGCCACTCGCCGGCCGCGCTCGGAATAGACGAAATGAGGGGGCTTTCAGGAGTGAGGAGGGGGGCAGTAGGTGGAGGCCGCGCTCGGTTTTGTCGTTTTGTAAAATGTAGGGTTTGATGATCGCCTCGCCTGCTGGGCCAAATGTCCCGGAGCGAGTGTCTCCTGGGCCCATCAGACGATTTTTCTATTATCTGTCGGAAAAATGGGGACTAGAGGCAAGTGGTCGTTTTAAAAAAAATCGAAATCAGCATCTATAAGTTTTTTTTTTTAAATCGTTGTATTCTACACTACACAAAACGACAACTCTGACAAATTTTCGTGTTTCCAAACTGTGCCCTATACTCTACGTTGAACATCAACCAGCAGCTACCTGATCTAAGATGCCGATGCACAGCTAGTTATGTTATGATTCTCTGCTTAGAGAATACGTTCAGCTTCAAACTTCAAAATGGAGTAGCAAATAGACCATGGTGTGGAAGGTGTCAATCTTTCACCCCTCAGAAGTCAGAACTGAATAGGTCGGCACCAAGCATTCGTATACCTGTTTCATTATAGTAGAGGGAAAACACGGACTTTACAATCCTGCAAACAGGTACAGACGCAGAAACGACTTACCCAAGCACGGATGACGCAGAAACGAGACTGTACGAACTATTCCCAAAAAACTACTCTGACCTGGGCTAGGTCGTCTCTGATAATTGTAGTACCCCGTTCGCGCTAAGTGACAGCCCCTGAAAAATCCTCCGATTTCTCTCTTTCCACAGGTGCCAGGCCACATAAACCCCAACGCCAATCTCCTCCTTTCTCGCTGCCCGCCGCCGGCCCTCGGTGCAGAGCCGCCGCCACCACTCCTTCACCGACTGGCAGGAAAGAGCAACGGCAGCGACGCGTGGCTGAACGGACGCGATCAGCTGCCATACTTCCTTGGCAAAAGGACACCCAAGCAGCAGGTGGGAGGCAGACTCAAGCACCTGATCGCAGAGGGAACAGAGCGCGGAATGGGGCCAACCTCTCGCGGACAGACGATCCGCGGTCCAGTTGCGATTCTGCAGGAGCAGCCAGGTGTAGAACTTCACCTTCTGCTCCACCTTGGTCGTCCACACTCTATTCAGCGCCGGCTTAGGGATGCGGCCCAGAAATTGGGCATCATAGGCGCTCCTCGCCGAGTAGCTGCCGCTGGTAGAGATGCTCCACCGGATGCCATCCCTGTTGTCCGTCAACTGAACCTGCTGCAGCGTGTGCCAAAGGCCAACAAACTGGTCGATCTGCTCGACCGTCGCGATCCGCTCCAGGCCCGACATCCAGCGTCCACCTTGCAGAGCTTCCCGGACCGACAGAGCTTTCCGCCGTGCCAGCGGAAACACGGCCGGGGCCAACTCGCGCGGGGAGGAACCCTGGAGCCATCTAGAGTCCCAGAAGCCGGCAGTCTCCCCATTGCCCAGGGTGATCTTTGTGCAAGAGGCAAACAGAGCACGATCAACTTCATCACATGGCACATCCGACCCCTTCCACGGCCTTGGAGCGGTGTCCCACTCGTACCACAGCCAGCGGAGGCGCAGCGCACGTCCGTATGCAGTAATATCCTTGATCCCTAGCCCGCCTAGGCTCCTTGGAGTGCAAACCTGCTGCCAATTTACCAAGCACTTGCCGCCGTGTGCCTCCTCGTCGCCTGCCCAAAGAAAGCTCCTCCGGATCTTGTTTATGCGCTTAATTGCCCACTTGTCCAAGGTGAAACAGGTTAGGTAGTAAGTGAGAATTGCCGTGAGAGTGGAGTTCACGAGGGCGAGGCGGCCCGCTTGATTGAACAACTTCCCCTTCCACGGCGGTACTCTGGCAGCGGCCCTATGAAGCAGATTCTAGACCTCAACCCTTCTTGGTCTCCTGAAGCTCAGCGGAAGACCCAGATATGTGCATGGCAGTGTACCTATATCCCCTCCAAAACTCTCAAGAACATCGTCGAAAGCCGGCGAATCACAGCTAATCTGGCCGTGCACTTCTGAAAATTTGCCCGCAGCCCGGAGATGGCGCCAAAGCGCACCAAGATTGCCTGCACAGCCTCCACTTCTTCCTTGCACGGGTTCATGAACAGAGCGGCATCATCTGCATACAGACTTGTTCTTAGACGCGCGTGCGGTTGCTGTAAAGGGGAGAGCAGCCCTTGATCCGTGGCCAGCTTCAGGATACGCCGTAAAGGTTCGATGGCCAGCAGAAAAAGAAATGGAGACAGCGGGTCGCCCTGCCGCAGACCCCTCATATGCCTGAAAGGCCCCCCTCATATGCCTGAAAGGCCGGCCCGGCGGCCCATTTAGCAACACTCGGGATGTGGAAGAGGCCAGCAGAATTGACACAAGGTTTCTCCAGCGCTGCCCGAAACCAAACTTCTCCAAAATTTCTAGCATATAAGCCCAATGGACAGAATCAAAAGCCTTTGCAATGTCAAGCTTCATGAAGATCAGAGGCTTCTTCTTCCTATGGGCTGCACGGATGACGTTCTGCACATACAGGAAATTGTCCTGGATACTCCTCCCCTTGATAAAAGCACTCTGGCAATTTGAGATTAGCCGTGGCAGTTCCGGCACCAACCTGTTCGCAAGCATCTTGCAAGCCACCTTTGCCACGCTGTGCATTTCGAATTTGGCGTTTCAAGAGGCTTCAACTTGTCAATGTCGTCCTCTTATCAAGACAGGAACCACAAAAGGGGAAACAAAAGTTACAGCTACAAATACCAACCTGAACGCTTAAAATTATTGCGAGGGGAAATAATTCGAGTTAAAACACATGGATAAAATTAACTAAAACGAAATCCATCGTACAAGACAGCAGCACACAGAGAGTACATGGTTCACAAATCGAGATATAATCACTAGTCTTTCAAAAGATCTAGATCTTGATTAGTTTCACTAAAGGCCTTCATCTGGATGTTCCCCAGATGAACAAAGATTATCCTTGTGGTGGCGGTCTTCTATCGCAAGTGGGAAGATGGACACCTGAAAAATGTCATATGTCACAAGTCTGAACTCAACAGATTATTAGAAATCTAATAGGCAACAAAACCTATTTCTTTAACACAAAATAGTTTCACCCTATTTAACAACACAACACAACACAACATGGAGATAAAAATGTACAAGACAAACAAGGTATGTCCAACTGCTTGAGGTGATTCAATTTCCAAAATCGCAGATAGTATGTTCACTATTTCAGAATTAGTGAGCACAACAGATCCAAAAATTATAATATTATTTTAATATCATATTTAGCTTGCAGTACCACAGGTAGTTTGAAGGTGCAAAAAACAAAGAGGGCAGTGGATAAACATTCTTGGTGAAATTGTGAGCTAAGAGCATCTCCAGTCGGGGCGCCAATAGGGCCGCCAATAGCCTTATTGGGCGTGCCAGACGAAAAACAGCGCCCAGTCGCGGCGCCAATAGCGCGGTTTCGTCCGGCGAGGCCCAATAGCTCGTCTGGCACACCCAGCCCACGCCCTCCGTGGAGGGAGCCGCTTGGGCGCGCCGGACGAAACTGAGCGCGCGAAACCGTCGGGTGGGCCGTGTCATTGGCACAGACGCTGAACCGCCCAATTGTTCCCGGTCAACGGCATTCATGGCATCGTACAGAGCCGTCGTTTCACCTCTCCTACACGGCGGCGTCAATGCGCGCGCGGCAGTCGAAGCGAGGTCACGTTTCTCCCACGGCGGCGTCTGACGCCGCAGCGTGCCGTCGCGTCGACTTCGGCGAGGTTAATGCGGTAGTTGGCCGGAGTTTAATGACCGGGAAGCCGGCTATATCATGGCCCCTTCTCTGTTCGTTACCCGCATCCCTCCCCACTTCAGCACAACACCATGGATCCCATCCAGAGTGAAGAGGTGAAGAGGCTCGCCGCCGCCAGAGGGAAGAGGAGAGGCGCGCCCACGACGCTCGCCGCGCCACGGAGGCTCTTCACCGCCGCCTCCACTACGAGCTGACAGTGGAGAGGCTACGCAGCGAGCGGCGCAGCCACGATCTCCGCCTTGGCCCTGAGGCGGGGTCGTCCAACCCTCCGCCGGTGGTGCCAGCGGCGAGGCAGCCGGTGCCTCTGCTCACGGAGGCGGAGGCGCACGAACTCATCCGCACCAACACTCCGGTGCCGAGGAACAGCAAACCCCTCCCGGGATGGACAAAGAACATCATGACAGGCATCCCGGTGGCCCTCACCTCGCCGGACAGGCACGGCTCGACTACATTGAGCATATCATGGCCGGCAGGCCCGAGTTGCAGGATGACCCCCGGTATGCGCCCACAGCGCCGTACTGGGACGAGCAGTTGGAGATCGAGCACCAGGCACGACTCAACACCTACGTCGCCGCCTCGTCCGACTCCTCCTCCAACTCCGAAGAGTGGCCGGAGACAGATTGGCCGCCGGAGGACATGCAGCTCACCATCGAGCGATCATTCGAACCGTCGGAGTCGAGGTTCCCCGACAGTTGCTACCGACGCGCCCACACCTATGCCCGGCGGGGACCTGCCCGAACTGCCACTGCTCAACCTGTCGCCTTTTTAGCCTTTAGTTTCTTAGTTTCTATGAATTATGTTAAGTTTGAACAAATTATGTACCCGTTAAATGAAATGTATCTTATTTTCAGTTTAAAATGTTGTTTCAAAGAATAGTATTGGCGCCGCGACTGGGGAGTACCGGCGCCAATACACACAATTTTGTCCGCGCGACGCCAATAGAGCTCATCCGGGCGCCAATCCGGACGCTCTATTGGCGCCCCGACTGGAGATGCTCTAAACAGGATGCACCCTCCAGACGCGGACCAAAAAGCTAAGCTGAGTTCATTTGCCATCAGCTACCAGAATAGTACACACACCAGAGACTGCAGGTGCCAGTACTAACATGTGGATCTTACTGTAGCTGATGAAATGCAGTGATCTGAGAGCAGAGTCATGGGTAAGGACTCCAGGCCATTGTCAAGACAATGGGTGTCATATGTAATATGTTTGTGTGATACATGTCTAGTAGGCTTATGCAGTATTAAACAACGAGCATGTCCAGGTGTGTATTTTGTTACATCCCGAATAGGCCCCATTGATTGACATGGATAACTTATAAATGCCTATTTGTATAAACACAAAATTTAGCATCAAAATTCAATTATCAATGGTTCTCATGAGTCATGAGCACAATGAAGGTAATCTATTGCATTAAGCATTAACTAAATCAATAACAGCATGAGGGATGCAGACACCATCACTCTGTCTCTTGCTGCTTACAGAAGTTCAAAATTATGATGAACTGTCGGAAGAAAAAATCACAGCCAGACTATGTAGTAAGTTCTACAGCTACAACGTAAAATCAACACCATATATCAAGTTTTTTATGTTATAACTAACATGTCTCCCATTCATATAATGGCAACCACACTAATGGATGTTGTGCATAACACACATCAGTTTCACGGTGAAAGTTTTTTGCGTATCAAATAGCTGGATCATTTGACACCAAGAAACACATTTCTAGTCCATTATATCAGAACAAGCACAGATTACGGAACTTTATGAAATATGGAATGTCAACTGCGCATAGCGTACTTGGTGAATAGTAATAGGCGATAGATAGGTAGTATATATATCAAAGCAGAGGATTGCAAGGCTTTATTTATTTGTAAACCAAATATAACTAGTAAAGGTTCCTTGTCTGTCTTGACCACATGTGATATATTGCCATGAGATGCAGATTTTGCTGATGAGAGAACCATCAAAACATGACTCTCAAAGTAGAGAATAGAGGGTACAAACAACAGAGTAAGTCCTGAGAGTACCTCGAAATTCAGGAATCAAAGGGGTCACACCGTGACATATCACTAGCTCTTTGGAAGCTCCAAGCACGGGACACGTCTTGCCTCTCCACCGTCACAGTAGCATCTGCAGACACACATCCTTCTGAAGATAAACGACTTAGAACAACATCTCTAGAGCAACCATCATCCACGAGGACACGCATCTCCTCCAACATTTGGGCTCTTTCCATGATAAACTTTACAAATGCCAGCTCAGTATCCTCTCCTCGGGCATCTTCGAAGACAAACTTCTTGATATGTGAAGTAACACATTCAGTGTAGCCTACTTCTTCCCAGAAGTCCACATCTACATTGTTTGGTGATTCAGAAGGAGATGACTGCATTTCAAGCAAGTGAACCAATGAATGAACTCAAATTGCACAAACACGAACAAAAATAAGAATAATGAATTGACTGGGAATCGATACCTTGATATATAAGGTTTCTAGGCACGGAAAGCATTTAAGCAAGAGCGGCACTAGCTTTACTTGCTCCTCAACTCCAAATTGCACCTTCAGCGCCAATGTCCTGAGGGTCCTAACCATCGCATTTGGCTTCACCTTTATCCCTACTGCATCCTATAATGCATCGAAAAGCAATTATGTAATGCAGTACCATCTAAATGTAAGAAATAAGATTATGTGAAAAGAACAACTCAGGACACCTTGATGACAGTGGGGCCAATTTTGAGCTGATGCAGTCCAACATCAAAGTAGCCAAAAACTTTCAGCCTCGGTGCATTAATTATCTTGATATGAGTAGATGCACCGTCGATTGGTTCCAACAGCAACCGCTCCAGGTTGGGGGCATCATCGAGGTGCACCTCTCTGACCATGGATTTCCACACCACCACGGACTGGAGGCTCCCTGACCAGATGTGGATGTACCTTGGGTAGTTCTGTGTGAGCACGATCGCGAGGCTCTCAAGCTCGGGGCAGCGCGGGAGCACAGCGTGGAGCTCGCGGTCCTGCACGGAGCAATGGACAATCCCGAGCTCTTTCAGGTTGACGAAGGCCGGAGCGAGGCCGGAGGTGTCCGGGAAGTGGCAGAGGCCGAGCCAGAGGCCGCGAAGCGCGGCGCATCCGAGGAGGCCAGGGGGAGGGCGCCACTCACATTCATCGGTCCAGGAGCCGTTGACGACGACGAGGTTCTCGACGTTCTTGGCTGCGAGGGAGGCGAACCAGGAGTCGATGACGTCGGGTTCGAGGGAAGCGAGGTGCTCGGAAGAGAGGCGGGCGGAGGCGACCGGGCCCGGGTGGAAGTTCAGAACGGCGGTGACGGCGGCAGGAGAGATTCCAGATTCGTCGAGGCGGAGCGGAGTGGAAGCCCAGAGGCTGCGCCAGCGGGAGGAGAAGGCGGTAGTGCGGGCAGCGTCCTTGGTGGGGAGGCGTGAGATGATGTTGCGGAGGAGAACGTCGGGGAGGCAGCTGATGCGGTCCTCGTCATCGGAGGCGGTGGCGGAGAAGGAGGACAGGGAGGCGGTGGGGGAGATCGGGGGAGGCGGGAGGTAGGACAGGACTGTGGCGAGGGTTTCGTCCATGACGGAGGTTGAGACGACGGAGGGAGACGGCGGAATCGGCAGAGATCTGGTGAAACGGGCAGGAATATAAGATTGGGCCGTATGAAGGTTAGGCCTCGCTTGGATTGCCGTATTCCGAGCGGAAACGGCCCGGGAAAAATACGGACCTTGCGACGGGCAAATCCTATTCTAGGCCCGCTGCTCGGGATATCACCAAAACGCGTACGCTACGGCGATATGGGACTGGCCCATTTACATCCACGCGTCCGACGGGAGGAGGAAGACGACCGGACGCGGATGAGCACGACGTGGGGACGGAGCACTCGCCGCCAACGGGGACGGCGCGGCTGGCCGCGACGTCGCCGGCCAGGCGAGGGATGGACCTCACCGGAGACGGGGACGACGTGGCTGGCCGCGGCGTCGCCGGCGTAGGTGAGGAACAAACTTAACTTGGGGGGTGGGGTGGGGGTCGGGTGCGGTGCAAAGGAGTGTTGCGAGCTCACCGGCGACGAGCTTTAGGGTTTGGGTAGTGGGGGTTCACCGGGGAGTTTAGAGGGATGTCGGGGGTGGCAGCGAACCGGCGGTGGGCTAGGGATCGAGGAGGGTGGGGCGGCGAGGCGCCGCGGGAGCGGGGCCGGCCGCGGGTGGCGGCAGCAGGCGGTCGGCCGGCATTGGAGGCGGGGAGTCGAAGGTGGGAGGCGGTGGCGGGAGGAGGAAGATGACCTCGACGCGTCGCTGCGCTAACCATCGCAGTCGAGCATAGAATAGGAGGACCCCTTGCGACGTCCGTGTAATTTACAAAACGATTATGTTGTTTTCTTTCGGGGGAAAAGTAAATGCTACACCAAGCGGGGCCTATTGGGCTAATGAGCTGGTTGTAATCTATTGGGCTAAGATTAGATTTTTAAACTTTTGGCATGAAAATTTGAGATTACAATCATGCCTAGGATTAGCCGGAGATCGACGCAGTGCAGAATACGAAGTACGAAAAGATTTTTTTTCCTTTTTAGAGAAAAGGTGCAACGCCTCCCGGTTCCATTTTTATTAAAATGCAACCGACAGAGTGACAAATCCACGCTCAGGTTTACAGAAGCAGAACTCCAAACATTTACCACTAGGTTATTACAGGTCAAAGGACATCAACCAAAATACGGTCTTTTCTCTACTAGGATCAGAAACGAAGAGCAGCTTCTACTTGCTCCATCACCTCCACGCGATGCTCAGGAGTTCACTTCTTGCCTTGTCCAGCAACAGCAGATTTCAGTCCATGAGCTCGGAGTGAGCATCCTTGTAGAGTCTACGCTATCTTCTTAAGTGAGCAATCACTTTGTCCCAAACCATCTTCGTCCGGAGCCAGCTTTTTCCCTGAAAATAGAGATCATTTCGAAGTGACCAAATGGACCACATAATAGCTGAGCTAAACATGTTTAACAACTCATTCCGATTCTTGTTAATCCACCATCTACCAACAGAATCAAAATCATTGCCTATTTTCACATGGAAAATCTGAGAGACAACATCCCAAAGTTGATTAGCAACCACACACTCAAAAAACAGATGAGTAATTGTTTCTGCCTCAGAGCAGAAAAGACAGGTTCTATCTTCCACATGTCTACGTTTATGAAGATTGTCTCGACTTAGAGTTTTATTAATTGCCAACAGCCAGAGAAACACATGAATCCTAGGTGGAACAGAAAGTTTCCAAATAGCAGGGGTACGAATCGGAACCACACCACCATTATTCACCACTGCATAAAAGGACTTCACAGAATACACCCCAGATGGGTGAAACAACCATATGGGGACATCAGGATTGTTTGAGAAAGAAAAAGAGCTGACCAAGTTAACTAAGTCAGTCCATCTATCAAACAACTCCTGAGAGACAGTTCTTCTAAAGGAAAACTTTAAATTATTGCCATCCCAAAGACTAGCAATAGTTCAATGATGTTCATTAGCTATAACATATAAGTCCTAGAAGATAATGGCCAAGCTGCAATGACCAAACCAGATATCTTCCCAAAAAAGGACAGTATCACCTCTCCCTACTTTCCAACTATAACCCATTTTGGCAGACTGAGTTGCCCACACTACCCCTTTCCAAAAAGGGGAGCAGTGAGAGGGATTGGCCCAAAAAATATTGGGAGATAAGTCATATTTAGAATCCACAATGGCTTTCTAAATTTTATTGGAGTCCAAGTGGTACCTTCTAACCCAAGATGCCAGAAGACATATATTATACTCTCTCAAGTTCTGCACCCCCATGCCACCAAATTCTTTTTTCATGCAAATCATATCCTAGTTAGCTAAATGATACTTATTGAAACAACATGTTTTGATCCCTTGTGTTTTGTGTGTTAGTTAACAACACTAGTGATATATTAATCTAGTGTCAAGTGATGCAGGTTTTAGATGTATAATACATATGTGCATCAACCCCAAAAAGAAAGAAGAAGAGAACCGAAACCTTCTGGAGGTGACCGGATATTTGGTACCGGATATTTGGAAGGTACCGGAATATCCGGTCCAGGAGAATCATCGAGAAAAACTGCTAAGGACCAGAACTGAAACGTACTGGAGGTGACTGGATATTTGGTACCGGATATTTGGTTGCCACCGGAATATCCGGTCCAGTGAAAAAGTTCAGAAAACCTGCTAACAACTAGAACAGATGCGTACAGGAGGTCACCGGAGATTTACAACCGGATATTTCATGAAGACCGGAATATCCGGTCCTGAGAAGAAAAGAAGGAAATTCTGCTAAGGACTCGAACGAGGAGGTACTGGAGGTCACTGGATATTTGCAGCCGGATATTTCGGAAGGCACCGGATTATCCGGTGCATTGGAATATCCGGTAGTCACTTGAACCGGAATATCCGGTACTCTGCTTCTCCAACGGGAAGATTTCTGGGAGGGGTATAAAAACCCCTCCCCCTACCTCCAGCCAGCCAGCTCGCCCAAATATCTTTGACCTCCATTGTTGCAAGCTCAAAACTCGTCGATCTCCCAATCCCTCTACCCAAACTCATTGATCTTTGGAGGATTGAAGGAGAAGGCCAAGATCTACATCTTCACCGACCGGTTTTCCATTTCCCCCTCATTTGCTTGAGGGATTCGTGCCTAGGGTTTTCATTGGGAAAACCTAGGTCATTTGTTGTACTCACTTTGATTGCTATTGTTCTTAGTTGTGTGTTGATTTGGGAGCCCACATTTAAGTTGTGGGTGTGTGCCCCAAGAACATTGTAAAGGCTCCAAATTCCGCCTTTAAGGATTCCGATAGTGGAAGGTGAGCCGAGCCGTTGTGGCGAGGTTCATCGGAGAATAGGGTGAGGCCTTTGTGGCGTTGAGTAAGCCTGTTGTGGTGAGCTCACACCCCTCCAACGAGACGTACTCTCTTAACAAGGAGTAACTCGGGAATAGATCCTTGCCTCCGCGTACTTCTACTTTCGGTTATCTCTATCCCTTAGTAGCTTTTACTTGTATCGTGTTAATTTCCTAGTGTTAGTTGCGTGCTTGTCATATAGGTAAATTCACCGTAGTTGCATATCTAGAGAATTTACCTTTTGTGTCAAGCCTAATTTGAAAAGGAATTAAAATTGGGTGTAGCACCTCTTCAACCCCCCCCCCCTCTAGGTGCCCATACGATCCTTTCAATTGGTATCAGAGCCTCGGCTCATTATTTAGGCTTCATCGCGTAAGAGAGTATGGCGCCCGAGGGAGGAGATCCGAGTGATATTACTAGCGGAGTTTCCATTGATGATTCAAGAAATTGGAAGCATCCGTGGAAGCTCAAATGAAAGAAATGTGTGATATGATGGCGCAACTCTTGGCTAATAAATCTCTCGCATCCCCTCCTCTAGAGGTAAATGCTTCCGCTTCTAAAGAAAAGGAGGGTGAGGAAACTAAAGACTCTCCACCTAAAATTGTTGATGGGAAGGAGGTGTACAATGCGGTTCCCCATTTGTACTCCCCCGACCCACCTATCCCTCATCCTCATATAAACAATAGGGGTGATCCACCTAAGCTTATTTCATCTCATTTTACTAATTGGAAATTTTCTATGAAGTCTCATGTGAATAGTGCCTCGATCGAGCTTTGGAGAATCATTGAGGTTGGGTTCAAGGCCGTGGACCCAAACAACTTGACAAGAAGAGAAGTTGTGGATAGTCAACTCAATGCTTTGGCTCTTCACATGATCCAAACTATCATAGGGGAAGACATCATGCCTCACATCAAACATCTCACCATCGCCAAAGAAGCTTGGGATGCTCTAACCAACGAGTTCATTGGAAATGAGAGGATGAAGACGAATAGATATGATGTTTTGATCAACCAAGTCGAGGGATTTTTCATGTTGGAAGGTGAAGACCATGAAGACATGTTCCGAAGACTCAAGACCCTTGCCTCTCAATTTAGAGAGCTTGGTGCCACCTATGTGGATGACGCTTGGATCAAGAGAAAGTATGTGAGTGCTCTCATGCCCTTTGAGCCCACTGACTTGAAGAGTCTCCAAGGAAGACACAACTACCACCTCATGTCATCCAATGAGGTTATGCAAGAAATGGCGACATTCAAGGTGGCCGCCAAGAATGCCGAAGATGCTCGTGCCCGTGCTATTGGAATGCACAAAGGTACTTCTCTTGCTTTGAAGGCCAAGGTTGTGGAGCGAGACGAAGAAGTTGAGGTTCAAGAAGACGTGTCACATTGGCATCCACAAGATCTTGAAGATACTCTCAAGGATTATGTGGCCCTTACTTCAAGAGCCTTTTGGAAGAGCCCGTCCAAAGCAAAGGAGCTAATCAACCAATCAAGTGGTAGGAAGGAGGGTGGCCAAAGGGTTCACTCATGCTACAATTGCCAAAATCAATATCACTTTGTTGCCGAGTGCCCGTTTGAGAAGAGAGAAGAGCATGGGGGGAAGCTTGTTCCCAAGGATAAGTCAAAGCTTGCTCACAAGAAACCGTTCTTCAAGAAGAACACCTCCAACAAGAAGCCTCCAAGAATTGTGTTGCTTGCTCAAGAGGAGTACTCATCCGGGGAGGAAGAAGAAGAAACCACAAATGAAGTGGCCGCCATTGCCATTGCATCTTCATCGTCTCCTTCCCTCTTTGAATCCCCCAATGAAAATGTCTCCAACTCCTCCGCAAGATGTCTCATGGCTAAGGCCACCGAGGTATCATCCTCTCCCTCTCCCTCTCCTAAGACTATGAATGATGCTACTAGTCTTAGAGTAAAAGAGGAAATTGTTGCCTTGGATCATTTCAAAACTAACTTGCAAAGTGAAACCAAGAAGCACTTTGAGGCTCTCATGAGCCAATATGGTGAAGCTAAAGAGATGCTTGAGGTCAAAGGTAAAATTGAAAGAGAGGATGTTATGGAAATTGCCTCCTTGAATGCTACTCTTGAGGAGGAGGAGGAGCATGAGCTTAGGGTTTCTCTTGAGGAGAAACCTGAGAATATTGAGGAATCAAATGGTTTAATCATTGCTAAACTCATTATAGAACGGGACCATGCAATTGCAAAATACAAAGCATGTAAAAAGGAAAAGGTCGAGCTTGATGTTGGTCATTCTAGCCTAACCGAGGAGCTAGAGAAACTTTTCAAGGCTCACAAGGCTTTGGAGAGTGAACACTCTACCCTCACCAAGTCGTATGAATAACTTCAAACTCAATCGTCTAAAATTGATGTGCCTAGTTCCTCCACTCCTACTTCATGTGATCATGTAAATATTATTGAGGAAAATGCTAGGTTGAAGATCAATCTTGCAAAATCCATCTCCCTAGGAAAGAGACCTTTTGTTACTTCACAAAAAGGGAGATTTGGTGTTAGCTTTGTTGAGGAGGAAAAGAAGGAGAACTTCATGAAAGATGCAAGGGCTCCTCAAGCAAAGAAGATCCCTCAAGCAAAGAAAGTCAACATTGCAATTGGTGGTGCCACAAGGGGCAAAACCACTAGTGATGACTTTGCGGGAAAAACTAACCCCCACTATATTTTATATGTTGATTATTATGGGGATGTATATGCTAAATTTGCTGGTCCTAGAAATGTTTCTATTGCTCGTTCTATTTGGGTTCCTAAGACCCTTGTTGCTAACAAAAGAGGTCCCATTGTAAAATGGGTACCTAAATCAAAGCAATGACTTCTTGTAGGACTATGCTTCTGGTGGGTCAAAAGGGGTGCTTGATAGTGGATGCACAAGTCATATGACCGGAAGCAAGGAGATAATGACGGAGATGAGACCAAATCTGAATCATGCAACCGTCACTTATGGAGATCGATCAAAATCCGAGGTATTGGGTTTTGGAAAGGTGGTAGTCACTCGGGATATCACCCTAATGAATGTCATGCTTGTTAAAACCCTTGGTTATAATTTACTTTCAGTTTGTGCTCTTACTAAGATCGGTTTTGCTGTCTTTATTGATATTGATATTGTGGTACTCTTGTGGAGCAAGACTCTAAAGGTCGCTTTCGTTGGGTACGTCAAAAATGATTTGTTTGTGGTGGACTTTTTGGGGAAGACCACTTCAAATTTGATGTGCCTATTCGGAAAGGCCGGCATGGGTTGGTTGTGGCATTGCCGCCTAGCCCATGTCAACATGAGAACTTTGCAAAGTCTTCACAAGGGTGGCCACATCCTCGGACTAAAATAAAATGTCTCTTTTGCCAAAGATCGTGTTTGTAGGGCATGTGTTGAAGGAAAGATGCATTATTCTCCCCATCCAAGCAAGACTATTATTTCATCCAAGAGGATCTTGGAACTCCTCTATGTGGATCTTTTTGGTGCCATGCCCGAAGCTAATCTTGGTGGGAAGAAGTATTGCTTGGTGATTGTTGATGACTACTCAAGATTCACTTGGGTTTATTTCTTCAAGTTGAAGAGTGAGACCCAACAAGCCGTCATCGACTTCTCCAATAAATGCAACGTCAACACAATGTTCCCATACTGGCAATTAGAAGTGACAATGGCTCCGAGTTCAAGAACTACACCCTCAATGAGTTTCTTAGTGAAGAGTGTACTCATCATCAATATTCCGCAACATATACCCCTCAACAAAATGGTGTAGCCGAGATGAAGAACCAGAATCTTATGGATATGTCAAGGTCCATGTTGGCGGAGTTTAAGACTTCGTTGACTTTTTTGGCTGATGCTTGATACGTCTCAAACGTATCTATAATTTTTGAGTGATCCATGCTAGTTTTGTGTTATTGTCACATGTTTTTACTGTCATTTATATCATTTTTATGCATTTTGTCGGACTAACCTATTGACAAGATGCCAAGTGCCAGTTCCCTGTTTCTGCTGTCTTTTTGTTTCAGAAATTTACTTCTGGAAATATTCTCGGAATTGCACCAAAATTTACGGAGATTTTTTATGCGACGGAAGACACCAGTGGACCAAAGGGCAGCCTGGGGGGCCACCCACAGGGCAGGGGCGGCCTGCTGCCACGGCCCCACCTGGACCCGCGGGTGGGACCCGCCCCTGCTCCTGGGGCGTCCCCTCGGCCCCCTCTGACGCCTATAAAATCAGAAATAACCTAAAAACGTCAGGGCGGCCATTATTTTCCAGAAACTCGACCCCGACGCGCCATCACCGAAAACCCTAGTTCGGGGTCCAATCTGAAGCTGATCCCGACACTCTGCTGGAGGGGAGATCGATCCCGTAGGGCTCTTCATCGCCATGCCTTCCTCCGGGATGATTTGTGAGTAGTCTCACCTTGGACTACGGGTCCATGGCAGTAGCTAGTTGGTAGTGTCTCTCTTGTGCTTCATGTCTTATGATCTTGTGAGCTGCCTAACATGATCAAGATCGATTATTGTAATGCTATGTGATGTGTTTGCTGGGATCCGATGGATTATGAAGTTATGTTCAGATTGTGCATGATTCTTATATGCGTAATTTATGTTCTTGCATGCTCTCCGATGTGTGTAGTTACTTTGGCCAAGTGATTGTGTGTATCTCTAAGAGAGGGTATTTATGCTAGATAGTGGGTTCATGCCCCCTTTTGTTCCTGGGCACGAGTGACAGAAACGTCTAAGGGTGAGGGTGTGCTGTTGCTACTAAGGGTAAAACAGCGGTGTTAATGTCTCTTTTGATGTTAGTATTGCTTACTTCATGCACTTTACTTAATGCAATTGTCTGTTGCTTGCAACTTAATACCGTTGGGTGACAGGCTGGATAGCGATCCCACGGTGGACTTTTTAGACAAAGACGCAGCTGGACTCAACGGTCTTTGTTCCTTGTCGTGATGCCTCCATAAATATTATCATGTCCTTTTTGTCATAGCTAAATTGGGTTTGTGTCATGATCTTGTCAATTGCCTAGCTGTAATTCGTTCACCCATCACATGCATATTTTATTTACTTGAGAGACTCCACTAGTGAACCCAGGGCCCCCGGTCCATCTTTTTACATTGTTTACAACCTCATTACTTGCTTTTAATTATCATTATTCCTATGGTCACCTTTCATATTTTATCTATTTCATCATACAATTAACCGCTTTGTTTTCTGCGAGACCGGAAAGATTGACAACCTTTCCGCCGTTGGGGGCAAAGTATTTTGGTTGAGTGTGTGCAAGTCCACGTCTGTTGAAGGTCAAGCGCCAGAGATCTTCAACATTCACCTCGTTGTTGATTTCAAAGTCCTACTGGTTCGATAAACCTCGGTTCGTTAAACGAGGTAAAACTGCTACTAGCTGCAATTCCGCCTTCGCTTGGGGCACCACCCAACTTATTTTAATACAGCATCAAGCTCTTTTCTGGCGCCGTTGAAAGAACTACTATGCCCGAGATGTCGCCTAGAGGGGGGGTGAATACGCGATTAAAACTTTTTCGAATTAAGGCTTGATAATTGCGGAATAAAACTATGTGTTTAAATTAACAAGCCAACAACCTAATTACTAGGGTCACCTATGTGCACCAACAACTTATGCTAAGCAATTCAAGCAACAAGGTGATAGCAAGATATGAACTTCAAGCACGAAGGCTATCACAATGTAAATTGCATAAGTAAAGCTCGGGTATAGAAATAACCGAGGCACGCGGAGACGAGGATGTATTCCCGAGTTCCTCCTTGTTAAGGGAGTACGTCTCGTTGGAGGGGTGTGAGCTCGCCACAAGAGGCCTACTGAAGATGCCACAAAGGCCTCACCCTATTCTCCGATGAACCTCACCCAAGGGATTGGTTCACCTTCCACTATCGGAATCCTTCGAGGCGGATTCCGGAGCCCTTTACAACTTCTCTTGGGGCACACACCCACAACTCAATTGGGGGCTCCCAAAAACGTGCCGAAGCTTCACAACTCGAAGTCTTCGCGGCACCTCCAAACCGTCTAGGGTACACAATGCACCCAAGAGGCACAAAGCTCTTGGGAACACAATGAACCCAAGAGAAACAAGCTTCTCAACCTTTAACTTCACGTATCACCGTGGAGAGAGCAACCCGATGCAACGAATGCAAAAAGGCAAGAGCACACAAAGTGCTCAAGTCCTTCACTCCCAAATTCCAACCAAAGCAACTAATGCTTTGGAGGGAATAAGAGAGGAAGAACAAAGGGGATGAACACAAAGCAACCCCAAATCTAGATCCACTAGGTTCCCCTCACTTAGAGGAGAATTTGATTGGTGGAATGGTAGATCTAGATCTCCTCTCTTGAACCCTAAATTTGGGCAAGAATCATTGGAGGGGAAGAGAGGAATCAAGCTCACAAGGATTAGAACAAAGGGGAAGAGCAAGAACAAGTGAGCAAGGTGTGTAACCAGGTTTTGGGGGGGGGGGGGGGGAAGGAGGCTTTTTATAGCCTCCCCCAAAAACTAGCCGTTGGAGCCTGTCCAGGCCGGAGACTCCGGAGTAAGTGACCGGAGACTCCGGCCTGCTGGGTCATCGGGGAGGCCGGAGATTCCGGTCCTTGGGGCCGGAGACTCCGGCCAGGCCGGAGACTCCGGGCACCCTCCGGGGGAGCTCCGGACCCCTATCCAGAGGCGCACCACACAGATGCAAATGGGCTGAGAAAAATGAGGGCCGGAGATTCCGGGTCCTCGGGCCGGAGACTCCGGTCCTTCTCCGGGGGAACTCCGGACCGAGTCCAGAAGCGCACCACACAAAGTTGATCGGCAGCGAAAAACAGAGACCGGAGACTCCGGGTCCTTGGGGGCGGAGACTCCGGTGTGACCGGAGACTCCGGACCCTCTCCGGGGTAGATCCAAACAGAGAAAACCAGAACTGACATAACTTTTGCAAATGAAGTCCGAATCGAGTGAATCCAATTTTGTTGTAAAGAGGACGACAAGAGCTTACCATACAAGCAAAGGAGATTGTGAGGAGGGTTGGAAGAGTGAAACCTTCCACACGGAAGAACCGGCAAAATCTCCAAAACCGAAAATGCAAAATAAGACGCCTATGAAAACGGTTTTCGGTGAACTTAGCCTTGTCATGACAAGCACGACAAGCACCAAGACCACACTACGATAAGAGCCAAATAAGAACCAATAAAGATGATTGTAAGGATGCAAGGATGCAAAGGTTTGAGCTCTCCATGAACGATACGATCACGATACTCGGTCGAGAGCCCCTCTTGATAGTACGGCTATCTATCCTATAACCCGGTCTCTCAACTAACATCATGAGACCGGTAAAATAAAAGCCTTACCAAGATCATACCTTTGCCTTGCGCATTAATCCACTTGAGGTTGATGGAGACGATCTTCATCTCCTCAAGGCGAACCATCTTCTTGATTGCGCTTCGCTTGGTGAAGATTCACATGTGGCTCCCCCATACACCAAGATGGGGGAAGCACCACTTCGGCATATCTTCACTTGGCATTTATCTTGATGACGAACATCTTGGCCTTGATCAACAAATGATCTCCTTCCCTTAACCTTGACTCCAACACATGGAGAACAAGCAAGACCTTGACTCCAACACATGGAGACAAGCAAGCTAATGGACACCTACAAATATAGCTCAATGCAAATATTAGTCCATAGAGATTGTCATTAATTACCAAAACCATGCATGGGATCAACCATGCACTTTCAGCCGTTGCCGGGGACTTTGGAGCTACAGCAAGGGGAGTCTCATACTCTCAATCTCTTTACTTTGTTTTTGTCTTGCTTGCTTTATATCTCGTTTAGTTTATTTTCCTGTTTCAAAATTTTAAAACCCCAAAAAATTAGTGTAGTCTTTATTCCTGTCTTGTTATTTTATCTTATCATTATGTCTTCTACTGAAAACACCAAGTTGTGTGACTTTACTAGCACTAATAACAATGATTTCATATGCTCTCCAATTGCTCCACCCACTACTAAAGCGGAATCTTATGAAATTAAACCTGCCTTGCTAAATCTTGTTATGAAAGAGCAATTTTCTGGTGCTAGTACTGATGATGCCGCCTCTCATTTAAATAACTTTGTTGAGTTATGTGATATGCAAAAGTATAAAGAGGTAGAAAGTGACATCATAAAACTGAAACTTTTCCCTTTCTCTTTGAGAGGGAGAGCAAAAGAATGGTTATTGTCTTTGCCTAAAATAGCATTGATTCTTGGATTAAATGCAAAGATGCTTTTGTTGGAAAATATTATCCACCTGCTAAAATCATACAGCTAAGGAGTAACATTATGAAATTTAGACAATTTGATAATGAACATGTTGCTCAATCTTGGGAGAGAATGAAATCTATGGTTAAGAATTGTCCCACGCATGGATTAACTATGTGGATGGTTATCCAAACTTTTTATGCAAGTTTGAATTTTTCTTCAAGGAACCTTTTGGACTCGGCCGCGGGAGGCACCTTCATGTCCACAACATTAGGTGCAGAAACTAAACTCTTGGATGAGATGATGACAAATTATTCACAATGGCACACCGAACGAGCTCCAAGTGGTAAGAAGGTAAATTCTATCGAGGAAATCTCCTCTTTGAATGATAAGGTTGATATGATTATGTCTATGCTTGCTACCAATCAGTCTAATATTGATCCTAATAATGTTACACTTGCTTCATTAATTGCCCAAGAAAAGGATCAAGTTGATGTTAATTTTCTCAATAGAAACAACTTCAACAATAATGCTTATCGAAATAATTTTGGTAGTAACAACTATAAGCCTTATCCTCCCAATAATGGCAACTTTTATGGTAATTCCTATGGTAATTCTTATAATCCTAATAAGAATGTGTCCTCTGATCTTGAAAATGTTTTAAAGGAATTTATCACTTCGCAAAAAACTTTTAACAAAACTGTTGAAGAGAAGTTGGAAAAACTGGATAGTCTAGTCTCTAAAGTAGACGTTCTTGCTCATGATGTTGAAATTTTGAAAATTAGAACCACTCCAAATCTAGACAAACATACCGAATCTTTAAATGCTATCTCTCTTCAAATTAATGAGAATGAAAGGATGATGGCTCTCTTGAAAGCTAGGTGGGCTAGAGAGGCTGAAGAAGCTAGAATTGCTGAAATGAATAGGAAAACTGTTGAAGTTTATACTATCCAAACCACTAAAGAGGATCCTCCTAGTTTATTTAAAGATGATGAAATTGATTTTGACAATTGCAATCTTACTGAAGTCATTAAGTTCCTACAAAAACTTGCTAAGACACCGGATGCTAGTAAAATAAATTTGCCTTTACCAAACACATTACCGATGCTCTTATCAAGGCTAGGGAAGAAAAACTAAAGCTTGAAACCTCTATCCCTAGGAAGTTATAAGATGGTTGGGAACCCACTATTAAGGTGAAAATAAATGACTTTGATTGCAATGCTTTATGTGATCTTGGTGCAAGTGTTTCTGTTATGACTAAAAGTTTCTATAATATGCTTGATTTAAATTCTTTGGAAGAGTGCTATTTAAATGTTCATCTTGCTGATTCTTCTAAAAAGAAACCTTTGGCTAGAGTTGATGATGTCCTTATTGTTGTTAATGATAATTATGTTTCCGTTTATTTTATTGTTATGGATATTGAGTGCAATGCTTCTTGTCCTATTATTTTGGGAAGACCGTTTTTGAGAACTGTTGGTGCTATTATTGATATGAAAGAGGGAAATATAAGGTTTCAGTTCCCCCTTAAAAAAGGGATGGAACACTTCACTAGAAAGAGAAAGAAGTTTCCTTTTGAATCAATCATAAGGTCAAGCTATGCTCTTGATTTTGCAATGGCCTCCGAAAAAACTTGATATTTGGCATTGCGCCTAGCTAAAAGGCGTTAAAGAAAAGCGCTTGTTGGGAGGCAACCCATCTTTTATTTTCAGTTTGTTTTTTGATTTTTTGAGTCATGAAGTTATTAAATCTGTAGCAACTTCATTTTATCTTTTTATTTTGGTTTTTTGTGCCAAGTTTAGCCTCTAATGCATTGAAAGTGCGAGGTATTGTGTTGCTGTCCAAAAACAGATTATGTGCGCCTGTTGCACGAAAATCCTAAAATCGCCAGAATTTTATATTTTGCTGATAATTTTTGAACGCATACCTGATGCTTTTATCTATAATTCTTTAGTTTTACGTTTTTTGATTTGAGCTGCAGAAGTGCCTCTAAAAATTCGATCTTTACAGACTGTTCAGATTTTGACAGATTCTGCTTTTATTTTGCATTTGTCTCTTTACCATCGTCATATGTGATACTCTAGGGGTAGAGTGCCACATTGACGCTTAGTATACAGTAGATAATGTATAATGGAGTTAGTTTGCAATTTGTCATGAGTTGAACACATGTGCATTTTAATTTATGAGCACTAACCCTCTAATCAAATTATGAGAAGTTTTGTGTGAAGTGAGTTTTTTAAGTTCCAAAGGAGAGGAATATGAAGAAATTAAGGATGGATCAAAGCTCAAGCTTGGGGATGCCCCCATGGCACCCCCTCTGAATATCAAGAACTATCAAGAGTCAAAGCTTGGGGATGCCCAAGGCATCCCCTCATCTTCATCGACTATCATAAGGTCGTCTTCGTTGAACTTCGTTTTTATCACTTTACATATTATGTGCTATGCTTGGAGCATCTTTTTATTTTCAGTTTTGCTTGTTTGTTTGTTAGTCATATCTTTGTTGGATCCTAGCTTTGTTTGTGTGGGAGAGAGAGACACGCTCTGCTTTTTCATTTGAATACTCCTTTGCTTCGCTTATATCTTTTTGAGTATTCTTAGCTACTATCTGTTTTCTAGTAAGCTCTCGCTTTTAGCTTTTATCTTGTTTAGAGCTGCTAGTTGTTAAGTTAAACTCTCTTGTTCTTCACTTATACTTGTTGGAGAGTAACGTGGGGTTACCACGCCAAATCCCTCGGATGACATCCTTGGGTTGAGAGAACGAGAGAAGAAGATGGTGGTACTGGTGGATTCGTCGGCTGACAAGCGGGATTTACCCAGGTTCAGGCCCCCGAAGGTAAAAGCCCCACGTCCTGCTTGTCTGGAATTGATGATGGATCTTACAGAGCGATTACAATGGCGAGATCGTGAGATTCAATCTCGCTAGGATTTCTGGCGGTGAGTATGAGCATACCCTAGGTCGGCGGCCCTCCCAGTCCTTAAATAGTGGGACTGGGTCTCGGGTCCTATACCGACTAGGTTTATATCTGGGCCTACCGACCTAATATTTCTAGCCTTTCCTTTGGGGCCTCCTTCCTGGGCCTGATGATAGATGGGCCTTTTATTCCCACGTCAGTAGCCCTCGAGGACCTAGTAGACTTGGAGAGTCTGGTAGGGACTCCTCCGCATTGTATCGTCCTGGTGCGTGTCATTCCTTTAGTGATTTATTCGTGCCCATCTTTCAGGACGCTTAGTGGTGGATATCATAATAAGTCTGCTGCTCTCGACGGATTGGGACCAGTTAAGTGCTCTTGGGCACAAAAATTATTAGCGTACATCAAACTCGAGTCCCCAGGCTCGATCTTGGAGGCTAGTCCCTTCAACTCCAGCCGCTCGGGATCTTACGGAGTCGAATTCGGCCTGAAAGGGTACCCAACGCGTCCGTCAGGATTTTTCTTCGCACCTGCTGGTGCGGCATATCTGTCAAGCTACTACGGCTGCTGCCAGTGGGCCTGGCCCTACACGACGGATCAGTGGGTCTTACCTTTGCACTCCAGAGTGCAGCATCCGAGGGTCAGCTGTATTTGATTCATCTCGGGTATTTTGCTCGGGTTAGACCAAAGTCGATAACCTGTCGAGTGTCACATAGTCGTGCTTTCATCAAGTGCGCCGTGGCGCTCCTGAGGGGAGTGTTCCCAAAATTATGCTTAATTATTTGTAACTAGGGATAATCTCAACCCCTTGGGATTTGTTTCGCTCCCGATGGGAGTGAACGGATGTAGATCTGTTCAGTCTGTCAGGAGACAGTCGACATTTTGTCAACTGGGAGCCGATACTTTGTAGACCAAGAGTCGATACTTTGTCGAGTAACACTGTGCCGAAGGCAGTCTGCAACTCCTGCGTCATGAATGACGTCACGCGCGTGCGCCGTGCTACCGAGGCGCTCTGCCGTTTGGCCTGCCGGTAGTGACAATACGAAACGTCACGTCGGTTTGACTGGTGGGCGCAAAATTTACGCCACGCCATGATGATGGCCTCCTCGTTTCTCGTGCGTAGTGGGCGACGCGGCCGGTGACGGTTGCCCTCCGCACACTCCACGTGTGTGGCTGGATGTGCTCCGTTGTACTCGGTGAATATTGGACGGCGCAGATCGTGCAGTCCGATGAATAAATAAGGGCGCCCCGGCGGTGAAAAAGGTACAATCCCCATTCTCACCGCCGGAGTTCTCCTTCTCCTCTTGCGCCCTGCTTCTCTGCTTGTAGCCACCAGTACTGCATATGTCCAGCTCCGGCATGAAGAAGACCACCGGAAAAAAGAAGTCCGCCAGCGCTGCCGCCGCCGCCGGTACGGCCGGCGGGTTGAAGAAGATCCACGGCGACTGGCAGAGGTCGTCCGTTGATGAGCGCACGCTGGAGGCGCTGCGCCGCGACGGCCTCCTGCCGCCGCTGGAGAAGATGGCGACGCGGGCGCCCGGCGACGAGGTGGCCCCTCGTCCCCGCGACGGCGAGCGCGTCTGCTTCGTCGATTTTGTGAACAGGGGATTCGCCTTCCCTGTTCACGAGTTCGTCCGGGGGCTGATGTACGCGTACGGCGTCCAGCTCCACGACTTCACGCCGAACGCCATCCTCCACATCAGCTGCTTCATCGTCCTGTGCGAGTGCTTCCTCGGCATTCACCCGCACTGGGGGCTGTGGCAGCGGATCTTCAACGTGAAGCGCAACGCCGGCGCTCGCGGCGTTTACCCCGTCGGGGGCTTCGGCATCCAGTCCCGCGGGGACATCGAGTACTTCAATCTGAAGCTGCTCGAGTCCGCGCAGAACTGGAGGAAAAAGTGGTTCTATGTCGCCGACATCCACCAGCCCGGGCAGAAGTACGGGGTTCCCCCGTTCCGTGCTGGGGTGACCGTGACGAAGAAGAACTCCTGGACGCATCGCCCCGACACCCGAGAGATCAGGGAATCTGACCCTCTCATGTCTCGGGTGTCGAAACTGCTGAAGACCGCCGGCAAGGAGGTGAGCGGCGTTCACCTCATCGGCACTTTCATCAGGAGGCGGGTGCACCTGATTCAAGCTCAGGCGCACCCGTTGTTCGAGTTCGCCGGAGCCACCGACGTGACGCGCACGTCCACGGATGAGTTGTCTGCGGGCGAGGTCAAATCTCGCGTTTGCGCACTGACCACGCTTAAGGTCGGCGAAGCGAACGTCCTTGAACCGCCCGTGACGCCATTCAGCCTTGAGAACCCTATCCCAGAGGTATGTGCTTTGTTCTTGTGTATCTTTTGTCTGCTCGCTCTGTTTGCCGATGTTTGGACTTCTGAAAAAGATGCCTTGTTTTTCTGCTGAAGGGCTTCTCGACATTTGTTAGCCTTCCTCCACTTCCTGAGGGGAAGGGTACTTCTGCGGCCCCTGACTTGCGGGATTATCCTGATGAGCAGGACATTTCTGTCTGTTCCGCTGCGTCGGTCAACGATGCCGAGGCTACGGACAGTGATGACGTTCCTCTCGTCCGCCGCAAGCGCGTCCGCGATACTGGCTCCAAGGCAGCGGGGAAGTCGAAGCAGGATCTCGTCACGGAGGGTGCCAACTCATCGTCGCCTCCTGCTCGTGCTGACGAGGAGGTTCCTCCGGCACGTGACCCCGTGGAGCCTCCGCCGAAGAAGGCTCGTGCTGCTCCGCACTGCCTCGACCCTGCTGCTCTGCTGGCGACCTTTATCTCGTAAGCTGTCAATCGCTACTTTCCCTTCCTTGTTTATTAGAGGTTCCATTTGGAATTCTAGGCTTATCGTGCGCTCAACTGCAGGGACTCGTCCTCTGGTGCGACTCTGCCGCCCAATGCGGGCGGACGAACGGACGAGGGCGACAGCGCGGATGCTCGTCACATGGAGACAACGGCTCCTCCGCCGCCATCCGATCCTGATGTCGCGCCAATCGCGACTACCTCGACTCCTGGCGACGCCCTTGTCACCATCAGCAGTGCTCCTCCGCTTGCTTCAGCCGAGCATATAAGTAGTGAACGCTTTCTGTTAGTATCGGGTGCGCGATAGCGCTCCCGATGGGAGTAGCCCCCGAGTCTATAGCCAACTAGGAACAGTTGGGTATAGACTCTAAGCTGATCTATCTCCTTTGTTTCTCTTTTGTCTGTGATTTATCGGGTGCGCGATAGCGCTTCCGATGGGAGTAGCCCCCGAGTCTGTGGGCGACTGAATTCAGTCGTGTACAGACTCAAGTTCTTCTACTGATTCTTGATTCTTTGTTTTGTGCAGCCTATGGCGCTTGAGCTGTTGGGTATCGGCCGCCGTTTCGCGGCGGAGAAAACTCGCCTGGAGCGAGAGTCCGCCGAACTCCGAGGTTTGTCTTTTGTCTTCCGCTGCTTTGGAGTGTTTTTATTGCTATTTGCTAGAACGTCTTTTGCCTGTAGAGTCGTTGGCACAGTCGCGGCGCGAAAAGGAAATCGCCTCGCAGCAGGCTGCTACTCTCAAGGAGCAGCTGGACACCGCCGCGGTCGCGAAGGAGGCGGCCGATGCCCACAAGCAGGTCTTGGTGCAGCGCCTCTGCGCGGCGAGCAACTCCTTGTTGGGTAAGTGTTAACTCTGCTTTTCTATGTTCTTTCTGCTTCCTTAGGTTTAACCGAGCTTCTTATCTGCTTTCTTCAGGTTTCCTTGGCACTGTGGCATGTTCCAGCGCCCAGGTTGCCGTCGATGACTTGGACGGCGCAGTTGCTGCTGTGGAGGGTGCTAGCCAACAGGCGGGTGGTCTCCTGGAGAAGGCTACCGGCGCCTTTACGAGCTTGCACGGCAGTCTGTTTCCCGAGGCGCAGCCTCCTGCTTCCCTTGGTGAACTAGCTGAGCTGTTTGGTCCCGACGGCTCCGCCATGGACGACTTCAACGCGAGCATATGGTACGTGGCTCACAGACCACCCTCCTTATGCTGCTGGGGCATGGCTTCAAGGGTGACCTTGACAAGGCTGTGTCTGGGCTGCCCCGCGGACCCGATGGCAAGCTGATGGCTCTTGGCAGTTTTGCCGAGCGGTCTCGCGAGTTGGCGCAAAAGCTGACTGAGACCTTGGAGAAGCAGGCTGCCAAGCGTGCGGAGAAGGCCAAGAAGTCCGCGAGCTCGCAGTAGCTGCTTATCTTTGTATTTTCATCTTTTGTAGTTTGTCCGTGGCGATGTCTGTCGCCCTTTTGTAATGACTGCGCTAGTTGCAAACTTTGTATAAGTTTTTACCTTTGCCTTGATGTCTTTGTGCCGTGCAACTTCTTCCAGCCCCCGGGCCTTCTTAAAGAAGAATATCTCATATTTGGCTGCTTGGCTTGCTAACAGGTAAATCCAACGATTACCACTCCGTCTTCTGATGCTACGCCACATGTCCATGCGGCCGCGACTGCTGGTTGTTCTTCCGGGAATCGCGACTCCGGGGATTATCGGCTCACGATGCTCCGGGATCGCTGTGCTAGTCTTGAACAAGACCTGCGGGTGGCACGGGGTGCCCTGGCCGTACTGAAGTCGAAGCAGCCTCGCCCCGCTGAACGGGAATCTTTTCTTCTTGAGGAGTTGGAAAAGGCCAACAACGACTTGCTGTGTAAGTGGCTACGAGCCCCCGAGTCCTTTGGCATCGCTTGTTTCCTTAGTTGTTTCATTTTTCCTTTGTGTGCAGGTGTCCAACAAGATCCTCAAGCTGAGGCCAGTCGGGTGGATCATCGGCTTCGCCGTATTGCCGAGGTTGTCGGGCGCGACACCACCTCGTTCTGGTCAGACCCCTCGCGAGGTCGGGTGCTGGCTATTCTTCAGGATCGCATAAGCCAGGTGACGTCCTTTGCCGGGGCGTGCCACTCTGCACTGGCTCTTGTGTATAAGGCATTGTTCCCCTGGATCCGCAGCCGCAGGGTCTTGGTGCTCTCATGGCGCGATTCCGCAATGGCAGGGATGCACAGAGTTTTATCCGGACGCAGCTTGTCAGCGGTGGGACGTACGCCTTAGATTTTGTTCACCGGCGGCATCCGTATCTCGTCCTGAGGGGAATAGAAGAGGTCCCCAACAGGGAAGACGGGGAGCCTACGCCGATGGACGCCCATTATCGTGCCGTGGAAGATGTAGCTGTCAAGTTGATTAGGAAACTAGAACGTGACACCGAGATTTACTCGGACTATGTGGCGCCACGGGTTCCAAAGGACGAGCCTGTAGACTGATTTCTCATTTGTGCAAGCACCTTGTATACTTGCAGAAAACTTCTATGTTTGCTCTGTAGAGCTTAGAGTTGCTCTGTATATAGAGTTCGTTTTGTTTTGGCCTAAGCAACGCAGCCCCCGAGTGTCGGGTACCACGGAGGCAGTCTTCATTGTTTTCATTTAGCTCAACAGCGCAGCCCCCGGGCGTCGGGTGCTGCTCCGGAGTTTGTTAGTGGTTGGCCGTACGACGCAGCCCCCGAGTATCAGGTGCTGCGGAGGCGGTTCTCTTTGTTTTTGTTTATCTCAACAGCGCAGCCCCCGGGCGTCGGGTGCTGCTCCGGAGTTTGTTTTTAGTTGGCCGTACAATGTAGCCCCCGAGTATCAGGTGCTGCGGAGGCGATTCTCTTTGGCGTGCGGTACGTCGACTCCAAAGATTGGGGAACATTGCACTTTTATTATGGGAGACATAGTCTCAAAGATTACATCAGTGGCAGAATAGCCTTGTCATCAGTTGTGCTACGCATAAAAGCGTCGTAGTTGCGCCGCGTTCCATGGGTTGCGGATGAGTTCGCCTGTCTTCGGGTCCTTCAAGCGGTACACCCCTCCGCCGATGACCTCGGCGATGATAAAGGGTCCCTCCCATGGTGAGGCGAGCTTGTGCACTTTCTTCTGTTTGAGCCTGAGTACCAGGTCTCCTTCGACAAAGGCTCTTGTCGTGGGGTTGTCACGGCAAGTTCTTCCTTAGGGAAGATGAGTTCTGGGGCCATTGATGATCGAAGTACGTAGGAATTGTTAATCTCGCCAGGGGACAAGGATATACCCAGGTTCGGCCCCTCTTGATCGAGGTAAAAGACCTACTTCCTGCTTCTCTTTATTGCTTGGTCTAGTTCTTGATTACAAGGCTCCGGCTCCTATCTGGGGAGTCGGCGACTATGGATCTCTCGATTCCTTGATTGCTTATCGATCTAAGATCCAGGACCCCGCTTATAAAGGTGGCCGGGTCCCTGGATTTACAACTTACACCGAGTCACACTTGGACACGGAGTCCTACTCTAGGTCTTGGCCTTCCAAGTTAGAACTCCGGGTTGCACTTGGACTCCTTCCTGACGGGTCCCTTCTCCATTATGGGCCTTGGTCGGCTTGTCTCCAGCCCAGCCCATGTGACTTGATGCGTGATTCGGCTTTGGCCTTCTTGGTCTTGGCGGGTCTACTTTCCGGGTCCATGGGCCTACCTATAAAGTATCCCCCCATCAGTAGCCCCCGAATTTATCTTGGGCGCAGCTTTGCGGCTTCCTCTGACTCCTTGGGTCGACTCCTTGGTTCGACTCCTTCAATTTGAGTCACCAGCTCAGAAGTCGCCTGCTGCTAGCTCCAAGATGAATTCCTGCATAAAAACATAACACACACATAAAATGAGTTTATCCTTACCCCTTGTTCGAGTCCACCACTCTCGCCTTTGCATTAGCTGGCCGAGTTCGTTATGGCTCTTGTGAACAAGGTTTGAGGAACTTAGCTCCTTTCAATTCTCACTGTCACAGGACTCGCCTTTCTGAGACAAGCCGGCCCCTTCCACTTCTGTGACATGTCTTTCTCTTATCATTTCCTGTATGACTCTTAATCACTGAACCGTTATCCACAGTTTAATTGTGGACAGTTACTGTAACTTTCTAGGGTTTTTGCCCTCTTATAAATCACGAAGGGTAGGGCCCAGAACCCCCACTTGTCCCTTTCGCCTCCAAATTCTCCTTTTTCCCTTGCTCCTTTCTTCCCGCGCGCAGCACACCCCGCACGGTCGCCATGGCTCCCAAGCGCACCAAGGAAACTTCCAAGGCCAAGGCCTCCACGTCCAGTAGGACGATCGACATCGCCGCCGCGGCTGCCGCCGCCGCTAGAGCTCCATCATCGAAGCGCTCGATCTCCGCCGATTGGGGCGGATCTACTGTTACCGCCGAGCAGCTTAAAGGACATCGGCTTGCTGGCCTTCTTCCTTCTAGTGTCAAGGCTCGAGCCCCAGGGGACGAGGTGGTGCTCTCTCCCGCGAAGGATGAGGTCGTGATTTTCTCTGAACATCTATTCCGCGGATTCACGCCCCCGGGTAACCTATTCTTCCGCCAGCTCCTTGATTTTTACAAGCTGCGCACCCATGATTTGGCTCCCAACTCTGTCCTCACTTTATCCAATTTCGTGACTCTTTGTGAGGATTACCTCCAAATCAAGCCAGACCTTGACCTCTGGCTTGAAATTTTCTATTGCAACCCCCAACTCGAAACCTCTGGGGGCCCTCTCCTTCAATGCGGCGCTGTTGCTCTTCAGCGTCGCCTCCATTCTGTCTTCCCAAAGCCTGTTTTTTCAAACCGTGTCAAGGATTGGCACAAAACTTTCTTCTACTGCAAGGACACTTTTCCTGCAGATGAACCTCGACTCCCTCTATTCTCTGAGGATCGCCTAGAGGCGACTCCTCTCATGAAGGATAGGTGCTCAGAGGCCACCCGATGAAAAGTTGAGTCCTTGATCATCCGAGTTCAAGCTCTTCTATCTCATAATTTGGAGAACATGGATCTTGTACGCTGCTGGACAACTTGGAGAATTCAGCCGCTAAGTCCTAGGACTCAGCTTATATGGCAGTACACCCGCTGCGTGACCGATGACCTCCGCACAACAGATAAATTATCAGATGGTCCTGAACTGGGTCGGCTAATAAAAAAGCTGACTGGGAAGCTGGTGAAGGACCAAGCACACTTTGGGCTCCAGCCCTTCTACTCCACCAATCCAGCTCCTGATGTAAGCATTTTACTTTGTGTCATTTTTAACTTGCTTTTCTCTGTCTCGTTTGCTAACTCATTCTCTCTGACTCCTTTGCAGCTAACTGACTCCTTCTGGAAGCCAGCCTCTGAAGCTGGAACCAGAGCTGAAACTAAAGCTGAAGTTGAGGAGGAGACTACTGTCACAGAGCAAACTGTTGTGGTAGAAGACGCTGATGATGACACCAACGACGAGTCCTCTCAAGAGGCTCCCGTTGAAGATGATGGTGATGCTGATGAAGATGAGGAGTCCTCACCAGAGGCTCCTGCTAAGGATGACAATGATGAAGGTGAGTCCTCCCCAGAGGCTCCTGTTACTGAGCAGGGACACAGGGCTTCTAGCCCTGCTGCTACCTAGCCAACCTTGTCCGAGGAATCATCAGCCGCGAAGAGTCACTCCTCCTCTTCCTCAGCCTCCAATAATAATGGGTCTCGAGAGGCTGTCCCCAAGGTACCTCTCTCACGAGTCCTTGGGTAAACCCATTCGACTAAGCCTGAAGAGTGTGTGCAGAGTGTTATCGCCGCTAGGAAGAGGAAGTTGCGATCCGATGGGCCGGCGGATACACCTGATCCCTTGCTAGTTTCACATCAACGGAAGTCGACTTCTCCTCCTAACAAAGATGACTCCTACCATTCTGGCATGTATATGCCATCTTCTGACTCTCAGGCCTCCTTGGACCTTGAGACTAACACTGGGTATGACTTCTCTGCTTACTTGTACTTATTTGACTTTTGCATTTCCCTTTCACTAGATTTACTGCTGACTTCTGTCTTTATCTATTTTAGGGCTCGGCCTTGTGTCAAGGTCACCAAGCTCCAAAGCATGACTGATGTCACATCGGCTCGTGGGTTTGTCCCTCCTTCGGCTTCTCAGACAACAAGCACGAGGACAGGTCCCTCCACACCTGCATCTGCAGGTGTTAACATTACTACAGCTCACACTATTCCCGAGTCCCCTTCAAGGACTCGGGAGGCGACTCCACTGGTGGTCCATCCCTCCTCTGAGACTAGGATCCCTACTGCCATTCCTCAAGCTCCTCCGGCTCCTCAGAAGGCGGCTCCTGCAGCTCAACTGAACGACAAGCCGGCCAAGTCTTCTATTGACTACAGTCGACTTCAAGTGGCTGATAACTTGTCCTTCTCTGAGGCTTGGGCAGAGGCTGTCGACTTAAATGATCAATCAGCCAGGCTAAAGGATGACGAACAAGCGGCCCTTAGGTCCCTTCATATGATCCATAACGTAAGCTTTATGACTTCTACCCTTATGCTTTCTGGTCGCCTCCTATTGAAGTAGCCCCCAAGCACCTGTCTGTGGTGACTTGTGACTAAGATAGGTGCTTTGCACTGAACTTGAACTCAATTGCTGTGTACAAAAAAAATTGCACACTGTAGCCCCCAAGCACTGAGTCCTTAGCTCTACTAGGACTCGGGGCTGTTGATTTGCTGACTGTAAGGTTCTTGGACCAAAAAACTTTTCCACGAGTAGCCCCCAAGCGCCGAGTTGTCAGCCTGCGACGACTTGGAGCTACAAATCAATGTAATTAACTGGTACTTAGCTTGTAGAAAAAATTTCTGCTCTGCGAGTAGCCCCCAAGCGCCAAGTTGTTAACTTGTGACGACTTGGAGCTACTGACTTGTTAACTAGGACTCATGCCTTTTGTTTTTGGAGAAAAATCCGACTCCTGAGTAGCCCCCAAGCGCCAAGTTGTTAACTTGTGACGACTTGGAGCTCATGAGTTCTCTATTTGCCTTGCAACTCTTGACTTGTAAAATCTTACTTGTCAATTGCGACTTGTAATATCTGACTTGTCAATTCTGATTTGTAATATCTGTCTTGTGCTAGTAGAACCTTGTTGCCAAGATGAAGAGGGATATGAAAGAGCTGGAAGACCAGGCAGTTGCTAGTGCCAGGTCTGACCAAGCTGAAAAAGAGCACTCCCTTCAACTTGAAAAGGATGTGAAGATTCTGTCTACTCAGCTGGAGCAGGTGAAAAAAGAGGCCGAGATTGCCAAAAAGACTGCACTGAAAGCTCACAATGAGCTAAAAGCAGTTTATGACACCTGTCGCAAGGGCATTGGAGCCATGTGCCAACATATATTTGGTAAGTTTGTGTCTTTGCTTAATCCCTTTTTGCACTTTTCTGAAGTACTTCTCAACCGGTATTAACTGACTTCTTTCTGTAGGATCTGACTCCCCAAAACTAAAGCTGCCTGTTAGCAAGCAACTCCATGAGATGCTAGACCACTGCCATGGACTACAAGAGGGAGCTCGTGCTGTGGTGAAGTACTTGAATGCTAAGGGCAAGTGCCCCAAAGAGCCTGAACGTCTGGTGGATGAGTTGTCAAGAGCTCCAGGCTATATGCGCCTCTGGAAGCAGTCCACCTTGAGGAGAGCCGCCATCAGGATCCTTGCCCACAGCTATTACCCTACAGTCTTGGAGCCAGCCTTGCTTACTATGGGGAAACCAGAGCAGCATGAAGATGGCAAACCCTTTACTCAGGATGACTTCAAGGCTGAGGAGAAGTTGGTGCGCCCCTATGCTTGTGAGATTGCCAACAAGATGGACCCTGAGGTATGGGTTCATCATTATGACTTGGAGAACAAAAGGGTTGCTCCAGAGACTCCATTGATTGTAAAGTTTGGCCGCCCCTCACAGGACTCAGCTGGTGCCCCTTCTTCTGCTGCACCGAGTTCTTCTACCCCGGCGGCTCCTGTGCTTAGCAACCCAACTGGTGCAGAGCCTGTACTGAAGACTCCTGCTGCGCCCACTCCTTCAAGAGTTATCCCTGGTGACGCCCAGCAACAAGAAGAGCTAGCTAAGCACATGAAGAGTCCCAAAGGTACCGGTTTTCAAACGAAGAGAGTCGCCACCAAGCCTCCTGTGAAGCCGGCTCATGCTTCAGCTGCTCAAGTTAAGGACAAATCCCCAGCCAAGGACTCCTCAACTCCAGCCAAGAAGTCGACTCCTGCAAAGGATAATTCCCTTGATGATTTTTAATCATTGTGTAATGATGTACTCATGGTGTTTAAACTTTTAGCTTTCTAGCTATTCTTAATTTGTGCCAATCGGCTTGTAATGACTTGCTTAACTTACTGTGACGTTGATATGTCTTATCTATGCAAGTCATTGGTTGGTTCTTATAACCCATCTAATTTTCCACTGATGAATAAGTAGGCCCTGCATGACTTCTCTTACAGTTTGTGCTGACAAGATCCTAACGTCTTATGTCCTTTAGGATTCATAAGAGCCGGAGACGAGTCATGCCTGTAGATTAGCCATATTGTGCAGGATGCATCTGACTTACCAGCGAGAAAATTAGGAAAAGTTCGGCTACTGTGCCGGGTTCAAGAGTCTAAGCTTGACTTTTTTCTATGAAAAGCAAGCCCCCAAGAACCTGATAATCAAATATAAAGAATAAAGCGCAGTCGCTGGGTGACTCGACTAAAGAACTCATATTCATTGAAGCCGGCTTTATTTCCTTTGATCATGATAATTTGATTACATCTAGGCATGGCTCACTGGGCTCTTTGCTTTCCAACTCATAAAACTATTACAACTTAGGTATAGTAAGGACGTAGCTGAGCTATGTTCCAAGGCCTCTTTGCCTCTGCATATGGATCTAGCGTATGAGCTGTGTCAGCTCCTTTACTTTCACTTGCCGGCTCTCGTACATCCATTAGATAGTACAACCCATTGTGCAAATTCTTGCTTATGATGAACGGTCCTTCCCATGGTGGAGATAACTTGTGCATCCCTTCCTTATTTTGGACTAGGTGAAGCACTAAGTCTCCTTCCTGGAAAGTCCAAGTCCTGATTCTGCGTGCGTGATAACACCGCAAGTCCTGCTTGACGTGGGGTTACCATGGCAAATCCCATCGGTAAGATACCTAGGGTGTCGTATAGAGGGAGAAGTTGGCGCGCTGGTAGTGTCGGATGGCTGACAAGCAAGGATTTACCCAGGTTCGGCCCCTCATTGTGAGGTAAATACCTACGTCTTGGTTTTCTGATTATATTCATGGTGGCGATTACAAGGTGGCCCGGAGGCTATGGTTGAGGAGATTGGATCTCTCTATGTTGCCGCCGTTTGCGGGTGTCTAGTCTATCTGTCCCCTGTGTTTGGTTGCCCCTACCTGGCTTTATATATGCAACCAGGTAGGGTTTACATGAGTTGCCTTGCCCTCCAAGTTCTAGCTTCTTTGGGCCGCCAGGTGGGCTTCCAAATACATCTTCGGTTGAGCTGCACCGGGTATGCCAATGGTGGGGTGCCCGAAGGGTATGCCCACGTCAGTAGCCCCCGAGTGTCTGGTCGATTCGTAGAATCGGGCAGAGACTCAGAGCAGCATGTCGAATAGGCGTAGTCGATGTGTCGGGTACATTGATGACTTTGTGAAATCTGGTGCGAGCGTAAGAAAACTGATAATAATAAATCTGATGCGGGTGTAAGGAACCCGACTTTGAGAAGTCATGTGCAGGCTATAGAGAGCCCGACTTTGATAAGTCCGGTGCGGGTTATAGAGAACCCGACTTTGAGAATTCCGATGCGGGTTATAGAGAGCCCGACTTTAATAAGTCCGGTGCGGGTTATAGAGAACCCGACTTTGATAATTCCGATGCGGGCTATAGAGAGCCCGACTTTAATAAGTCCGGTGCGGGTTATAGAGAACCCGACTTTGATAATTCCGATGCGGGCTATAGAGAGCCCGACTTTAATAAGTCCGGTGCGGGTTATAGAGAACCCGACTTTGAGAATTCCAATGCAATATGGTCGACTCTGCTGAGGATCGAGTGCAAACAGAAGTTTTAACTCAATTCTCATCGGGTGCGCGACCAGCGCTCCCGATGGGAGTAGCCCCCGAGGCTATGTTCAACTATTTATAGTTGGGCATAGGCTCAATTTGCCTTGCTTTTTGTCGTGATCAAGCACTTGGCGAGTGCCGCTCCCGATGGGAGTGTAGAACTCGAAGAGTCTGGCGGGAATTTAACATTTATCATATCGACCTGGTGCGATTTTGCTATTGGTGATTCATTCGTATCCGTATTTCAGGACGCTTTAGCGGTGGATTTTGCGTAATAAGTCTAGTACTCTCGACGGATCGGGACCAGTTAAGTGCTCTCGGGCACAAGCATTATCAGCGTACGTCAAACTCGAGTCCCCGGGCTCGAGCTTGGAGGCTAGTCCCTTCGACTCCAGCCGCTTGGGATCTTACGGAGTCGAATTCGGCCTGAAAGGGTACCCAACGCGTCCGTCGGGATTTTTCTTCACACCTGCTGGTGCGGCATATCTGTCAAGCTACCACGGCTGCTGCCAGTGGGCCTGGCCCTACATGACGGATCGGTGGGTCTTACCTTTGCACTACGGAGTGCAGCATCCGAGGGTCAGCTGTATTTGATTCATCTCAGGTATTTTGCTCGAGTTAGACCGAAGTCGATAACCTTTCGAGTGTTGCACAGTCGTGCTTTCATTGAGTGCGCGGTGGAGCTCCTGAGTATCGGGTGCCGCTGACCCGATGTAGTATCAGGTGCCGATGAGGCAATGTTGTATCGGGTGCCCCTGAGGCAATGTTCTTGTAGGGCTTGTACAGCGTAGCCCCCGAGTATGGGGTGCCGCTGACCCGATGTAGTATCAGGTTCCGCTGAGGCGATGTTGTTGTAGGGCCTTTACAGCATAGCCCCCGAGCATCGGGTGCCGCTGACCCGATGTATTATCAGGTATCGCTGAGGCGATGTTGTTGTAGGGCCTGTACAGCGTAGCCCCCCGAGTATCGGGTGCCGCTCACCCGATGTAGTATCAGGTGCCGCTGAGGTGATGTAGTATCGGGTGCCACTGGGTGACTCAACGCGGCGGACGGAGTCAACACGGCGGAGTAGATATGAGGGACTCGACGCAGAGGACGGAGTCAACGCGGCGGAGTAGATGCGAGAGACTCGACGCGGTGGACCGAAGTCGACACGGCGGAGTAAATGCAGGGGACTCGACGCGGCAGACCGGAGTCGACGCGGCAGAGTATATGCGACGGACTCGACGCGGCGGACCGGAGTCGACGCGGCGGAGTAGTTTGTTGTTGTTGTTGTTGATGTCGAAACGCCAGCCCCCGAGGGTACGTAATACCCTTCTAGGGAGCGGGCTCTTTGCGAAGCGGATGTAACGGACTCGACGCGGCGGACAGAGTCGACGCGGCGGAGTAGATGCGACGGACTCGAGGGGCGACTGCAACGTTCAGCCCCCGAGTCTATCTTGTCGAATTGGCGAGGGGTGCATCTGCAATAACTGAAAGGAAAAATCGTGGTACCATATGTGGCGCAGCCCCCGAGTGTCGGGTGCGGCCGAAGCAGGTTATATGTGTGGCTAAGTAGCCTTATTGACTGCAAAAATTAAATATAAGAACGACTTAGCTGTTGATGACACGTAGATCGAAGCATGGCGATTAAACCGGAACGGCGCGTGTCGTTGATGCCGCGACGGCATAGCGGGTCTATGACGGTTGTAATTGTCCGCGATGCGGACTCCAAGGCGTGGACGATCTCGACTACAGCGGAGTCGATGTAACCGTAGATGATGCGGCGGATGGGGTCGACGCTGCGGACGACGTAGTCGACGCGGCGGATGTAGTCGACACAGCAAATGAAGTCGACGCAGCGGATGGAATCGACGCGGCGGAGTTGCTCCTCTTCTGTCTTGCGAGTCGACGAAATCGGTTCCAAATCCGAACTCGCGAGTTGAATTCGCGAACTCGCCTAGATCTAAAACTTGCTGTATTGCGCGAGTCATTGACGGAGATCCAACTGTTGGAATTGGCTCAAATTTCTTGGAGTGCTGCGGGATTGTATTCCGCATGTTTTCACCGGAGGGATCTTCAAATTGATGTCCGAGTCAACCTAGATAATTATTTTCCGAAGCCGCACGAAATTCCGTCAGGGTTCTGACACAGGTTCAGTGCGTGGGTCGGCCAGGAAGATCCAGCCGTTGGAACGCGCTGAAATTTTAACAGCTTGTAGAAAACTCGATTTCGAATCTTTCCACCGAAGGGATCGTCGAGATGAGTTCCGAGTTGCCATCGAGATGAGTTGGTGCAGATTGAAGATTGGATCGCGAAATCGCGGATGAGACCGGCGAGTCGTGGATAGTGGTTGTTGACGAAGTCGAACACGACAAAGTAGATGAATCGGCTAGATGCGATCTGGCTGCCGTTGTCGATGGAGATTGAAGCCGCCGACACCGCGATCCAGCACGCGTTCTTCCCACAGACGGCGCCAATTGACGTGGGGTTACCACGGTAAATCCCATCGGTAAGATACCTAGGGTTTCGTATAGAGGGAGAAGTTGGCGCGCTGGTAGTGTCGGACGGCTGACAAGCAAGGATTTACCCAGGTTCGGCCCCTCATTGTGAGGTAAAGACCTACGTCCTGCTTGTCTGATTATATTCATGGTGGCGATTACAAGGTGGCCCGGAGGCTATGGTGGAGGAGATTGGATCTCTCTATGTTGCCGCCGTTGGCGGGTGTCTAGTCTATCTGTCCCCTCTGTTTGGTTGCCCCTACCTGGCTTTATATATGCAACCAGGTAGGGTTTACATGAATTGCCTTGCCCTCCAAGTTCTGGCTTCTTTGGGCCGCCAGGTGGGCTTCCAAATACATCTTCGGTTGAGCTGCACCGGGTATGCCAATGGTGGGGTGGCCGGAGGGTATGCCCACGTCACTGCTGATAAACTACTGACCTTTCAAGGGCTAATTCTCTTGCTTATTCGAGTGCGTCCACCGAGTCCTGACGAGCGAGTTCATTCTCTGTCTCGACGTAATTGGCGACTCGTGGCGAGTCATCGATCAAGTCGCTAGGCAGGACGGCTTCTGCTCCATACATCATGAAGAAAGGTGTGAATCCAGTAGATCTGTTAGGAGTTGTCCTTATACTCCAAAGTACTGCTGGCAACTCGTCAACCCAACTTCCAGCGGCTCTTAACAAGGGGACTCGGAGCCGAGGCTTAATTCCCTTCAGCAACTCCTGATTTGCCCTCTCTGCCTGTCCATTGGACTGTGGATGTGCTACTGAAGCTAGGTCGAGTCTGATGTTGTTCTCACCGCAGAACTTGGCCATCTCCCCAACTGATAAGTTGGTACCATTGTCTGTAATGATGCTGTGAGGATATCCAAAGCGTGTTGCTATCTTCTTGAAAAATCTCACTGCTGATGCTCCGTCGACTCTGCTGACGGGTTCGACTTCCACCCACTTGGTGAACTTGTCAACTGCTACTAGCAGATGGGTCTTGTGGCAGGGCGACTTTGAGAAAGGGCCCACCATGTCAAGCCCCCAAACTACAAACAGCCAAGTGATAGGAATAGTTCTGAGTTCTTGGGCTGGCACGTGGTCTTGCCTTGCGTACCTTTGGCATCCGTCACAGACTCGCACTATCTTTTCTGCGTCCAGATGTGCTGTTAACCAAAAGAACCCGTGCCTGAAAGCTTTTGACACCAAGGATCTAGTGGATGCATGATGACCACAATCACCTGCATGAATCTCTTGCAGTATTTGCCTGCCCTCCTCTGGAGACACACATCTCTGGTATACTCTAGTGACACTCCTTCTGTACAACTCGCCATTAATGACTGTGTAGGACTTGCATCGTCTGATGAGTTGTCTCTGTTTGACTTCATCCTGTGGGAGTTCACCCCTGAGAAGATATGCAAGGTAGGGCTCTGTCCATGCTGGTATTGCCCGTGCTGCTGCCACAAGTGTCGACTCTGGATCTGGGAAGGCTAACTCCTCCTCTGAAGGCAACTTGACTGATGGGTGGTGAAGTTCATCCACAAATACGTTTGGGGGTACTTTCTCCCTTCGAGAGCCGAGTCGTGATAACGCATCTGCGGCCTCGTTCTTGCGTCTGTCAATGTGATCCACTTGATAACCAGAAAAGAACCCGGCTATCTGTTCGACTGCTCTTCTGTAAGCCGCCATGTTTGCATCCTTCGAGTCCCAGGTTCCAGATACTTGCTGAGCTACAAGGTCCGAGTCTCCAAAGCACCTGATACGCTTGATATTCATCTCCTTGGCAAGGCGGAGTCCATGTAGCAAAGCCTCATACTCTGCCATGTTGTTTGTACAATCAAAGTGCAACTGGAGGACATATGCAAACTTATCTCCTTTTGGTGAAGTTAAAACCACGCCGGCTCCTGAGCCTTCTAGCTGTCTGGACCCGTCGAAGTGCATTGTCCAATGTTTGGTGCAGGGTGAGCTTGGTGAGGATGTGAAATTTGTCCAGTCATTGTCGTGGTGGGTTGCACGGCATATCCATCAGAGACGGAAAAGAGTGTGGGGCAGGCGACGATGGATGCTCGCGCGGGATTGGGCAACAAGCACGCAAACACACGCTAGTTACCTAGGTTCGGGGCCCTCCCTGTGGAGGTAACACCCCTACGTCCTGCTCTTCTTGTTCTTATTGCTTGATCACAGAATCGGGCTACAAAGGTGCTCCTTGAGCTGTTTCGGGTGGCAGCCGGCTGGTGATCCTAGCCGGCTGGAGGTTGAAGATGATACTACCTGATGTTCTCGTTGCTAGTGTGCATGCCTCGCGCAGGAGGCTCTAGCCCGCTTTATATAGGCAGCGGGCTAGGGTTTTGGGTTACAGGAAGTTACATGTTTGTCCCTATGACATCACTACGGTTTCGAGCCGGCTGGAGCTTGTTGTCATGATTCGGTACAGGAGATGCCCGACAGCGAGTACTGTTCACCAGGAGCGGTTACGTGATCCGGGCCCACCCGTACGGAGTTGTCGGTTGTTCGCGTCCGGCTCCAGCCCAGCCGGATGCCTGCATCCGGGCAAATCCAGGCGGCCTGCTTCAGGCGGCTAGCTTCAAGCGGCACTGGGAGCTTTTGAGGAAATGGACCTCTTTGGGATATCCGGGGTTCATATCCCCGACACTAGCCCCCGAGATCGTGGAGCCTTGCTAGCTTGCTGGGAAGACTTCTCGATCTTCTCCCCTTTGTCTTGAATCGTTGTGGTTGAAATGTCGAGGTTGGGGTCGGCGCCGGGTGGAACCGATGCTTGCTTGTGGGGAATGCTCAACGGGCGCTCCTGTCCTTGGTTGCGTGTCGTTGAAGTTATTGTTGAATAGTCCGGCTTCATGGCATAGGATCCGCAGATTTCTGTGGTCTGGATTGGCCGGCTCGAAAACTCGGGTCATGGCCTACGTCAGCCACGACCTGCCGCCTTGGGGAGCCGTTGGTGTTCTGCCCGAGGCCTGGCGCACATCGCCTCGGCTTCTCCGGGCCGGATTTTCTGTGGCAACTGCTTGCTTGCGGGATCATCTGCGGAAAGTGCGGCACGGTTGCCCGCCACGCGGCGCGACGAGCGGGGCGGTTCCGCTCGGCTTCGGCTTTAAAGTGGAAAGAGGGGGAACGGCCGGGGCTACCGTTCCCCATTCTCGCTTCGTCTTCCTCCTCGGTTCTTGCGCACTCTAGCTCTCGCCCATCTTCTCTCTCTCGCGTGCCATTCCTGCACTCGCCTCGTTCAACACGGGGAACCGATCCTCAATGGCGAGCTCAGGCGCATGGATGGGCTCCACCGTGGATGATGATTACATCTGGGAGCTCCGTCGGAGGATGTTCTTGGGGACGACGGACGAGGTGGAAGCCCGCGCCCCCCTGAAGAGGAAGTTTCCCCGGCGCCCAAGAAGGACGAGGTCGTCGTATTTTCCGCGCATTTGGAGCGGGGAATGGGGCTCCCGGTGAGCTCCTTCTTCGCCGAGTTCTTGCGCTTCTATGGGCTGCAACCCCATCATCTGGGGGCGAATTGCATCACCCAGCTGTCCTGCTTCGTCGTGCTGTGCGAGGCGTACTTGGGCATCTGGCCCAGCATGGAGATTTTTGGTATGTTCTTCTTCCTGCGGTCTCAGACGACCGCCGGGCAGCAGCGCGACTGCGGTGGCGTCTCCATCAGCGCGAAGAACACGCCGCTGCCCAAGATCAACCTGCCTGATTCCATCAAGAAGTGGCAAGGCACCTACTTCTACGTCCGGAATCTTACGGACGCCGACCGGATCGGCCTTCCGGCCTTCTCCAATTCGCTGCCGGCTGCCAGGTCTTGGCTCCGGAAGCCGCCTGTGGACGCGGCCCTCGAGAAGGTCTTGTTTGGCCGGCTGAAGGTGTTGGTGGCGGGCGGCCTAACGTCCAGGGACCTGACCCTGACGTGGCTGTCGAGGCTGGTATATCCGCTACAAGCGCGCCCGCACAAGATGTGCTTCTACTCCGGCATCCGGGATCCCAGCCGGACCTGCTTGGAGTTGCCAGGCCAGAAGGGCCTCCGCAAGTGGGCTGCCCGCCTCATCACCGACAGGGTCGAGGTGGAATGGGATTTTGGGGCCGAGCCGTTCACCCGCGAGGAACGTGCCCCCGAGGTTAGTCTTTGCAATTTCGTCCGTCTTCGATTTTTTTGTCCGGCTGCCGCCTGATTCAGCCGGCCTGTCGCGCAGCTTTGCGACCTTCAGAAGGTCGAGGACTTCGAAGTCGTCTTCGAGCCCGACGTCAGCGGTCCCTTCACCAGGGCACTGACGAGGTTATTGGAGGAGGAGGAGTCCGCCGACGTAGAGGCGGAAGGAGATGCGGACGCCGCCGACGAAGATGAATCGGGCGGTGGCGCCCATGCCGCCGCCGAAGATGAATCAGGCGGTGGCGCCCGTGCCGGCCCGGATGGGCGCGGCGACACCACCGAGTCGTCCGGTGGGGGCGCCGATGTTGATGGGGGTGGCGGAGATGATGACGACGCCGTCCACACCGCAACGAGCCCTGTCCCCTCCGCCAGTTCCGACTCCGATCCGGTAGCCGACCGGGGCGAGGACCTCGAGCGTGACGTCCCTCCTCGCGTCTTGCCGCCTCGCGGTAAGTCTCCCGAGCCCGGCGTCGCCGGGCAAACTGATGATGTAATGCGCGTGGTAGTGAATCTTTCCAGTGGTTCCGAGCCGGACTCTGAAGGTTCTTCTTCCGTGCCAGCCTCCAAGCCGGCGACGTCCTCCCGCCGGACCAAGGAGTTGGAGGCGGCGGCGCGGAAGAAAGTGGTTCTTCCCCGGCGGATCCAGAGCGAGAGGCGGTCGAAGTCGGCCGCCGATGTTGATGCGAATGTCGCGCCGCCCAAGCGGAAGGGCGCGTTCGAGAAACGGGGCGTGCTGCCCGCCAAGAAGTTGGCTCTTTCGTCGTCCCGGCCTACCACGGCCGGCTTGATGCCCGCCGGGAAAACATCGGCGGAGGCCCGGGCGGACGAGATTGTGGCCGAAGTTAGGGCCGAGGTTGACGCCAGGATGGCGGAGAAGGCGGATGCCGCCACTGGTGGGGTCGACAATGAGGTGACTGATCACGTTTCTGGTGGTGATTTTATTTATGACTTGAACCCGGGGGATTTGGAGAGGGAGTTTTATGCTCAAACGACGCAGGCGGTTTTGGCCTTAGAGACATCTGACACTGGTATGACTGTGGAGCAGCTGCTGGCCTCGAAGGAGGACGAGGAGAGGACGAGGGCGGCGGACGTGGAGAGGGCAGAACCTGCCGCCGGCGGGACCCGCGCCCAGGTGGTTAATTTTTCTCCTCCTGTTGTTCTTGGTTATGACTCGGGTATCGAGGATATGGAGAAAGCTGTTTACGCGGAGCTGGCGCAGGCGGATTCGATCCGGGCGGAGATGGACGCCAAGGCGGCCGCGAAGCAACCAGCGGCTGCCAAGGCGGCTGAGGAGAGGGCGGGAGCGAGCGCGGATGCCCGCAAGACCGCGGAGGCCGGCGCTGGGGCTGAAGTGGTGCCGGCTGGCGCGGAGCGGCCGGTTGAAGACTCCGCTGTCCCGGCGAAGGGCGGCGAGGCGCCCTCCGTTGGCGTGAAGCGCCCGTCCGACGCTGTGCCGTCTCCCCCACCGAAGCGCTTGAAGAGGAGGACAGCCAGGGTCCTGGGCTCATGTGACGGGTAAGCCTTCGTCTTGTGGTAGAAATCTTGCTACTTGTACTTGGTGGTGACGCTTTCCTCGTTTCGTAGGGCGCCGCTTCCAGTAGTGGAGACGGCATCTGTCGCGGTGATGGAATCGGCTTCGGTGCTTGTCCCCGAGACCCCCGTGGCACAGGCGGCTGATCCGCCTTCGGAGGCGGCGACGGTGACGGCGAATGTGGAAATGGTCGACCCGGTGTCGGCAAATGTCGCTCCCCTTGTGGTCGACTCCTACCCTCCAGATTCGGCTGGTGCTGGCGAGGCGTCGGTGGGCTCCTTCCAAATAGTTCCCCGGTCCGGCGCCGGGGCCGGGTATCTCGCCTTCCCCACTCCTTCCTCGTCGGTGGCCGAGACGGCCAAGGACAAGGCCATTGCGGGGGCGACGGCTTCGCTCCCCGGTCCTCGCCAGTCGGTCCTGGTGTCTTCTCCGCCATACTCTGGGCCGGTGCCGGCTCGGCCCGACGCGTCGGGGAGGATTCCCCTTGCCGCGCTGGCAGAGCAGACGGCCAGGGAGAACTTGGCCAACATAACATTGCTCTGCTCCTCCGTCGAGCAGGGCTTCGCCGAGGTGGCTAAGGAGGCGGTGTTGCTCAAGCGAGAGCTTGAGGCGGCTAAAGGTCTAGCTTTCTTTCTTGTTCGCACTCTGTCTTGTCGTTCTGCATTTTCTCTTGCATGTCCTGGTTTGACGATGATCCGATCTCCACAGGCGACGCCACCTCCCGCGCCGGCTTGGAGAAGCAGCTGAAGGAGAAGGACGCCGCCCTGTCCTTGGCCAAGGCCGATCTCCAGGCGGCGGAAAAGGTGTCGGAGGAGCGCCGCCTCGAGGCCGTCCGGCTGGACGAGGAGGCGGCGAAGCTGCGGGAAGCTGAGCGTCGGAAGCAGAGCGAGATTGAGTCCCTCCGCGAGAATGCGACCGAGCTGAGGATTCTGCTGAAGGATTCCGTCGAGAACAACGACCAGATCGTCCAGGCGGCCAAGGCGCGTGAGCTTGAGCATGAGCGGCTGGTGGGCGGCCTGGTCAAGGAGGTCGAGCGCGTGAACGAACTGATCCTCGGTAAGTGAGGTCTCCTTTCTCCTTGATTTCTTGCTTGGGGTCTTCTACTCGGCCTCACTGGTTTGAAATGCAGGCCTCTATCCCGAGGTAGACGCGCAAATCCAAAGATATGCTGCCTCGGCTCATTCTCGACCAGAGTCCTCCGATGCTGCTGCTGGGTCTACTCCGACAGCCGTCTCTCGTCTTCTTCAATTCGGCCAGGAGTTCGATCGGCTGAAAGAAGCAGCTGGCGGCGTGCTTGAGAACCTGTGGCCGGATGCTCCCTTGCCAGCTGCTCTCCATGATCTGTCCACCCGGCTTGAAGGGGCACCAGTTGGCATCAACGAGCAGGTGGAGATGGCGGCGCGCGGAGGCACCGACATGGCACTGGCCGTGGTGAAGTCATGGTATCCTGGCGTGCAGATGAGCAGGCTGTTGGATGGCTTCCGCACTGGAACATCCCTCGCGAGCCTACGTCCGGAAATCGCCGTGGCCTCCGGGCGAGTTGCCGAGGCGGTGGACCTGACGAAGCTTGTGCCTGCTGAACCATCCTCGACGCCGCAGCCAGCTGAAGATACTGGAGCCAGCGACGCCGCTGCTGCCACCGATGCCACTACCGCCTGATTTGCTTGTTTCCCTGGGATGCCGGGTGTAACTGTCGTTCTGTACTATTAACTGTCCTGCCACATTATTCACCTTGTTATGTCGTGCACTTTTGAAGATTGCCTTAAAAATTCGATGTTCTGTTTCCTGCCGTAGACTGTTATCATGAGTGTCGTTTCCTCTGTGATTGCTGGGTCTTTGCGTCGGAACTCGTGCTCGTTTTGGTGATGATAATCACCATGCCTAGCCCCCGAATTTTGGGCCGGCTTGAGCATCTAGCCGGGTCGAAATTTTCACGTCTTTTGTTTGTCTTTCGCTTTTCTTCCGTCGTCGTTATGTCGCGCAGCCCCCGAGTCCGTGACTCGTGGTGTTATAAATTTGTGTCCGGGTCTGGGCAGCCGCCTTGGCGGGTGCGCAGCCCCCGGGAATTTTATGCCGGCTGACGGCTTGGCAGCCCCCGAGTCCGTGACTTGGGGTGTTATAAATTTGCGTCCGGGTCTGGGCAGCCGCCTTGGCGGGTGCGCAGCCCCCGGGAATTTTATGCCGGCTGACGGCTTGGCAGCCCCCGAGTCCGTGACTTGGGGTGTTATAAATTTGCGTCCGGGTCTGGGCAGCCGCCTTGGCGGGTGCGCAGCCCCCGGGAATTTTATGCCGGCTGACGGCTTGGCAGCCCCCGAGTCCGTGACTTGGGGTGTTATAAATTTGCGTCCGGGTCTGGGCAGCCGCCTTGGCGGGTGCGCAGCCCCCGGGAATTTTATGCCGGCTGACGGCATGGCAGCCCCCGAGTCTGTGACTCGGGCTGATATAAATTTGCGTCCGGGTCTGGGCAGCCGCCTTGGCGGGTGCGCAGCCCCCGGGAATTTTATGCCGGCTGACGGCTTGGCAGCCCCCGAGTCCGTGACTCGGGGTGATATAAATATGCGTCCGGGTCTGGGCAGCCGACTTGGCGGGTGCGCAACCCCCGGGAATTTTTTTTTGCCGGCTGACGGCTTGGCAGCCCGACTCGGGGTGATATAAATATGCGTCCGGGTCTGGGCAGCCGACTTGGCGGGTGCGCAGCCCCCGGGAATTTTTTGCCGGCTGACGGCTTGGCTCCTTAGCTTCTGTGCGTGGACCCGGTTGCAGTTACTGAGGAGTTCCATCATCTGCGTCTCACTGCCACGTGTAGACCGTGGGATCGTGGGTGACGGTTGGGTCTCCCACGTTGTCCCCTGCTTCTGCTATAAAACTCTGCCGCTTTCTTCTTTCTTCCTCACTTGCGCTTGCTTGCTCTCGCTTCACCTTCTTCTTCTTGTTTCCTCGCAGCTCTACCATGGTGAAGTCCGAGCCTCTGGACGCTGCCGCCGAGGGGACCGCCGCTGCGCCTCCGGCGAAACATCCTCGCGGCCGTCCTCCTAAGAGGGGCGGACGGGGACGAGGAAAAGCGATCGCCACCGTTGCCGCCGGTAGCAGCGCTGGCCGCGGCAAGGGCGGCGGCCGCACTGGCCCGAAGAAGGCGAGTACCGCCGGCGGCGGCGTTGGTGGTAGCGTTGGTCGCGGCAAGAGCCTCCTTGTTCTTCACGACTCGTCGAGCGAGGAGGAGGCCACCCCTGTTCTTCCGCCTCCGGGTTTTGACCCGGTTCCCAAGTATGCTCCCTCTGCTGTCGCTGACAGCGAGGAAGACAGCGCGGAGTTGTCTTCCGCCTCTTCTGATTCCCTTGAGAATCCCTGGCGCCTGGGATGGGATGTGTTCCCCATCGAAGAGTTCCTCCTGATCTTGCACCCGCCGGTTGTTGGGCCGGTGCAGAGGCTTCCTGATGCCTTCGCCGACGCACTGCCGGGCGTTGGCCACTTCATGTTCAAGCTCTTCCGTGAGGGTGCTACCCAGGGCCCCTGGAATGCCACTGTGCGATTCACCTCCCAGGTGGAGGGTGACGACGTTGTCAACAAGGTGGAGTTCGTCAGGGGGTGGGACGAGTTTGCCGATTTCTACGAGCTCGAAGCCGGCTTCATCCTCAGCTTCCGCCTTCGGCGCGACCGAGGCATCTTCTATGTGAAGGTGTTCGACGGCACCCTCTGCCTCAAGCCCTGGGTTGGCAAGAAGAAAGGTGGAGCCGGGAAGTCGACGGATGCCGCCTAGGGAGCCCTTTGCCAGCTTGGTCTTGTAGTTGTGCGGGGAAAGTCCGCCTGTGGACTTCCCTCTTTTGTTTTGTTGTTCATCTTTTCATCTGTAAGATTTTACCCTTGATGTTGAATGCCACCCGCTTTTGCTCCTGTATTTGTTTACTTGTACGCAGTTATAATTTCCTGCTTGTCATGCTTGTGTCCGGCTTGAACTCTCGAAGCCGGTTGGCGGCATTTTCGTGTGTAAAATGAAACGACGAAGTGGTTAGCCTGCTCTTTTAATCACGGACAGCATTTTTACTTGGTGTTGGTTAATTTTGCACTCGCCTGTAGCCTCTCCCGACGTCTTTCGTGTGCACTTCACCGTCTGGCGGGATCATGCACACTACTACAACGTTAGGGTCCAGTTTATTGGGCCAGAGTTTTTTCAGCCGGCAACGATTTCTGTTTCTTACGTCTTTCGCATACAGTCGGCCTCCAGCTTATTCTCTTGCCGGCCTTAACCGAATCCGAAGAGTTAGCCGTTTAGCGTCGTGTAGTTAATCGTCCGTAATAGGAGAAGCGGTTGCCGACTGCCGGCTTGGCCGAGTTTATAGAACAGCATTTTTTCAGCCGGCAGTACTTCCCTTTATGCGTTTTTCACGTTGTTGGCCCCCTCCAGCTTATTCTCTTGCCGGCCTTAACCGGATTCGAAGAGTTAGCCGTTTAGGGGTTAGTCACGCTACACGGCCGCTAAAGGCAAGCTTGCCGGCTGCCGACAAAACCGGAAAGGGAATGCAGAAAAGAGTTGCGAAAAACTGCTCATGCGTTCATCATTCTCATTTCTTTTTTGATAGCGTAGGTGATACATACATGGTTCTTTCTCAGGTGTAGAATCGACGCAAGAGTGACGCATTCCATGGCCTTTCCGTTTCGTCGCCTTCCTTGTCCATCGTGTCCTTCTTGTGCTCGCGGGCGTCGATCAAGTAGTATGCGTCGCTGATGAGTGCCTTGCTTATGATGAATGGTCCTTCCCATGGCGATGACAGCTTGTGCATGTTCTTGGTATCCTGGATGAGCCGAAGCACGAGGTCGCCTCGCGAAAGCGGACATGCTTGACGCGTCGACTGTGGTAGTTGCGTAGTTGTTGCCGGTACATCGCTGACCTTGACTCGGCAATCTGGCGTGCTTCCTCGAGCAGGTTGTAACGCCCCGACCCCGGAATTATACAGAGAGGCTATGTAGTTGGCACAACCATCAATGTATAACACAAAGATCGAGACTTGTGGAACAGAACTGGCACAAAGCATGACTCTACGACACAAATCATATAGCAACTCATATAAAGAGAAGAGTACAAATATTACAAACAAAAGGATCACAGATCCAACAATTCAACAAGCGGAAGCGGGTAGTGTTGTCTAACAACAAGAAGCAAAATATGGCCTAAGAGGCCTACAATAAACATCACCCAAGCCAGCTTGTTCCACGGTCCCAAGCTGCTACCTGGGAACCCCAGACTAGTAGTCGACGTCAACGAAGAACCCACCTAACTGCTCGGTGTCGTCCTCCTCTGAAATACAAAATCATAGAGGCAGCAAAGAGAGACTGAGTACGATGTACTCGCAAGTTTAGTAGGGCGATATAGGCCCAATGACTGACGGAGGCTCTAAAGCTGTATATGTAGTTCTTTTGCATAAAGCTAAATTTCATAAACCAAAACTTAAAAGACACATGGCATTCGTCTACTCAGAATATTTTTTTATAGAGGGGTAAGAGAGTATCATTATCATCTTCGGTTCTCGGCGAACCTACTTGCAACCATCACCACTCATCTCACACAAAGGCACTCCCTCGACTCACCCTCGAGGAAATGAACCTTTATCTCATGTTTGTTATGCAACCTCTAGCTGCCATATCAATTAGGTTAAAAGTTATCTATGGTCTCGTATATCCGTTCCCAAGTCGTCCATAACCGCGGACACGGCTTTTCGAAAAGATTAACCCTGCAGGGGTGTACTATTTGAAGTCGCCAGGTTTCCGCAGGAACCCCAGCTCCTTATCCATTGGTACCGTCCGGCTCACCTAGTTGGCCCTCTTCCGGGGAAGACCGGCGAGCGGGCGCGGTTAGACCTTTACATTGCATGAGACTTACTCAAGGGCCATCAGTGGCGGAAGGACAGGTTCAGCGCTCCCAGCGCCCTGCCCCACCGTCACATCCTACACACCACCATCCTCGTTTTCCTTTTTCCACCAACACCACACACGCGCAAATGGAAATAGCAAACTAGAGGACCCTTGACAAGCCCCTCACAAATTATTCGGTCAAAGGGGGTTCCATATGCCCCCACCTCCGGAAGCACGCTCGATCTTGGTTCTAGAGACAAGAACTCGCACCTAGGGGCTAGAGTGAGGCAAAACACCATCCCCGATGGCAACTCACCCAAGCCATCTTAGCATTTTAATTTAAGCATCACAATTATCCACCATGCCCGAGTCATTCCATCAACATCAATAATTATGGAATTCAATAACGGACAAACTAGCATTTCAACTAAGCATTTCTAAGCATGTCTAAGCATAGCTAAGCATATGAGTACAACAATAATTCTATCTTCATCTCGGCCAACACTTCAACCCTAGGTGTCATAGGTAGGGATACATGTGATTGGCTCGGGGAAGAGACATGCATTCATAGGATTCTATATATTTACACAAAGAGATATTTGAACCGCATGCAATATTATGGTGGATAAGATAATTTGATAAAATCATAGGATGCTAGATGCCAAGAAGGTTAGGTTATCTCTTGCCTTGCTGCCCGGTCGTGAAGTACTGCTCGTCGGGGTAGTTATCGGTACCCTCGACTCCGGAATCTATCGATACCCCAAAAGAGAAAACAAGAACACATAAATCACACGATCACGAGGTGCAATGCGCAAACACATGATGACATGTCCAATTGATGCAAAGATATTAGCATTTAATTCAATTAACAAATTAAATGGAGTTCCAAATAATTAGTGCAATTATTTGGACACGACTCCATATTTATCTTAGTGAACACATTCTTCATAAATCATTAAATTATTAGAGAAGTGGCTGAATCATGCAGGAACATGACATGAAAGGATAGGTTTCGTTCTTCCGATCATTTCGGTAATTTATTTGTAATTTTCGGGATATCGATGAATAAATAACAAATTAAATAATTAAGTGAGTTTAATTCCTTTGATCAAATTATGAATAACATCAAGTAAATATTTGTGATCATGATGTGATAAGTGTATGGTTTCATTGCATTTGACATGGTGATCACGTTGGTATTTTATTCATAATTTTTGGATAAGTATTTAATAAGTTATAAATTTTCCTAGTTGGATATTAATTACCCATTTTAGGAAATCTTCACAACAATAAGATAAAAAGTCCCAAAAGATCATTTCAATGATTCTATATGGTAGAGTATGTCTTGCTGATCAATTTGGTATTTAAATTGAAATTTTTGGACCATTAAACAATGAGATATCAAATATTTAAAATTCTGCTTTTATCAAAAATAAAAAGCAAAACTGGGGCAGGCCGGCCAGGCCGGGTGCAGGCCGGCCATTATGACCGGGCCCCAGCCCGAGAGGCCCCGGCCACTGGGCCGTCCCATATGGCCGGGCAGGTACCCGAGAGGCCCCGGCCTCGTGGCCGGTCAGGCCGGGGGCCAGGCCGGGCGCGTTGTGGCGCGCGTGCCGATGACGCCGACGGCCACCGGCGGTGCCTCCGGCTAAACGGCGGCGAGAGGGAGGGAGAGGGGAGAAAGGGAGAGGGCCAAGAGAAGGTGGTGCTCACCCACGATGCAGGGGGGCACTCGTCGGCGACGGGGTGGACGAAAATCGACGGGATCGAGCTCGACGGGGCTCGGCCGAGGTTGAGGATGTCGAGGACACCGGCGTCGGCTCAGGGCATCCGGGCCCGATTCCTTGGATGTGGAGGGAGAGGAGGACGAGGCGAACCTCGCCGCGGCCTTCGTTTTGCGCGGGGCGACTCCAGTCGACGACACGGCACACGGCGGACGGCGGCAACGGAGACGCTCGGGAGGACGCTCGAGAGAGAGAGAGAGACGAGGGAGCAGGTGGGAAGGGGTAGGGCAAGGCGTCGCGGTGCAGGTGGCGACAACAGGCGGCTCCTTAACCTCCCGGGCCACGGCATGGTGCGGCACAGGGGCCACGGCGGCATGGGCGCCGGTCACTGTGAGAGAGGAGAGAGGGAAAGGAGATATTGCAAAAAGGCCCCTGGAGTTTTTGAATTACTTGCAAACAGGTCCAACAGCAGAGTTCAGAGATTTAAAAGAGGCACTAACACATTCTTATAAAATGTGCAAAAATTCATGTGGGCTCCAAATTACCTTTAGGTGCTCCACAAAAATTGGTGCGGAAATATAAAATGTTTTGGCCAACATTTGTTCACAGCTTTTAAATTAGAGTATTTTTGGCAAATTCCAAATTGGATTTAATTGGAGCATTCAAACAATTCCAAAAATAATGAAAATATTCATGGAAACTCTCACAAGCATATTGAAACTCCCCATGATTTTAGTTTGAATTTTGGAAGGTTTAACTTGGTTCCAAAAATAGAAATTGAAATAAGCCAATTTAAATTCTCATAATTTATTTATTTGATTGGCATTTATAAAATAAATTCTTAGAACTTCCGGGACAATTTGGAAATTCAAGAATAAGTTGGTTTGGCCATTTTGGGCAAAGCTTTCAGTTTTGGAAATTTGAGGAAGGGTTTTGCTTCCCTTGTTTTAAGGTGTGGCTTTGTTTCCAAGTGTTGCTTGATTTAAAATTAGCAATTTAAATAATTATGCCATGATGCAATACAAAGCAAAAAGTGAAAATTTGGCCCGTATTTTAGGGTACCAAATTGGGGCTGTTACAATTCTACCCCCCTTACAGGAATCTCGTCCCGAGATTCTAGAATAGAAGTAGGGATGAGAGAAACACGGCAACTCTTCACTTCATCGATCTACTCGATCTCACGAAGATCTTCCTTGGTGCATACTTAGAGCTAGGAAGCTTGACACGTCAAAGGGGCGGAAAGAACAGAAGATAGCTTACGGTGACAGACAAAAGGAACCTTGCCCAAAACCATAAGCCATTGAGGAAACTAGGAACGATTTGACCACACAAAGGTCGAGCCGAGGGTAGGACGACCTACCACCTTATTCAGGATATTGGTCCAAGACCAAGACCATACTTCAAACCACCCGCTGTGTATACCGTAGGGATTTGGCACCGTGAGGAGAGAAGACAGCTTCTTTTGGACTCCACGCTTGTGACGTACTAGACGTGTCCATAAGGCTAAACGCTCGGGCCCTAACGTGACTGAAGAATTCACACACTGTCCGTGTGATGGAGAAGAGCTTGGGTTCACCTAGGAAGGAGAGATATAGCATTGATCCACAAAAGATAGAGAGGTAAAACCTCATAACGAGATATTGCCACGATATAGATGGAGCAGAAGGATTGACCGATAGAATGTTAGCAACTCCATAGTGAGGTTCTCCTTGAGGTTCTAGATATCACACTCCGGATTCAGAAATAGCCTTCATTCCATACTCAAGCGAAAGTCGTACTTGAGATAGAGAAAAGACCATACGGAAAACTACCAGGGTAATTTACACATTACCCTCAGGGATAGTGGTTGAGGTTAAAGATTTAAGAGATCTCGTCAATAGGCCTTCCGGTGAGATGAATGAGTCACAACATCGGACTCATCGGTGTACTAAAGGTCTAGGTCACGCTCTTACTAAACTCCAAGCATCACTTTTGCTTGAGATTCAGATTTGGTTGGGCGTGCGGATACTCCAGGCTTGACAAGTCCCAGGGAGGAGTTTGGCTAAAGTTAGCCGATAGGTATGATACTAGATTCCCAAGACAATGGCTATAGCCAAAGTTCCAAAGCACGAGGTAGATTGGGGTTTTCATTGGTTCATTATTACGAAAGGGAATTTGATCCAGCATGAACTCCATACAAGAAGCCCAACAGATTTATGATTGGGAAACACCGGTAAGCTGATAAGATTTGACAAATTCTTCTTATTTAGGACTGACCAGGTTAGGGCTTGGTGTGCACACATGGCTTAATCAAAGAACGGGAGGTAACAACCTACCAGCTCAATAATGCACCTATGCATACCCAACTTGTGATTCAACCCGAGGAGACGGAGCGGAACTCACTAGTATCCACAGCGACAAAAGTCACTGGTTGCTAGAGAAAAACTCGCTCTTCCGGGAAAAGATGTGGTCTTGAGAGTGTCGACATAATCTAACTCGTTGACCGAAGGGTGCACCTGAACGAATGGACTTCAAAGCAATAACAATTGCTAAGAATTTCCGATTACCACAACGCTATTCATCCTCAATACTCTCGAGCCCGAAAAGCTCGGAGGTAGATGGATAAGGAAGGGTAGGAGCATCACTTCATCCAGTACGTCATGAGACTAAGCACGACCTCTCGATATAAAAGGGTGTGACACTCCAAGATGGAACGGAACAAAAGCTAGACAAGCCTTTACTCCGCGAATCACAAAACTTTGACCCTTTTCCGAAAATGGAAGAGGTACCGGAGTTTGTTTCTCCTGACATCCCGAAATGGAATGCCTTGATGAACCACAAGGATAACATGCATCAGAACACCCCAATGCACGATACACTTGATTGTCCGCATGTAGATAGAGGACTGATACCAGATTTGGATTAAGGAACGGGCTAACAACAATTTAGGATATTGCAGAAGCCCGTGTTAGCACTCTTCCGACAACTAGTGCCGAAAAGGTTTCAGGAGCGGATGTTACAGGAGGAATCACAAGTATTGATGGAAAACTCGCTAAAAGCAATCCCGTCGTGATTTAGATGATTCCATGACAGAGAGCCTAGCCAAAGCTAGTGACGAAGAAGAGCATTGCCGAGGAGAACAATTACGGCTGCAACCTCGAGCTTGAAGACCAACTTCAAGTTTTGCCGACCTGATGTAGGATTTGACCTTTAACACCAGGATTCAACGGGAAAGATCTTGGGTTAAAGATCAGCTTCATGTACTGGGACCCACAATAGCATAATGATCACAAGGGCGACAACCCTCATGAATCATTACACCTGAGCCCTAGCACAATCCGGGACCTTCTGTTCAAGATCTTGGGCTAAAGCAAAGGAATGTCTTGACGATCCGCCATACTTCTTCTCTTCGGGGTTTAGAATTTGCAGAGGAGTAAGGATAACTAGTAACTAAAGGTGGGAACCCAAACCCCGAGAACCTAAACATCGACACCAAGCATAAAACAAATAGAGGTAAGAATCAGAGTAGAGCGAGTTGGATGAGAAGCAAAAAGAATCCTAAGAAGGTTTTTCACAACTCATTTTTAGGTTAAAATAATTTCAACTAGACTCGACACCGACCAATAGAAAGGGTTTCCTACAGGCAGTCCTGCTCTGATACCAACTTGTAACGCCCCGACCCCGGAATTATACAGAGAGGCTATGTGTTGCGCTTTAAACGGGGCCCCACACTCGCAAATCGAGAGTCGCCAAGGTGTTTGATCAACCACACCTAAGATCCGGGTACCTTGACGCCGAGGGTGATACACCGCAGCTCACGTCGAAGGAGATCCGTCCGGAAGCGCGGTACGCAGGACATCCGGCGGACGCTTTTTAGACCAGACGCCCCGCTTGCCCGGGAGGGACCCCGTCAGGGCTCGCGGCGACGATTGGTTGCTCTAGGTCGGCCTGACCGCCCCTAGAGCCTCGTGGCTTCGCAGATCGCCGGCATAGCTAGCTAACTACGGAGGAACGAGAAGCATAGGTACAGGGGCAAAGGTAGACGAAAAGATAGATTGATTGATATGTCGATTGGGTGTTGTTCTTTTCAATCGGCCGTGCACCTTTATATAGGTGGCCTGGTCTTTGGCGTACAAGCAGAGGACTCATCTAGTCTTTCCTTACAAGAAAAGTACATTGAATCACGTCCTAAACCCTAGTCCTAGTCCAAGTCGAACTCCTGTCCAGATTCGCAGCTCCTCCTGTCCTGCTTCTTGCCGTGGACGCCAAAGTCACATATTAACTCGGATGGATATGGCACAAAGACCAAACTTGTACGTCTCAACGAGGCGAACAACTCTCGCGATGATCACTTTTCCATCCGAAGCCATCTTGATAGCTATCCGGGTCCTATCTTTATCTGCTGTTCTAAATCTGGCAGGTGATAAGTTAAATCGGCCGTTCTCTGTCATGGCTCTGCAGGCTGCACCTTAACCCGGATCGTGATGACTCATGGCACCATAATACGAGTTAAAGTCCTTCTCGGCATGTCGCCTTTCCTCGGTGGTGTTTTGCCGAGTTGTCTTTCCCGGGTCCTTGAGCACGACTCGGCTCCATAGCGAATGCAGGCTGTGAACTCGGCAATGCCGACTCAAAGATAAGCCGGCTTGTGGCTACTGCTAGGACATGAAAGGCCGGCTTCTTGAATGAAGTCGGCCCCGATGGTGACTCCTTGGAAAATGTCAGCTCCTGATGTCAGCTTCTGTATGGTGGCCGACTCCTGGGCAATGACCGGCTCCTGGATGATGGCCGGCCTCTGGATGGTGGCCGACTCCTGGGCTCCTGGATGACGGCCGGCTCCTTGAATACCAGCTCTTGGTCCTGTAATGCCGGGCCGGGTCTTGGACGATCAATGCCGAGTCCTAATGCCGGGTCCTGGGTGACTAACGGGTCCTGTGTGACCAATGCCGGGTCTTGGGACATGGTGTCATGCAGCCTGGTGACTTGACTATAGCATATCTCCCTCTTTGTCCATGTCTCGGGGTCATCCCGGGACATGCCGGCCAAGTGCCCAAAACGGGTGAGAACACATGCCCCCCTGTTTTCTGGTAGAGCTTGCGTGCCAGAAAATAAGTAGCCCAGGGTCTTAGCACGATGTCAACACTCCATCGGCTTTGTATGCTCAGACTAGCTGCCATCCGAATAGAGCCGCTTCTGCACGAACTCCTTCATGTACATCCTGTAGCGCAGCTAGTCCGGTCGTTAACTTGGATCCTGCATATAAGAGAACAAATACCTTGCACTAAATCCTTGTTAGTAGCCAACTCAATAATCAAGCAGGCCTTGCTGGTATTGGCGAAATTAAGCATCGGCTTCAAGGGTAAACCATGAGCCGGATGTTGTCTTTGCCAACACAATGTATTCTTGGGGCGATATGCAAATATCGGCCATGCGTCCTCATCTCAGAGGACTAGGAGAATCCATCCACCAAAGCGTGAATAACCGAAATAACTCAGATATTTCGGCTGGGGATAAATGTCTGGATGCTGGCTTTGATGGTATGGTTGAAGGACATGGATGACGCGCCGTCTGAGGTCTCCTATGATGAGAGGGATATTTCCGGCTTCTGCCGGCTCCACGCTTGCCCTCCTCCACTCCTGCCGGCTTCGCAACAGGAGCCGGCACGCCACTCTCTGCTTGTGGGTTTTGCTTGGGAACCCACGCCATGTTCCTCTTCTTCAGCTCGTCGGCCCTAAGCCGCTCCAGCTGTCCTTTTTGCCAATGTGATAAGCCGATTAAGCATTTCGGCTGTAACTTTGATTTATGCATTGGCAGCTTCTCCTTGGGCTTGGGTGCCTCCTGCTTGGCTTGTCCAGACTCGACAATTGGGTCTTTGAAATCAACTCGGCTAACTTCCCTGCCCTTGATAGCCAACGTCAAATCGGTTGGCTTGTTGATACTTGGAGTCGAATCTGAAACAACGCACTTGCGACCATCCCCTTTGACTCGGTAAACTTGCTTCACCACCTCCTTCTTCTTCCACGAGCTCCGGGCCGACTCGGCATTGAGTCGGTCTTTATCATGTGTTTGCTGCCTTGTTCCTCTTGGAGCTGCGTAAAGTTGACGAGGTGATTTAGCATAAGACGGATGGTGTGCCCGCGAGTCATACCTGTCCCTTGATGGATAGAAGCCGGCTTGGGAAGGTATGGACGACTTTGGCATTGGCGGCTCGAAAGGAGTACGTGGAGTCGACACGTTGAGCTTCTCCTCTCGCCAATCCCGGCTTTCTGACTTGCGCCCTGAGGGTGACTTCGATGCCTTTGTGTCAGCTGGCCGATGAGCAATTTTCTCTTCGCTTATCCTCTGGTATTTCTCCAATAATTGAGCGAAAGTGACTTTAGATTTTCTCCTCGTGCACTTATCGTTGCCTTTGTCCTCTTTGGCTTTGCTGGCATCGGTCTCTTGATTTTGTGGTTGCCCCCCAGTGTTAGGCGTCTTCGCTGCAGCATTGATGGAACGTCCGCCTTCAAGATTGCCGACTCGATTGCCGACTTGAATAACTTCTTTGATTGACGACTCGATCTCATCAGCTTTTCTGTGTACCTGTCCGTCTTTGGATGAGTCGGCTTGAGGTAGCCGATTCAACTCTTGATTGTTGTCAAGTCCAGTTTGTACCAACTGATCACTCTGCTCGCACGACTCCTGGATTCGTCCTTCTCCTGCCGACTCGGTATAGTGATCATCTATGATAATTGGATTAGCCGGCGATGCACCGGCAATGTGATCATCTATGCCCGGACTGAAGGTACACTGCTTGCCTTGTAACCGATAATCTGATACCGGCTTTGGATTTAAGCAACCGAGTGGTGCTGGCTCCATGTCACCCGACTCGGCTTTGCATCGTATCTTGTCCTCCTTTTCCGATGCTCTCGAATCGGCTATTTGGAGGAGCTGGGAACCTGACTTTATGTTTCTGCGATCAAAATAATTACAGAATACACGTCTCATCTGAGACCAAATGTTAGCCAGGTACATAAGAAGCAAAGTTGTCCATATGAATATAAAATTTAGCCGGCATGACGGGAACAACTTCGGTTGCGATAAATTGTCACTATTAGCCTCCATGTCTGGCATGATATGTGAACCGGCGTAATTAGTGACGAGATTATTCCTAACAAACAAATTACTCATCTCGATCGGTCTTTTGAAATTAACTAGAATCAAACTAGTAGATGTACCGATAATATAATTCTGACCTGATCGAAAAATAAGTAAACTGTCCGCTAGGCGTACCTCTTCGAAGATGCTAGGAGAACTCGGTAGTGGCACAAAAGGAACAATGCTTTGCCCCGTCTCTGGATAGCTCTCCAATGCTTCGACTTCCTCTTCTGGATCCCGTGCCGTGTCTCCTGTATGCTCTTCATTAACCGAACATCTGGCTCCATCATCTTTGACACGGAACTCGCAGGGTAGCAGGTATGGTTCCTTACATCCAGAAGAGTCGAACACGACCGAGTCACATTGCTCATCGTGCTCCGGTTCAACGAATTCTCCCTGTGTCGGCTTGATAGACCCGACATGTCCACCCGACTCGGCTTTACCCGAACTGCTGGATTCGGCTTCCGCTAAGTCGGCTGTGTCTGCCGGGTTGATATCGCGCCATTGATTGGACTCGGCATGTGTACGATCAAACCCGACTTCTGCCGACTCGATCGTGCTAGCCGAATCAACCTCCTCCTGGACGGCTAGCAGAGATTCGTCTTCTTGTTTTGGTGACACAGATGATTTGACATGATGGTTGCATGGGGAATCGGACCTGGCAATATCTTCTTCAAGCTTTGCATAAAACGCCTGCAAGTCTTCCTCCTCACGCTTTTTCTTGAGTGCTTCAAAGTCCTCTCTGCGTCTCCTTTTGAAGACTTCAAAGCCTTGACGCTGTTCGTCGGATAATTGTTCCCAAGTTGGCGTAGTGAAGTCACCGGTGTTGGCTGCAGCATCTTCAGATTTCATGAACCCGACGAAGGACTCGCCATTAGCCGACTTCGAGCCGGCATTGACCAAGCAAGTCGAGTCAATCTCCTTTTGTTGTTTGTCCCGCAGCGTTTCACCTTCCGTGGTGCGTGAAGGAGTTAATCCGGTTTCATCATAGGATTGCCCCCCGAGTCCATTGAAATATTTCGGCTGTGATGTGCCGAAATTTTGCAGTGGGGCATGGGAGGCATTATTGGTTGCAATAACCTGAGTCGGCACCTGTACTCCTGTAGAATTTCTATATAACAGGTCATAAGCAATGAGTTTAGCCGATTCACAGAAATCATATAGCGCCGAGTCATCAGCTCCAAAAGGCGGTGTACAACTCGACTGAGAGTAACTTGGCTGAGAGTAACTCGGCTGAGAATAACCGGCCACATAGCCGATTCCCTCATCTGATGAATAAACTCGCGATATATCCTGTAGCCTATGAAGTGTCCCATGCTGATCAACCGAGTACTCTGTGTTATTCATCGGCCTATAATCCGGGGCAGCCGATGAATAAGAACTCGGGTCTGTCTGTCGTGTATCAAATCGGCGATCCTCTATCGGCCTCTGCTCATAGCTATATGGATAACTAGGGCTAGCCGATATAGGATATCCATCGACACCGACATAAGGGCAATTTGCATCTACATAATTTGATTGATGATACATGTTACCTCTGTAGATGACTGCCTCTTGATGCGCTCCTAATTGCAAGAACGGGCTGTAGATTATTTGACGCTTCGTCCCCAGCGGAGTCGCCAAAAAGTGTGTTGCGCTTTAAACGGGGCCCCACACTCGCAAATCGAGAGTCGCCAAGGTGTTTGATCAACCACACCTAAGATCCGGGTACCTTGACGCCGAGGGTGATACACCGCAGCTCACGTCGAAGGAGATCCGTCCGGAAGCGCGGTACGCAGGACATCCGGCGGACGCTTTTTAGACCAGACGCCCCGCTTGCCCGGGAGGGACCCCGTCAGGGCTCGCGGCGACGATTGGTTGCTCTAGGTCGGCCTGACCGCCCCTAGAGCCTCGTGGCTTCGCAGATCGCCGGCATAGCTAGCTAACTACGGAGGAACGAGAAGCATAGGTACAGGGGCAAAGGTAGACGAAAAGATAGATTGATTGATATGTCGATTGGGTGTTGTTCTTTTCAATCGGCCGTGCACCTTTATATAGGTGGCCTGGTCTTTGGCGTACAAGCAGAGGACTCATCTAGTCTTTCCTTACAAGAAAAGTACATTGAATCACGTCCTAAACCCTAGTCCTAGTCCAAGTCGAACTCCTGTCCAGATTCGCAGCTCCTCCTGTCCTGCTTCTTGCCGTGGACGCCAAAGTCACATATTAACTCGGATGGATATGGCACAAAGACCAAACTTGTACGTCTCGACGAGGCGAACAACTCTCGCGATGATCACTTTTCCATCCGAAGCCATCTTGATAGCTATCCGGGTCTATCTTTATCTGCTGTTCTAAATCTGGCAGGTGATAAGTTAAATCGGCCGTTCTCTGTCATGGCTCTGCAGGCTGCACCTTAACCCGGATCGTGATGACTCATGGCACCATAATACGAGTTAAAGTCCTTCTCGGCATGTCGCCTTTCCTCGGTGGTGTTTTGCCGAGTTGTCTTTCCCGGGTCCTTGAGCACGACTCGGCTCCATAGCGAATGCAGGCTGTGAACTCGGCAATGCCGACTCAAAGATAAGCCGGCTTGTGGCTACTGCTAGGACATGAAAGGCCGGCTTCTTGAATGAAGTCGGCCCCGATGGTGACTCCTTAGAAAATGTCAGCTCTGGTCAGCTTCTGTATGGTGGCCGACTCCTGGGCAATGACCGGCTCCTGGATGATGGCCGGCCTCTGGATGGTGGCCGACTCCTGGGCTCCTGGATGACGGCCGGCTCCTTGAATACCAGCTCTTGGTCCTGTAATGCCGGGCCGGGTCTTGGACGATCAATGCCGAGTCCTAATGCCGGGTCCTGGGTGACTAACGGGTCCTGTGTGACCAATGCCGGGTCTTGGGACATGGTGTCATGCAGCCTGGTGACTTGACTATAGCATATCTCCCTCTTTGTCCATGTCTCGGGGTCATCCCGGGACATGCCGGCCAAGTGCCCAAAACGGGTGAGAACACTATGTAGTTGGCACAACCATCAATGTATAACACAAAGATCGAGACTTGTGGAACAGAACTGGCACAAAGCATGACTCTACGACACAAATCATATAGCAACTCATATAAAGAGAAGAGTACCAAAATTACAAACAAAAGGATCATAGATCCAACAATTCAACAAGCGGAAGCGGGTAGTGTTGTCTAACAACAAGAAGCAAAATATGGCCTAAGAGGCCTACAATAAATATCACCCAAGCCAGCTTGTTCCACGGTCCCAAGCTGCCACCTGGGAACCCCAGACTAGTAGTCGACGTCAACGAAGAACCCACCTAACTGCTCGGTGTCGTCCTCCTCTGAAATACAAAATCATAGAGGCAGCAAAGAGAGACTGAGTACGATGTACTCGCAAGTTTAGTAGGGCGATATAGGCCCAATGACTGACGGAGGCTCTAAAGCTGTATATGTAGTTCTTTTGCATAAAGCTAAATTTCATAAACCAAAACTTAAAAGACACATGGCATTCGTCTACTCAGAATATTTTTTTATAGAGGGGTAAGAGAGTATCATTATCATCTTCGGTTCTCGGCGAACCTACTTGCAACCATCACCACTCATCTCACACAAAGGCACTCCCTCGACTCACCCTCGAGGAAATGAACCTTTATCTCATGTTTGTTATGCAACCTCTAGCTGCCATATCAATTAGGTTAAAAGTTATCTATGGTCTCGTATATCCGTTCCCAAGTCGTCCATAACCGCGGACACGGCTTTTCGAAAAGATTAACCCTGCAGGGGTGTACTATTTGAAGTCGCCAGGTTTCCGCAGGAACCCCAGCTCCTTATCCATTGGTACCGTCCGGCTCACCTAGTTGGCCCTCTTCCGGGGAAGACCGGCGAGCGGGCGCGGTTAGACCTTTACATTGCATGAGACTTACTCAAGGGCCATCAGTGGCGGAAGGACAGGTTCAGCGCTCCCAGCGCCCTGCCCCACCGTCACATCCTACACACCACCATCCTCGTTTTCCTTTTTCCACCAACACCACACACGCGCAAATGGAAATAGCAAACTAGAGGACCCTTGACAAGCCCCTCACAAATTATTCGGTCAAAGGGGGTTCCATATGCCCCCACCTCCGGAAGCACGCTCGATCTTGGTTCTAGAGACAAGAACTCGCACCTAGGGGCTAGAGTGAGGCAAAACACCATCCCCGATGGCAACTCACCCAAGCCATCTTAGCATTTTAATTTAAGCATCACAATTAACCACCATGCCCGAGTCATTCCATCAACATCAATAATTATGGAATTCAATAACGGACAAACTAGCATTTCAACTAAGCATTTCTAAGCATGTCTAAGCATAGCTAAGCATATGAGTACAACAATAATTCTATCTTCATCTCGGCCAACACTTCAACCCTAGGTGTCATAGGTAGGGATACATGTGATTGGCTCGGGGAAGAGACATGCATTCATAGGATTCTATATATTTACACAAAGAGATATTTGAACCGCATGCAATATTATGGTGGATAAGATAATTTGATAAAATCATAGGATGCTAGATGCCAAGAAGGTTAGGTTATCTCTTGCCTTGCTGCCCGGTCGTGAAGTACTGCTCGTCGGGGTAGTTATCGGTACCCTCGACTCCGGAATCTATCGATACCCCAAAAGAGAAAACAAGAACACATAAATCACACGATCACGAGGTGCAATGCGCAAACACATGATGACATGTCCAATTGATGCAAAGATATTAGCATTTAATTCAATTAACAAATTAAATGGAGTTCCAAATAATTAGTGCAATTATTTGGACACGACTCCATATTTATCTTAGTGAACACATTCTTCATAAATCATTAAATTATTAGAGAAGTGGCTGAATCATGCAGGAACATGACATGAAAGGATAGGTTTCGTTCTTCCGATCATTTCGGTAATTTATTTGTAATTTTCGGGATATCGATGAATAAATAACAAATTAAATAATTAAGTGAGTTTAATTCCTTTGATCAAATTATGAATAACATCAAGTAAATATTTGTGATCATGATGTGATAAGTGTATGGTTTCATTGCATTTGACATGGTGATCACGTTGGTATTTTATTCATAATTTTTGGATAAGTATTTAATAAGTTATAAATTTTCCTAGTTGGATATTAATTACCCATTTTAGGAAATCTTCACAACAATAAGATAAAAGCCCCAAAAGATCATTTCAATGATTCTATATGGTAGAGTATGTCTTGCTGATCAATTTGGTATTTAAATTGTAATTTTGGACCATTAAACAATGAGATATCAAATATTTAAAATTCTGCTTTTATCAAAAATAAAAAGCAAAACTGGGGCAGGCCGGCCAGGCCGGGTGCAGGCCGGCCATTATGACCGGGCCCCAGCCCGAGAGGCCCCGGCCACTGGGCCGGCCCATATGGCCGGGCAGGGACCCGAGAGGCCCCGGCCTCGTGGCCGGTCAGGCCGGGGGCCAGGCCGGGCGCGTTGTGGCGCGCGTGCTGATGACGCCGACGGCCACCGGCGGTGCCTCCGGCTAAACGGCGGCGAGAGGGAGGGAGAGGGGAGAAAGGGAGAGGGCCAAGAGAAGGTGGTGCTCACCCACGATGCAGGGGGGCACTCGTCGGCGACGGGGTGGACGAAAATCGACGGGATCGAGCTCGACGGGGCTCGGCCGAGGTTGAGGATGTCGAGGACGCCGGCGTCGGCTCAGGGCATCCGGGCCCGATTCCTTGGACGTGGAGGGAGAGGAGGACGAGGCGAACCTCGCCGCGGCCTTCGTTTTGCGCGGGGCGACTCCAGTCGACGACACGGCACACGGCGGACGGCAGCAACGGAGACGCTCGGGAGGACGCTCGAGAGAGAGAGAGAGACGAGGGAGCAGGTGGGAAGGGGTAGGGCAAGGCGTCGCGGTGCAGGTGGCGACAACAGGCGGCTCCTTAACCTCCCGGGCCACGGCATGGTGCGGCACAGGGGCCACGGCGGCATGGGCGCCGGTCACTGTGAGAGAGGAGAGAGGGAAAGGAGATATTGCAAAAAGGCCCCTGGAGTTTTTGAATTACTTGCAAACAGGTCCAACAGCAGAGTTCAGAGATTTAAAAGAGGCACTAACACATTCTTATAAAATGTGCAAAAATTCATGTGGGCTCCAAATTACCTTTAGGTGCTCCACAAAAATTGGTGCGGAAATATAAAATGTTTTGGCCAACATTTGTTCACAGCTTTTAAATTAGAGTATTTTTGGCAAATTCCAAATTGGATTTAATTGGAGCATTCAAACAATTCCAAAAATAATGAAAATATTCATGGAAACTCTCACAAGCATATTGAAACTCCCCATGATTTTAGTTTGAATTTTTGGAAGGTTTAACTTGGTTCCAAAAATAGAAATTGAATTAAGCCAATTTAAATTCTCATAATTTATTTATTTGATTGGCATTTATAAAAATAATTTCTTAGAACTTCCGGGACAATTTGGAAATTCAAGAATAAGTTGGTTTGGCCATTTTGGGCAAAGCTTTCAGTTTTGGAAATTTGAGGAAGGGTTTTGCTTCCCTTGTTTTAAGGTGTGGCTTTGTTTCCAAGTGTTGCTTGATTTAAAATTAGCAATTTAAATAATTATGCCATGATGCAATACAAAGCAAAAAGTGAAAATTTGGCCCGTATTTTAGGGTACCAAATTGGGGCTGTTACACAGGTCCATTCCATCCTCGTAGGCTTGCTTAGCTTGTGCTTCCGTGTACAGCACGATCCGGGGCGCGTCGTGCTCGATGTCAGTTGGCATGACGGCTTCAGCCCCATGGACGAGGAAGAAGGGGGTGAAGCCGGTTGAGCGATTCGGTGTCGTCCTTAGGCTCCAGAGGACGGAAGGTAGTTCTTCTTCCCACGCGTCGGCTGCTCGCTCGAGCGGTTCGAGCAACCGAGGCTTGATGCCGGATAGGATGAGGCCGTTTGCCCTCTCAACCTGCCCGTTTGACTGTGGGTGTGCAACAGAGGCCACGTCGAGCCGGATGCCGGTCCTGCCGCAGAACTTGGCGAATTCTCCCTTGACGAAGTTCGACCCGTTGTCCGTGATGATGCTGTTGGGGTATCCGAAGCGATAGATGATGCTTTTGAAGAACTTGACTGCTGTTGGTCCATCCAGTTTCTTGATCGGCTTGGCTTCAATCCATTTCGTGAACTTGTCGACTGCTACCAGCAGGTGTGTCATGCCTCCACTGGATCTTCTCAACGGGCCGACCATGTCGAGTCCCCAGACGGCAAACGGCCAAGTGATTGGAATTGTCTTGAGTGCTGAAGCCGGCGTGTGCTTCTGCGTCGCGAATCGTTGACAGCCATTGCAGAGCCGGACCAGCTGGTTCGCGTCTGCCAGCGCAGTCGGCCAGTAGAACCCGTGCCTGAACGCCTTAGCCACAATTGCCCTTGAGGATGCGTGATGACCGCATTCGCCATGATGGATTTCGTTGAGTATCTTGATTCCTTCTTCTTGGCTCACACAGCGCTGGAATATCCCAGAGACACTGCGCTTGTACAACTCGTTGTTGATGATGGTGTAAGCACTTGCTCGGCGTTTGATTTGCCTGGCGGTGAGCTCGTCCGCCGGAAGCTCGTCGTTGGCGAGGTAGGCGAGGAAGGGTTGGGTCCATGGCGGAGCTTCTTCGATGACGAGGACCTCGACGGATTCCGTCTCGCCTGGAGCCGGCCCAGCCGACTCCGTGCCAGGCGGCATCCGGATGGAATCGGAGCCGGGACACGGCGTGATGGATGGCTTGTAGAGCTTCTCGAGGGCGATGTCGGGTGGGATTTCCTCGCGGAGAGAGCCAATGTTCGCCAAAGTGTCAGCTGCATCGTTGTTGGAGCGGTGTATGTGGTGAAATTCGCATCCTTCGAAGCATCCCGCGAGTTGCTGGACGAAGAAGCGGTAGGCGGCCATGTTGGGGTCCTTGGCGTCCCAATGGCCAGTAGTCTGTTGTACCACCAAGTCGGAGTCGCCGTAGCAGAGGATCCACTTGATGTTCATGGCCTTGGCAAGTTTGAGGCCGTGCGCGAGAGCTTCATATTCAGCTACGTTGTTGGACGCCGTGAAGTGGATTTGTAGCACGTACTCGAGTCGGCCCCCCTTAGGTGAGGTGAGGACGACTCCGGCGCCGAGTCCCCGTCTCTTTTGGAACCATCGAAGTGCATGAGCCAATGCTCGCCGGAGTCGGGTGGTGGTGGCGTGTGGTCCGTCTCCGTCCAGTCGGCGAGAAAGTCAGCCAGCTCTTGTGACTTGATTGTCGTTCTTTTGTCGTATTCGACTCCGTGCGCCGTCAGGTTGATCGCCCATTTCGCAACTCTGCCGGTGCGTCCTTGTTGCCTATGATCTCGGCAAGCGGTGCGTCGCTTATCACTTTGATCGGATGCTCTTGAAAGTAGTGCTTCAGTTTCTTCGTGGCCATGTACATGCCGTATACGAGCTTCTGGTAGTGTGGGTAATTTTGCTTCGACTGAGAGAGCACCTCGCTGAGGTAATAGACCGGCCATTGAACCGACCACTGCTTGCTGGCTTCATCTCGTTCAACCACCAGGACGACGCTGACGACTCGGTTGGAGGCGGCGATATACATGAGCATGGGCTCCTTTGGAGTCGGAGGTGCTAAGACCGGGGCAGTGGCCATCGCACGCTTGAGTTCCTTGAAGGCGGCGTCCGCCGCGTCGCTCCAGACGAACTTGTCAGTCTTCTTCAGCAAATGGTAGAGCGGGAGAGCCTTCTCGCCGAGCCGGCTGATGAAGCGGCTGAGCGATGCCAGACAACCGGTGAACTTCTGGATGTCCTTGACGCTTCTTGGTTGTCGCATGTTGTCGATGGCGGCGATTTTCTCCGGGTTGGCCTCGATCCCTCATGCCGACACGAGGTAACCAAGTAGCTATCCGGCTGGAACGCCGAACAGACACTTCTCCGGGTTGAGCTTCATCTGGAAGCGGCGCAGGTTGTCGAAGGTTTCTTTGAGGTCGGCGAGGAGGGTGTGCTTCTCCCTTGTTTTGATGACGACGTCGTCGACGTATGCGTGCGTGTTGCGACCGATTTGGTCGTGCAGACATTTTTGCATGCAGCGCTGGTATGTTGCTCCCGCATTCTTCAAACCGAAAGGCATGGTGGTGTAGCAGAACGGGCCGTAGGGGGTGATGAAGGCGGTCTTGAACTGATCGTCCGGGTTCAGCAGAATTTGATGGTAGCCGGAGTAGGCGTCGAGGAGGGAGAGGAGGTCGCAGCCGGCCGTGGAGTCGATCACTTGGTCGATTCGTGGCAGCGCGAAAGGGTCCTTGGGGCAGGCCTTGTTGAGGTGTGTGTAGTCGACACACATTCGCCATTTCTTGTTTTCTTTTCCACCATCACCGGATTGGCTAGCCACTCTGTGTGTTGTACTTCTCTGATGAATCCGGCTGCGAGTAGCCGCGCTATCTCTTCTCCTATCAACTGTCTTCTTCCTTCTGCGAAGCGACGCAGGGATTGCTTCACTGGCTTGGCGTCTGGACGAACGTGTAGAGAGTGCTCGGCGAGTTCCCTCGGTACACCCGGCATGTCCTTGTGGGACCACACGAAGATGTCCCGGTTCCCACGGAGGAACTCGACGAGCGTGCTTCCTATTTGGGGTCCAGGCTCGCCCCCACGGTGACGAACTTGGACTTGTCGGTGTCGTCGAAGTAGATCTTCTTTGTGTCTCGCGCCGCCTGGAAGCTCGACTCGCCAGCCGGCTTGGCCGACTCCGGAATCTCCAGCTTCTCCTCGTTGGCCTTGCGCTTGAATTGCTTCATCTCCTCATTGCAGACCATGGTCTCGACCACCTTCGCGCTGTCGGAGGCACAGGCGATGGAGCGTTTGTAGTCTCCGGCGACGGTGATGATCCGGCGTGGGCCTGGTAGCTTCATCTTTAGGTAGGCGTAGTGGGGTACCGCCATGAATTTGGCGAGCGCCGGCCGCCCGAGGATGGCGTGGTAGGCGCTGGAGTGGTTGACCACCTCGAAGGAGACAGTCTCGCGGCGGTGGTTGCTCTTGGTGCCGAATAGGACGTCCAGCCGGATGAGCCCCATGGATGAGCCGGCTCGCCCCGGCACGATGCCGTGGAAGACCGTCCGGCTCGGCGTCGGGCTGGACTCGGAGATTCCTAGCTTCTCCAGCGTGTCGCGGTAGAGGATGTTGATGCTGCTGCCCCCGTCAATGAGGACGCGTGAGAAAGTGCAGGCGCGCTTGGTGGAGATGATCATGGGCTCTAGGACTAGAGCATATCCGCCTGGGTTGGGCATCAGCTCCGGGTGGTCACTTCGGTCCACGTGATTGGTTCCTGCGACCAGTTGAGGTACTGGGGGACAGGTGGAACCACCGCGTTCACCTCCTTGAACCGTCGCGCCGGCTTCGCTTGTCGTCGCGCTCGCTGACGAAAATGATGTAGGCGGCATCCGGATTCTGGTAGCCGTCTGGACCCCTTGGAGGCGGAGCTGGAAGGCGTTCCCTCCTCTCTTCCTCGCGTTGGCGATCATCGCGATTCCTATCTTCGCGTCGTCTGTCGTCGCGTCCTCGATCGTCCTGTCCAGCCTCATCCCGAGGCGGAGGCGGGTTTCGCCCCTCGTACGGTGGTGGCCTTGGGCGACCGAGGGTGCATTGACGAACGGTGTGGTTCGCTGGCCGGTCGCCATGGTTCCGGCACGGTTGATCGAGCAAGTAGTCGTAGTTGTTTCTCGCCCTCGTTCGGCGCATGTCGCTGCTGTCCTCATGCGGCGGTTGTCGAAGCCTCCNAGGCCAACCTGATCGCCGCGCCAAAGCCTCCTCGAGCCAATCTCCTTCTCGAGCTGCTCCCACGTCCGCGTCGGCCGGATGTCTGCTAAGTTGCTCTTTGATAACCTTGGATCAATTTTCTCTAGCTGATTTCAGGAGAGATCGGATAGAGTAGAAGCGCGGGCGTTGCCGCAACACATCAGATTGAGCGGAAGCTACGGAGGATCGAGATGTGTAAGCACAAAGATGATCAACTTTACATGAGCTAATGGATTGCTTCTGATGCGTTTGGCCCTTCAAAGGTAGCATGATGAGAAGCTAGCTAGCCTGGTACGTCATTGACCTAGCTGGTGCTGCTACTATGCAACCGGACGAGCGAGGGCAGTATTTTTTTAATGAAAGAAAAACGAGACCAGCTTGAATTAGCTCTTCGCTACAAGGGATGTCGCCAGATAAGGATTCGATCTACTTTGTTTCAAAAGCTCCGTGCGTGCATGTACATAGCCCAGCGTAAGGCGAGCTTCACCAGGAGGAAGCAAATTGGAGCCGTGCACCAACACTCTTTTCGCACCACCAAATCTTCTCTTGCCGTGTACATTTGTACCTCAGCGTAAGGCACTTGGTCGAGCTACACTGACAAGAAGCAAATTGGAGCGTGCACCAACATTTTTCACTGGGCGTCGTTGGTGGATGGTCCAGTCCGTTGTTCTTGAAATGATCAGGTGCGTCGAGTTGGGACTTTATTCCTTCCAAGTCATGTATTTGCAGATTATGTCTAATTTTCCACAAGCTCTGTTGTAATTATGTTATTTTAATTTTAAGGCTTAATTGGATGTTAAAGTACTGTGATGAGGACCATCTGCATCGGCAATATTTATTTTACCACAAAAGAAAAAAGGTTTATAGATCCTAGAGAAGTTATCATCATGTACAGGATGATACATCTTTTTTTTTGGCGTAATTGTAGTATTTTTTGTTAAAGTAGACGAGTCCAGGTAAAGCGCACACGTGGAGGAAGGTGATCTGCAACAAGGAATGATGGTTTTGAAAGAAGTATTGAAGTAGATATTCGATAGAATTGATTTGATGGTATTTTTCTTCATTTATGTTGTTTAGAAGGAGGATAATATAAGTCAAGGAGAATATGAGATTAATTTGTATGGACTAATAATAACCCGACATTACCCTTCCATTATACGTATGTTAAGATACCGGTAACAAATTCTAAATATTTATTCATTGGGACTCTTGAACTATGGAGCATGAAAGCTACTGTGCTATGGCTATGTCAGGCATTACATTATTTCCGAGGGGTCACAGGGGCATCACTTAAATTATACTACGTACAGGCATGTGATTGATTTATGCTTTAAGTGAATTAAGTATGTTCATTTTAGTACTTTTTTCACTACAAATGAACATGCCTAAATAGTATGATAAGCTACATGATTTTTCCATTATACATATAGTTTACTCAGTGTAAAGTTTGTATAGTTTTTTGTCTGTCAAAATTGTGTTCATGTCAACCCTACTTGTGAATGAAGAGTGTATTACTATTTCTTTACTTACAAAAATTTATTGGATTCCTCTGTATATCATGTATGCATTATATGATTTTCATCCTTTTGCTATTATAACTATGAATCTATGATCTCTGTAGACCATAATCTTCTTCATATTTTCAATGGCATCATTTCGTAAAAATAATAGATTTCCATAATTGCACATATAAAGTTTTATATGCATCTAATACTAACAGCAAAGAAAACTTTCATCGCGATCTGCAATCTACAGCAATGGTGCCATCAATCTCGCTTCCGGCAGGGGTGGCAACTACTGTACCTTCCCATCTTGATGCGGCAACGCCACCATCAATCTTGCAGCTATTTTGTTCAATGAATTAGCTCCAGTAACCCAAGGTCCCTACTACCCGATTATCCTCTCCTCCCTCTCATATTCCCCATCTGGATATTTTCTATTATTATTTTCGTGTGTTCCGGTTGGAGGTCAAAATTGTTACAATAATTTCTTGGGTGATTTGTTTGCAGGTCAACGTGATGTGATTTCAACACGGCCAGGCTTCTTCGCTACATTAAATTCAGAGCGGTCAACATAAGGTATTGACAAATCACAATTCTAAATTAATTTTTATGCTACTTTGTTCGATTGGTCACCATAGTGTTCATTGATTCAAATTTTATTTTGTCAGATGCAGTATTTTATTTTATCACGTTGGCAGTATGAGAAGACGATCTCTTGACTCTTAAGAGTACATAAACAAAGAGAGTATGAAGCAGTGATGATAGATACATTTGTATACAACCAGAGCATATCGTTAAACTGTTGATGTAAAACTGGGTAAAGGAAATGCTTTCTGCCAATTCTCCTAATGCCAATGACTCATGTACGTTGCTAGAACCAAGCTCTGCATCCCATTTGTTTTTTAGCTCCTGAATTTTCTCAGTTAGACCTTCTTAATTTTCTTAGGTGGACGTAGCTAAAACCAACCTGTATATGCCATTTATTCCTTACCCCATGTTTTTTCTTACTTAGACACCATTGAGCTCGAAATAATTTGAATAGAACCAATATAGTTTCTCAATATGTTGTTATATTAACACCTTCCCACATGTAGAAATCTGTGAGAATGTGGAGCTATCTATACACAGGATGGTAGCCACAGTACGAGTACATGTGCAGAACATACCAGCCTTTCCACACGTTTTGGAGTACTTAGCGAGCAAAAAGGTGAGGTGCCCTATACATAATACATTTCAAATATCTACGTACGCATGCTCATTGATTCCTTTTTCATGTTCATTTGTTGTGCAGTAAAAGTACTATTCTAAACTTTTCACTGTAGTTTTGTTAGTCATGAAGAACAAGGCTCAAATTTGCATCTTCACCACAATATTAATTAACTAGCATGCAAATTTTTATGCGCATCCTTTCCTATAATTATACAACATTGCAGGACAGCTGTTTGAAACACTGATGACTTTCTCTTAGGTTTCCTTTTTAGGAAACTCGCTTTTGCCTCCTGCGAGGAATATGAACGAGAACTCACCGTCTAGAAGATAAAACCGAGTAAAATGCTTCCATTGATTTTGATTTTTTTACTCTTTAATATTTATTATTTGCTAACTACGATTGGTAAATATTCATCGACTTAAGTGTTTACCTATACATTCTATCTCATTTGAGATAAGTTACTGCCTTCCATAAAAGTACATGACAGACTACCGGAACAAAAGAAAATTGGGCTAGAAATCCCACATAAAAGCAAAACAACTAGCCGTCAATAGATGTATCCGTACAATCGCAACTATTGAATCAGATTATTGGAACCCTCAATCTAATCGCAATGAATTTCTAGGCCATCGACATTGCCTCTTCCACCGAGGAAAATATCGAATAGCTACCGAATAGCTCTGCATGGTCTGAAAGTTTTTTTTAGCTAATATCGAATCGTAGTCTCTACCATCTGTCCTAAACTAACATTCTAACAAGGACTGATGAAAACAAGGTGATTCTTATCGGTGTGTACGTAGCCATGTTGTACCTACATAATATTTCCTATACTTGGTGTGTTAGCATCATTACATTTAATCTTCTTAGCATACTGTAGAGGTAAAGAACATGCTATGTAAATTTACATGTCATTTTTGTTGGATGGCACAAGTCTCCAGAGTGATGATATTCACATAACTTTAATTTTCTTTTTACTCGAGAGAATATTTAGGTGCAGTAAGTTTGCAGGTCTTATTAAGTTTTATCCGATTGATTCTTTCTTGTAGTATGCATGGAATTTTCTTAGTAGGTCTCGCGTTTAAGTTATAGAACTGTTCAACAAAGATAATACAGCTGGGCCTTTTACGTCTGCATGTCCTGAGCTAAACTACTCACCAGATATATGAAGTCCAGTTTTCGTTTTCTTATGTTGTACAGTCTAGCATGTATCACACTTCATGAAAAACCATATCTGCATCAGAAGCTACAAAGCGCATAATTCATCTATCTGCCCCCATATACACGTTAGAACGGACCACAGACTCATATTTTCCATGCCAATGATGTCATTATGTGTCAATTTACTATCCTATAATATTCCTCAAGCTATGTTATATTTTCCACTTATTTATGTTGCTTTTGATCTGTTGGTGAAGCACGTGTAATTGGAGACTCAGTTTTATTTAGTTACAAAGCATATTATTCTAAGCTATTTTTACAAAGTATCTTGGATGACACTTCACTCTATGTCCGGCCAAATTTCTGCTGAGGACTCATGTTAATTTCACCGAACAGGCACTATTTAATCACTGGCAGGAGAATAGACATGTACTTTTTTTAATGTTAGTTCAGTTTTTGACCAGCTTGCTGAAGCTATTCTGATTCATGAATTATGGTCCTACACCAGATAATCAGCTCGGGCCCATTCAACTGAACTTATTGTACCTTTGTTTTTTTTAGGTGAAACTTTCCATGGTGACTCAGTAAGTGTATGTTTTGTGATATAATTTGAGCTCCCATGGTAATACTAGACAATCTTATAGTGTTCTTTTAATAAGTGTGTCATACTTTCTCTATGGGCATTCAACTTTGCTAACATATAATTAATGGATCCTTGCATACTATGATATGAGCAACATAAAAAATGTTAGGTGGTAAAATTTTCACCACCAAGGATTGGAGTCTTGATGATGGTTTTCAGTGAGTTTGTTTCACCTCGAATTACATGGTTCATTTGTGTCACATAATGGAGAAATTGTTATAGTGACTTTTCATTGGTAATTTTTAGGGGATTTTAAATAAGAAGAAAATAAAATAGTAGTTGGAGTTGCGTCAAGGAATATTGAAGATTTTGCATTTATATTCATACATTTAGCAATGCTTCAACAAGTTAGAGGTCATTGCCTAACATTTAGCATACCATGTCTCCGTGTATGCTTATCGATCATCAGCTTGAGATGTAGATTTCACAAATTTTTCGACTAGAATAATTGTTTATGTTCAAGTATGCTTATCGCTTATGTATTTTAACCTCCCAACATGTTCTAGGCTTATGAAGAACAAAGTCCATATATGGTATCCCGTGAATGATTGTAAAATAATAGAATCTATCTTTATTCATCTTAGTTCAGAAAACATGCATTGAGAACAATAAATTTGTTGCCCGCGCATGTGCGCGGGCCACTGTGCTAGTTACCAAAACAACAAATGGGGGCAACCATGCTCTTTCAGTCTTTCTTTTGTGCAGGGTTCAGAAGTTCGCGGAAAATTCCAGAAAAACCAGAAAAAGTATTTTTGAGGGAAAAGAGGCACGGAGCCAGAAGACAGCAAGGGGGGGCCACTGAAAGAACAAGCTATGCCCGGATGTTGCCTAGAGGGGGGGTGAATAGGCGATTTAAAACTTTTTCCTAATTAGGGGCTTGATAAATGCGGAATAAAACTATGTGTTTAAATTAACAAGCCAACAACCTAATTACTAGGCTCACCTTTGTGCACCAACAACTTATGCTCGGGTAAATTGCATAAGTAAAAGCTCGGGTAAATTGCAACAAGGTGATAGCAAGATATAAACTTCAAGCACGAAGGCTATCACAATGTAAATTGCATAAGTAAAAGCTCGGGTATTGAGATAACCGAGGCACGCGGAGACGAGGATGTATTCCCGAGTTCCTCCTTGTTAAGGGAGTACGTCTCGTTGGAGGGGTGTGAGCTCGCCACAAGAGGCCTACTCAAGATGCCACAAAGGCCTCACCCTATTCTCCGATGAACCTCACCCAAGGGATTGGTTCACCTTCCACTATCGGAATCCTTCGAGGCGGATTCCGGAGCCCTTTTACACCGTTCTTGGGGCACGCACCCACAACTCAATTGGGGGCTCCCAAACTCGTGCCGAAGCTTCACAACTTGAAGTCTTCGCGGCACCTCCAAACCGTCTAGGGTACACAATGCACCCAAGAGGCACAAAGCTCTTGGGAACACAATGCACCCAAGAGTAACAAGCTTCTCAACGTCGATCTTCACTTATCACCGTAGGGAGAGCAACCCGATGCAACAAATGCAAGAGGCAAGAACACACAAAGTGTTCAAGTCCTTCTCTCTAAAATCCAACCAAAGCAACTAATGCTATGGAGGGATTTAGGAGGAAGAACAAAGGGATGAACACAAAGCAACCCCAAAATCTAGATCCACTAGGTTCCCCTCACTTAGAGGAGAATTTGATTGGTGGAAAGGTAGATCTAGATCTCCTCTCTTGAATCCCTAAGTTTGGGCAAGAATCATTGGAGGGATTGAGAGGAATCAAGCTCACAAGATTAGCAACAATGGAGGAGAGAGGAAAGCAAGTGAGCTCAAGATGTTCAAAAGGGTTAAAGAACCGTTGGGGAAGAAAACACATTTAAATAGGTGCCCTGGGAAATCTGGCCGTTGGGCTCAGATTCCCGCAGGGCCGGTAGTACCGGCCCAAAGGGCGGTACTACCGCCCTATACAAAAAGACTCACCAACGGCTAGAAGAGAAAGCCCGCGGGACCGGTAGTACCGACACAAAGTGCGGTACTTCCGGCCCACCCAAAACAGCTTACCAAAGGTCTTCAAAAAGGCTCAACCCGCCGGGGCGGTACTTCCGCAGTTACTTCCGGGGTTACTTCCGGTGCCACTTCCGCTCGGAAACAGAGGCGATTTTTCATAAGCGGAACTGGCTTCCGGAAGTAGCCGCGGAAGTTCCCAGCGGTAGTTCCACCCGGAGGGCCGGTAGTACCGGTATACCGGTACTTCCGGGGTTACTTCCGGTGCTACTTCCGCTCGAAAACAGAAGCGACTTTTCATAAGCGGAAGTGGTATCCGGAAGTAGTCACGGAAGTGTCCAGCGGTAGTACCGCCCGCGAGGCCGGTACTTCCGGTCACAGAAGAACAACAAAACCTGAAACTGAATAACTTTTGCGTGGAAACTCCGAATCGAGTGAATCCAATTTTGTTGGAAAGAGGACGACAAGAGCTTACACTACAAAAAGTCAAAATATTGAAACAAGCAAGGGAGATTGTGCAAAGGGTTGGAAAGGTGAAACCTTCCAAACGGATGAACCGGCAAAATCTCCAAAACCGAAAACGCAATAGAAGACACATAAGAATACCGTTTTCGGTGAACTTGGCCTTGTCATGACGAGCACGACAAGAACCAAGACCACACCACGATAAGAGACAAATAGGAACCAATAAAGATGATTGCATGGATGCAAAGGTTTGTGATCTCTACGACGATACGATCACGAAACTCGGTCGAGAGCCCCTTTGATAGTACGGCTATCTATCCTATAATCCGGTCTCTCACTAAACATCATGAGACCGGTAAAATAGAAACCCTACCAAGATCATACCTTTGCCTTGCACTTAAACCACTTGAGGTCGATGAAGACGATCTTCAATTCCTCAAGACGCACCACCTTTCTTCATTGCGCTTCGCTTGGTGAAGATTCACTTGATGCTCCCCCATACACCAAGATGGGAGACGCTCTCTTCGGCATATCTTCACTTGGCCTTGAGTGATGACGAACACCTTGGCCTTGATCAACAAGTGATCTTCTTCCCTTAACCTCGACTCCAACACATGGAGAACAAGCAAGACCTTGACTCCAACAAATGGAGACAAGCAAGCAAATGGACACCTACAAATGTAGCTCAATACAAATATTAGTCCATAGAGATTGTCATTAATTACCAAAACCATGCATGGGGGCAACCATGCACTTTCAATCTCCCCCATTTTGGTAATTGATGACAATCCCGTTTAAGAGGGTTTATATAAAGAATAAAGCAACCTTGCACGACAAACAAGCAAGGATGCAAAGCGCATTAAAGGCAAATGCAACAAAGCATAAAACCCAAATTCCCTTAAACCCTCTAAACTTCTCCCCCATTGGCATCGATTGCCGAAATGGGAAGAAAAATTTAGAGAGCCAATATAATATGAGTTCCTCTATAAAGTGTGCATTTCTCAAGATATGAGTGAAATCAAATGCACTTATTCATTGACGAATAATGAGAGGAAATCAAACTATATTGAGGATCCAAAGATTGCAAAAAAGATGAAATCATTTTAAACATCTCCACAAAGGAGAAAAGCCATCGAAAAGATCCAAAGCAAGAGTTCCAAATAAGAATGGAGAAGCTCCCCAATGTTTATGCACAAAATGAAGAGTGCACAAATATGGTATCCTCACTCCCCCAAAATCATCTAGAACACGCAACAAGTGCAAGAGTGCATAATGCAAAAGCAAATCATAGCACTTGCACCAAAGATGTGGTTGAGCCATAAGAAGATACCAATTTTCAAAAAAAACATCATAAGATAGGCCCAACCGAGATAAAAAGATCTTTTAAAGAAATATGTTCACACGCTTAGGGATACCAATTGGAAACTAAAACCAATTGAAAATGCCAAAAGCTAGTGAGAACATTTAGCCAATAAAATTCAACATGCTCACCATGGTAAGCATGAAGTCAAAAGATCCAACAAATACATGAGTGTGCAAAGATACCAATAAACAATAAGACAAGCACTCATGAGACAAATTTGGAGCCACCAAAGAATTATAGATGAAAAACAAGGTGGCTCAAAAAATTAGGATACCAACTAAAAGGTGAACAAGGTATCCAAAGGAAGTCATAAATATACAAACGAGATTGTTGCTTAAAAGCATAGCACATAGCTCAAATTTATCTCATCGTATATGAATGAACTTCAAATATATCAAATGGATCACACATATCACTAAGGGAACAAGAGATAGTGGAGATGCTTTGAGTTAGGCAACAAGTATCACAAGGAAATAATATCAATTGAAGAAAAGGTTTTTGCAAATTCAACACACATATCACAAAGATATATTAAGTGAAGGAAAAGGCCAAAACCACAACAATTGCACATACAAGCTTTCATGCCATGAGGCAACCTACACAAGGTTGAAACTAGAAACGTATGCTGGGAGGACCGGTACTTCCGGTTTAGCGGAAGTTCCGGTACTACTTCCGGTGCTACTTCCGTTTGAGTCCAGAACCGAACTTTCGTAAGCAGTACTGGGCTCCGGAAGTGCCGAGCGGTAGTACCGCTCGCGTGGCTGGTACTTCCGGTTACTGAAAAACAACCGAAACCAAAAACTGAATAACTTTTGCGTGGAAGCTCCAAATCGAGTGAATCCAGTTTTGTTGGAAAGAGGACGACAAGAGCTTACACTACAAAAAGTCAAAATATTGAAACAAGCAAGGGAGATTGTGCAAAGGGTTGGAAAGGTGAAACCTTCCAAACGGATGAACCGGCAAAATCTCCAAAACCGAAAACGCAATAGAAGACGCATAAGAATACCGTTTTCGGTGAACTTGGCCTTGTCATGACGAGCACGACAAGCACCAAGACCACACCATGATAAGAGACAAATAAGAACCAATAAAGATGATTGCATGGATGCAAAGGTTTGTGATCTCTACGACGATACGATCACGATACTCGGTCGAGAGCCCCTCTTGATAGTACGGCTATCTATCCTATAACCCGGTCTCTCAACTAACATCATGAGACCGGTAAAATAGAAAGCCTATCAAGATCATACCTTTGCCTTGCGCTTAATCCACTTGAGGTCGATGAAGACGATCTTCATCTCCTCAAGGCAAACCACCTTTCTTGATTGCGCTTCGCTTGGTGAAGACTCACATGATGCTCCCCCATACACCAAGATGGGAGAAGTACCCTTCGGCATATCTTCACTTGGACTTGAGTGTTGATCAACCCGCACTTAGCCTTGATCAACAAATATTCTTCTTCCCTTAGCCTTGACTCCAACAAATGGAGATCAAGCGAATCAAAAGGACACACCTAAAAGTAGCTCAATACAAACATTAGTCCATAGAGATTGTCATTAATTACCAAAACCACACATGGGGGCAACCATGCACTTTCAATCTCCCCCATTTTGGTAATTGATGACAATCCCTTTTTAAGAGGGTTTATATAATGAATAAAGCAACCTTGCAAGACAAAAAAAGCAAGGATGCAAGTGCATTAAGGGCCAATGCAACAAAAGCATAAAACCCAAAATTCCCTTAAACCCTCTAAACTTCTCCCCCATTGGCATCGATTGCCGAAATGGGAAGAAAAATTTAGAGAGCCAATATAATATGAGTTCCTCATAAAGGTGATGGCAATCCCTTTTAACGAAAAATTAGAGGAAATCAAACTATATTGAGGATCCAAATATTAAAAAGAAATGAGTTCATTTTAAACATCTCCACAAAGGATAAAAGCAATCAAAAGATCCAAAGCGAGAGTTCTAAATAAAACCGGAGATGCTATAGAACACATGAATAAATTAGCTTCGCTTAGCTTACTATTTTTTGATGACAAGAAGATACATCGTTACTATGTAGTAAAGTTGTTTACTTTTTCATTAAACGGTGATGCTAAAGCGTGGTATAATGCTTTACATTATGGTTCCATTAAAAGTCCTCATGAATTGCTTGATGTTTTCTTTGCAAAATATTTTCCCGCTCACATGCAGCATGAGGCTTTGCAGAGAATTTTCAATTTTAGACAACTGGAGGGTGAGCATCTCCCTAAAGCTTGGGGGAGATTTGGCGCATTACTCAGGGCTCGGCCAGGGCACGATATACCGAAGAATGAACTTCTTGATATATTCTATAATGAACTAACTGATGAATCTAGGACCTACCTAGATAGCTGTGCTGGTTGTGTTTTCAGGAAAAGGACTGTAGCTGAAGCTAAGGAATTAATGGCTAGGATAGCCCAAAATCATGATGAATGGAGTGACCCTGAGCCTCCTCCCTTACCAACCCCGAAGAAAAGGGGAGAGCTTTTCTTAAACCCAGAAGATATGCAAGAAGCCAAGAAATCTATCAAGGAGAAAGGTATTAGAGCTAAAGATGTGAAGAATTTACCTCCAATTGAAACTTTATGTGAGCCTACCACTCACCCACCTATGGTAGAGGTACATTCTCTTTATGATTTTACTGTCAATGATATTCCCTATAGCAAGCCTCCTAGTCAGTGTTTGGATGAATTTGATAACTTTATTGTTAAACAAACTCATTTTAATATGCAAATTCAAGAACAATTAAATGATAACACTCTGGTTATTAAAAATTTGTATTCTATCTTGGAGAAAACTGCTAATGATGCTAAAGGTCTTGTTAAGCATTTTCACATAGTTCAAACTCAACTTGAACAAATAACTAAAGTACAAAAAGATTTGCTTGCTGGTATTCCTGTACAAAGTAATAAACAAGCTTGTGGTGTTTCAACTAGAGGTGGTATTACTACTCAAGACCCTTCTTATCCTGAAGGGCATCCTAAAAGAATTGAACAAGAATCTCAATTGGCTGAACATAATATTACTAGTTCCCCTAAAAAGAAAAGGAAAAAGAAGAAACATAAAGAATTAGGAGAAACTTGTAATATGGAACTTGATAAAGAACCAGTAGTTAATAATCCTAATGGTGTTTCTATTTCTGATGTTGAAACTGAAAGTGGTAATGAGCATGAGAGTGATATCAATAAACCTGAAGAACAGGAGGAAGAGACTGCACCTCCTGTTGCTAAGAAGCATGGTAGGGAAAGAGAGCCATGGGTGCAAAAGCCTATGCCTTTTCCATCAAAATCCCATAAAACCAAAGAGGAGGAGCACTATAATAAATTTTGTGAATGGATGAAGCCTCTCTTTTTGCAAATCCCTTTGACTGATGCTATTAAATTACCTCCTTATTCAAAATATATGAAAGATATTGTTTCAAATAAGAGAAAAATTCCTAATGAAGAGATTTCTACTATGCTTGCTAATTACTCTTTCAATGGCAAGATTCCTAAAAAGCTTGGTGATCCAGGTATACCCACTATTCCTTGCTCCATTAAAAATAATTATGTTAGAACTGCTTTATGTGATCTTGGTGCAGGAGTTAGTGTTATGCCTTTCTCTCTTTATAAGAGACTTTTATTAGACAAGCTTATTCCTACTGATATTTCCCTACAAATGGCTGATAAATCTACTGATGTGCCTATTGGTATCTGTGAGGATGTTCCCGTTAAAGTTGCTAATTGTTTAATCTTAACTGATTTTGTGGTGTTGGAAATGCCTGAAGACGATAATATGTCTATTATCCTTGGAAGACCTTTTCTTAATACTGCAGGGGCTATTATTGATTGCAATAAAGGAAAGGTTACTTTTAATGTTGATGATAAAGAGCACACGGTATATTTCCCAAAGAAGATTAATACTAAGATTGGTTTGAATTCCATTGAAAATATTGACGCCATCAAGGTTGGAGCTATTGATTGTCCTATTCTTATGCATCATAGAAAATATGAAACTCTTATGATTGGGACAATTGCTATACAATATGAGGTAACATAATTGTCATTTGGAAATTGAATTCTTCATGTCAAATAAATTTGGTGTGGTAGCAAGACTTGATCAACCTTGCTAACAAATCAATTTTAGCAACATAAAGACTTTAATAACCATTAGTTTTTCCTCTGATAATTATCTTTTACTTTTCTGCAATTTTTATTCCTTCCTTAGTTTATCTCTTTTGAATATCAATATCCTGTTTTATTAGCTTATTTTAATCTCATTTAAGTTCTTCGGGAAAAGTTTTTGAAAAATTCCAGAAAAATTCCACAATTTTTATTTTTTTAAAAGAGCCACAGAAGTGGCTGAGCCTGACCTGGGGGACCCCCCAGGGCCAGAGGCGGGTCCCACCCGCGGGTGAGGGCTAGGCCGTGGCCAAGGGCCACCTCTGCCCTGTGGAGGGCCCCACCAAGTGAGCTGCCTCCCACTATCTTTCTCTCTCTCTCGAAAAATCACTCCACCATTGTTCAAACCCGAGTTCTTGCTCTTGAGTGATGGGATTTTCAATCTCTTTGTTCAGCCCATTAATCTTGCTGAAATTTGGTGCAAATCTTCTCCGGTATGCGACTCCTTCACCCCTCCAATTAGAATTTTGAATGGTTTTGTGTAAGTTGAATATTTTGCTACTGTATATGACCTTTGATATAAACTTGCATGCTTGATTTATCATTTGTTAAATGGTTTTGATGCATGTATTAGTTGGAATTAAGTTGTTGAAAAATTTCAGAAAAAGAAGATTATGCCTAAGTTCAATTTAGGTGGGATCTTTAAGAAGAAGGAGCCCTCTTCTCGTCGAGAAACGAGAGGTTCAAGTTCTAATACACCAATGAGGCCCTCATACAATGAAGATTTGGAGCCACTTGGTGTTATTGTGCTTGCCCGAGAGTCGGACGTGCGTTCATCGGTATACCCATGTTATGAATTTTTACAAGCTGCAGGTATACGCGATGAATTCACTACTCTTGTTACTAAGGGTATGCATGTTTGACAAATATTGTATTAGTGGAGAGACCCCAATATCTTAAGCTCACTAACATCTTTGTGCAAAGCTTTAATTTTATTGATGATCAATATCACCCAAGTGTGGAGTTCATGTTATATGAACAACCTTGGAGAATGCCTTTGTCTGAGTTTTGCAGTGCTTTGGGTGTGAGGAATATGGGGCTCACAGGGAAGATGAACGCGCAACCCCAATACCTCAAGGAGCTCTATGCCGGCATCTGTCAGGATGATTGGAGGGACTCTACCCGTGCAAAATTTGGGAGCATTCCGTTTCCAGCTGTGAGGTATTTGGGCTATGTCATTGCTCATTGTATCCTTCCCCGGGATAACACGAGCAACATGTCTAGTCCTGATCTTGCTATTCTTGCCACCGCAATTAATCATGATGAAACTTATAACATTGGCGCTCTTATTGCTCGTCGTCTTAGCATTAATAAAGTTAGAGGAACTATTTATGGAGGTATTATTGCCTCAATCATGCTTTCTACTGCCATGCTTCCTCCTAGAGAGGATGATTTAGAGTTGAACTTTATCAAGCTTGATCTTGCTGCAATGAAATCTCATCACTTTGTCACTTATGATTCCACTTTGGAGAACCTGCAGTATAGATTATTATTTGGTTTTGATTTGGATAACCCTCGCTTTGTGAGATTACCTGCTCCTATTTTGTTTAACGCTGTTGATAGGGACAGATACTCATTTCCTGAGGAGGTGCTGGATAAGTACCTCGCATCACTTGTTACCGAGGAGGAGCCAAAGGAGGAGCCGCAGGACTTGCAGTGGCAGCCATAGCCGGGCGCCAACTGGGGCGTGCCGCCACCGTGGTAGAAGAGTCCCACTTAGACCAAAAGCCTAAGCTTGGGGGAGTATGTATCTCTCGTTGACATCTCTTTATTTCGTTCACTCAATTATTATATGTCGGTGTGTTCGTTATTCCTTTGTATATCCATAAGTTTCTTTTGTTTGTTTTCCTTTTGTTCTTTTCGTTTTGCTTAATTGCTTTTGTTGCTCTATTTGTTTACTACTTGAAAACCCCAAAATATTTTCTCTTTGTTTGTTTTTCTTTCTTATAATAAAAAAGACAAAAAAATATTTTATTTTGTTTCTTATTCGGTCGTTCTCTCTCTCGTTTTAAGTTGCTTCCTTCCAAAACTGAAAACAACAAAAATATTTCTCTTTTAGCTTTTGCATTTTTCCCTTTTCACTATTTGAAAAACACAAAAATATTTTCTCTTCTTCTTTATTTTGTATAGTTGTTTTAGAGTTCAACCCGTGTTGGTGACGACACTTGCGCACTTTTATTATCTCTATATCTTTCGGATATGCAAGTGTCTATGCAATAATGACGATATTTGGCAGCATGGATATGATGAGGGAATTTGGTATGAACTCTATTCGCTTTCAGTTTTGTACAGATGTTTATCCTCATGCTCATGTTTTAGTTTTGTATGATAGAATGTTGCGTAGATGATATTTCTTAGCCCTTATGGATTCTTATGCTTAGCCTAAACTTGTTAAGAGTTAATAATTTGTCATGTAGACATGAGCATGTTTTGCATTGTTTATAACATGGTATGATGAAGTGAGATCCTCCTCCAAAAGATTTAATTGGACTGACTTGGCACATGTTTACACATGTCAAAAGACCAAAAATACAGTCTGTTATGCCTTGACGGTTTATTGTGCTTAGAATTGTAGTATCACTCATATGCTCTATTCATTGATTAATTTTGTCGCAAAGCATGATTATGACAGTAGTGCTCTTGATCGGTCGCTCCCCAGTCTTCTGCTAGCCTTCACCTGTACTGAGTGGGAACTCTGCTCGTGCATTCCATGAGAGTCCACTATATCTTCCTACATGTGGTATTTCCTCGCCACTCCAAGTAAATTTTTCATGTGCTACCTTTAAAATCATTCAAAATACTCCTTTTTGTGTCTCTGTTTTTAGCTCATGAGGAAGCAGTAGAGAGCTAGATATAACTTGTGACAAGCAAGGTCATTTCTCCCTTTCACCCGGTGTTGATGGATTACGTCCTCACCTGAATCAACCCGAGAGCAGCTTAAGCAAAATATAAATATAACTCACCCTTCTCCTCCGCGCAATGAAAATCTGAGAAATCAGCTCTAAACATTGGACAGTGGTGAAACCAAGGAGAAAGAGGAGCGTACTCGCTCCTCTAAAAACTAGTTGCTCTCACAAGTCTAAAAGCCTTGCTTGTTATGGGGGACTAGATAGCTTCTCTGTTGTGAAATCGTTGACGAAAGCATGCATCTCTCAAAATTGTTTTACTCCTGTCTTATAAAAATAAAAAATAGCTCTAGCACATGACTAATCTCTGCTTCCCTCTGCGAAGGGCCTTTCTTTTATATTTATGTTGAGTCGTCACCTTTCTTTGAGCACCATCTTATAGAGCATTGCTGTCATTCTGAGTATAATGTGCTTTGTCCCAAAGTTTTAATGATTGGAGCATGTTTGAGATGCTCTCTCAGTTCTGAAAACTTTATATCTAGTCTCCGATTAATATCTCAAGAGGTGCCCGGCATTTATGTTTTGCCCTACAAAAGGGGCAAGCGAGAGATCACTATACCATACCTAGTTATAGGCATTGCATTGGTGCTATTTGTTTGCATGTTTAAATTATTATTTGTTAGCATATTGTGAGTTTTGCATGAGTCTCCATGATTGCTCAAGTCCTATTGTTTTCGCAGGCTCTTTCGTATGCTTATTAAAATATTGATCATGGTTTAAACTTCTATGCTTTAAATGACGCAAATGTGTTTGTCAAACTGAATTGCTTGAGGACAAGCAATAAGCTAAGCTTGGGCGAGTTGATACGTCGCAAACGTATCTACTTTTCCAAACACTTTGCTATTGTTTTGCCTCTGATTTTCAATGAATTGTTTGGAACTAACCCGAACTGACGATGTTTTTAGCAGAATTGTATTTAGTGTCTTTCTTTTGTGCAGGATTCAGAAGTTCGCGGAAAATTCCAGAAAAATCAGAAACAGTATTTTTGACGGAAAAGAGCCACGGAGCCAGAAGACCGCGAGGGGGGGCCACCCCAGGAGCAGGGGCGGGTCCCACCCACGGGTGGGGTCCAGGCCACGGCATGGGTCCGCCCTGCCCCTGGGACCTCGCCTCTCGGCCTCCCTTTGCTTATAAGCCCCCTTTTGACCTAAAAACGCGAGCCCCCGATCACTTTTTCCAGAAACCTTACGGAGCTCCACCGCCATCGCAAAACATAAATTCGGGATCCAGGATCGCTGTTTCGGCACCCTGCCAGAGTGGAGATCGCCGCCATCATCACCGCCAACGCCTCTCCATCAACCATCCATGACATCTCCATCCATGTGTGAGTAGTTCCCTGTTGTAGGCAAGGGGATGGAAGGGATTGAATAAGATTGCTCATGTAATTCGATGCCAAATTGTTAGGGCTTGATGCCTAGTATCCTCTATTTGTGTTAATCATCGTTGGTACAATTAGTTATGCTTAATGCTTGTCACTTTGGGCCCGGGTGCCATGATTTCAGATCTGAACACTTTATGTTTTCATGAATATAATTGATGGTTTGGGTCCTATCTACTAATTGTATGCACTTGTTGTTAACCGGAACCGGAGACCCCGAGTGACAGAAACGGGGACATCGATGAGATTGGTTGGTAACTCGAGGGTTACATGTATTCATTGTGTGTTAATACTTTGTTCCGGTGTTCTATTAAAAGGAACACCTTAATTGCCATTTGTTTCTTAATTGGTCCGGCTGAAACCGGATGGCAGGACAAAAGATGCCGTGCAAGTTCTTATTGCAAGCACGTACGGCAAAATTAGGAATACGTGCCTATGATTGTTCAATACTTGGATGCTATATTTATTTTGCTTTGTGCCTAGTTATGTTTATTTCATGAGCTATCTTATTCATGCAACGCCCGTCTATCTGTCCCTATGCCTACGGTGTTTTTAAATCCTGCTATTTACAATTAATATTTCTGCTGTCACCATTGCTGATTTTATTACTGCTGTTACTGATCTACTGCTGCCGTCAAATTACTGTTACTACTGATAAATTGCTTCGAGAGAAATCCTTTTCAGGTGTGGTTGAATTGAAAACTCAACTGCTAAGGCTTATAAATATTCTTTGGCTCCCCTTGTGTAGAATCAATAAATTAGGGTTGTACTACCCGCGAAGACTATTGCGATGCCCTACACTTGTGGGTCATCACTGCCGCCGCCGACGCCACCGCGGCGGGCGATCTGAAGAAGGTGCATGGTGACTGGCAACGGTCCTCCGTGACCGAGCGCCAGCTGGAGGTGCTGCGCCGCGACGGCCACCTGCCGTCGCTGGAGAAGATGAAGACGCGGGCTCCCGGCGACGAGGTTTCTCCTCGTCCCCGAGATGACGAGCGCGTCTTCTTCGTCGACTTCATGAACAGGGGATTCGCCTTTCCTTTTCATGAATTCTTATGCGGCTTGATGTACGCGTACGGCGTACAACTTCACGACTTCACCCCCAACGCCGTGCTCCACATCTCCTGCTTCATCATCCTGTGCGAGTGTTTCCTGGGAATACATCTGCACTGGGGTTGTGGCAGCATATCTTCAACGTGAAGCGCAACACCGGCGCTCACGGCGTGTACCCCGTGGGCGGCTTCGGCATCTAGACGCGCGGGGGCATCGACTACTTCGACCTGAAGCAGCTCGAGTCCGCGCAAAACTGGCGGAAGAAGTGGTTCTATGTCTCCGACACCTGCAAGCCGGGGCAGTTGTACGGAGTGCCGCCGTTCCGAGGCGGCATCATCGTGAAGAAGAAGAACTCGTGGTCGCACCGACCCGACGTCCGAGAGGCCAACGAAGCGTCTCCGTTGGTTTCTCGGGTGTCCGCGTTGCTGAAGACCGCGGGCAAGGAGGTGAACGGGGTGCACCTGATCGCCACGTTTATCAAACGGTGCGTGCACCCTATCCAAGCTCGGGAGCACCCACTGTACGAGTACGTTGGTGCCGCTGATGCGACACGTGTGTCCGCAGAGGAGCTTTCGGCGGGCGAAGTCGAGGCTCGTGTGTGCGCGCTGACCATGCTGAAAGTTGGCGAAACGCACGTCTTCGACCCGCCTGTCGCCCCCTTCAGCGCGGAGAACCCTGTGCCTAAGGTAATTTTTGATTTTTACTGCTTGTTTTAGATTTTTGATCCTTTTTGCTTCTTCTCAATCTTTCTACTATTGCCCTTTGAAGGGGTTCTCCACTTTTGTTAGTTTACCACCGCTGCCCGAAGGTAAGGGCACGTCCGCTGTCCCAGACTTGCGGGGTGGATCCTGATGAGCAGGACATCTCTGTCTCCTCCGCTATGTCACCCAATGAAGCAGAAGGTGCGGACGGCGATGATGTTCCGCTGGAGACCCGCCGAAAGCGATTCCATTGCACCGGCTCGAAGCTGCCAAGGAAATCGCAGCAGAGTGCCGGCGCCGACGACTCCGGCTTGTCTTTGCCTCCTGCCCGCACCAGCGATGAGACTACGTCGGCGCGAGATCCCGCGGTCCCTCCGTCGAAAAGGGGCCGTGTTTCTTCTGATTTCTTCGACCCCGTCGTCCTCCTGACTGAGCTGAGCTCGTAAGTCTATGCTTTCTTCTTACCATTTCTGTTTCTGCACCCTCGATGTTTTGTACTTAATAGAGTGATTCGACTGTCCTTTCGGCGACTCTTCCGGTGAGAAACAAACTCAACCGGACATGGGCAAGCTAGAAGAGGAGTGTGAGAGCGCAGACTCTGGTTTAAAGGGTACCATGGCTCCTCTGCCGCTGCCCAACCGCAGCACTGCAGTGGACACTTCTACAACGACTCCCCCTGGTGACGACCTTGTCACCATCGTCAGCGCTCCTCCATTGGCGTCAGCCGAACATGTAAGCTGCCTTTTTCTTTTTTTTCCGTTGTCAGGTGTGCGTCAGCGCTCCCGATGAGAGTAGCCCCCGAGTCTATATGCCACTATTTATAGTCGGGTATAGACTCAAGCCACTTTCTTTAGTTTTGTGTTGTGCTTTTTGTATGATTGGGTGCGCGTCAGCGCTCCCGATGGGAGTAGCCCCCGAGTCCATATGTGACTTGGCACAGTCGGGTATGAACTCAGAATCAGGCGCCTCACCTCCTCCTTGTGCTTTCACAGCCGGTTACGCGCGACCTGCTAGACATAGGCCGCCGCTATGCCGCCATGGAAGCGGAGGTTGCTCGGCTCAGCCGGCAGTCCGCTGAACTGCAAGGTAAACCTCTCATGTTTCTTCTGCTTCCGCTTTTCTGTAATGCTTCGTCCTTATTGAGTATTATTTGCAGAATCCCTTGCGCGAGTCCAGCGCGAGAGAGATGACGCCGTGCTGCAGTCCTCCGAGTTGAAAACGAAACTCGACTCTGTCGAAGCCGATGCCCGTACGCGGGCGGATGATGCCGCGCGATCCGCCAGGGAGGAGGCCGAGAAGCGAGAGAAGTCAGTCGCTCGTCGACTTGGGGCTATCGCGAACTCCTTATCAGGTTCTCCTAACGACCCGTCCTTCTATTCCTTGCTGTTGTTCTTCTTCTTTTCTGAATTTCTCCTTCTTCGTTTTCGTCCAGGGTACTTGGGCGCTCCTGTAGGCAGTAGCAGCCAAGCTCTTCCCGAAGATCTGGAGGGTGCTCTGGTTGCCCTGGAGAGTATCGGTGGCCAGACAGGCAGCCTCCTGTCGAAGGCAAAGGGTGCGCTAACCTGCCTTCACGACAGCATGTTTCCCAAGGCACAGCCTCCGTCCTCCTTTGACGAGCTGGCGGGGCTGTTTGGCCCGGACGCGTCCACCATTGCGGACTTCTGCCGTGAGCACACGGTACGTGGTTCACAGATTACTCTTCTTATGCTGCTGGGGCATGGCTTCGTGGGTGACTTTGACAAAGCTATGTCGGGTCGCCCTCGCGGTCCTGATGGCAAGCCACTGCCCCTTGGTGAATTTTCTGAGAGGTCTTGCGAGCTGGCGCAGAAGCTGGCGGACACCATGGAGAAGCAGGCCGCCAAGCGCGCCGAGAAGGCCAAGAAATCAACCAGCTCGCAAAGTAGATAGTTACCGTAGTGGTTCGGTGGAGCTTGTATAAGAACTTATTTACTTATCTCTTTTGTTAACTTGTAATGACTATTGGCCTAGGAGCCTCAAGAGATATTCCTTTTGCGCATTTTCCTGAGAATCGTTGTTTCGTCTATCTAGCCCCTAAGTTCCTTTGTGGGGCTAGGGCGAGAGTACCCTTTTCTTCGATGCTGATTCCATTGTTTTTCCTTATGTTTCTTGCTTTGCTTTGTGGACAGGCTAACCTTGCCAGTACTCCTCCATCCACTGGGACTGTTCCCAACCAAATTCCTAGCTCCGAATCTGCTACGATGACACCTGGCACCCGCAATGCTGACGAGTACCGGTATTCGGTGCTACAAACTCGATGTGCAAGGTTGGAGTAGGATTTACGAGCTACTCAAGATGTCCTCGCCATTTTACGGTCAAAGCAACCTCGTCCTGCCGAACGAGAGGCTTTTTTGCTTGAAGAACTAGAGAGGGTGAACTCTAATTTGCTCTGTAAGTTGTCTAAAAGCCCCCGAATTGCCAAGTTGTCGATTTCTTCGCGTGTTCAGTTGTTATCTTCTTTTTGACAGGTGCTCAACTGGATGCGCGGGCTGAAGCTGACCGAGTGAACAGTCGACTCCGTCGTGTTGCGGAGATCTTAGGGCGGGACACAACCTCCTTCTGGTCTGACAACGCTCGAGGTCGCGTTCTTGCCCTGCTGCAGGACCGCGTGCAGCAGGTGGTTTCCTTTATTGGGTCTTGCAAGTTGTCGGAGATTGTCCCCAGGAACTAGGGGTGTCTCCAAGGTATCGTGTAAGGGGCTGAACACGGAGTCAAACAGTCCACGACGTGCTCCGGCGACGGTGCTCGTCAGGCTCGCTGCGGACGACACTGCAGAGATTGACACAAGGTATTACCCAGGTTCAGGGCCCTCTTGTGGAGGTAAAACCCCTACGTCCTGCTATGGTGTATTGCACTGCTTGAAGAGTTTACAGTACAAGGAGAGCTTGTCGAGCTCTAGGTGGCTAACAATGGCTACTTGCTAGTCTTTAGATCTAGGGTTTTTGAGCAGGCTCCTAGACTCCAAAAACCGAACCCCTTGCTTGGGCGTGCTCCTCCTCCTTTTATAGGCGTCCTGGGCCTCTTCTGCCCAAACATTTGGGCGGGAAGGGCTACCACATGGCGACGAAGGAGGAGGCGCGGTGCACCGTAAAGGTGAGGTCTACCATAAAGGTAAAGCTCGTGGACGCGGTCCACGGCAGGGGAACGGCGTCACCAAAGCTGAAAAGGGGCACCGACCAGCTGGACAGCGGGCTGGCGCTTGCCGAGGTGGGAGGCGGCCCACGGTGACGTCGTCCTTGGAGCGTAGCTGCAGACTGTTCCCTTGTCACCAAAGAGGCAATACTCGTTGTCCGCTTTGCTTGGCTCCGCTTTGTTGACTGCTTTATACATGGAAACGGCAACTGCGGCGTCGTCGTCATCGCGCGTAGGCACGCGCGTCACTCTGCGCATGGCGCAGAGTCCATGTGCGCTCTGCCGCGGGGGCAGAGATGGCTTCCCGAGGAAAACGCTTCGCGAGGCGAAAGGCCTCGCCAAGCCTTGCGGCTTGGTCCTTAGTAGAATTGCGGGCGGCGTCGGAGACGCCTTGTCGAAGAGCGATCCCTCGCCAAGGGAAGGAACCCTTGGCGAGGAGAAGAACCCTTCGCGAGGAGAGAAATCCTCGCGAAACTCGCCAGGCTTGGAGAGCCTGGTCCTTAGCGAAAATCATCCGAGGAATCTTGTGGGCCCTGGCAGGCCGGCCCGTGGTACCCTGGTTTCCACTGTGCCGACAGTAGCCCCCGGGCCCGCGATGGGCACGCCGAGGCCCATGACGAAGGCGAAGCGTCGAGGGGCCAAAGATGCCTGACAGGGCCACGACACGTGTCACGCAGCGGTTGCGCCCGCGGCCGCGGCCTCCTCGGCTCCAACGGGCGACGTGGTGGGGCCCGCCACGACTCGAGTGCTGGTCAATAAAGCCTGGGCGCGCAGGCGGCGCCCATTACTTCTCCCGTAACTCCTCCGCACGCTTCTCCCCACGCCTCCAATCTCTCCAGAGAGCTCCAACCTCCAGAGTACTCTTCTTCTTCTCCGGCGACCAATGGCGCCCAAGAAAGCAGCCACCGACAAGGGCAAGGCCACCGTGCAGGCGAGCTCGTCGGCGGCGACGGCGCGGGCGGGCACGTCCGCGGCGATGGCGCGTGCCGCTGCTCTCGAGGGAGCACTGCCGAAGACGCGTGTCACCGCTGCCACGATAGCGACGGTGCGCCACCTGGCGGCGGCGAAGACCAACGAGCATGGCGCCACCGAGCTGAGGCCGGCCGGTAGCAGGCTCACCGACACCTTCTACCCCATCTTCATTCATACTCTCTACGCCGGCCTGGTACCACCATTCTCTGATTTCCTCCTGGCGATCTTGGAGACGTACCAGATCCAACTCCTTCATCTTCATCCCAACTCCATCCTCATCCTTGCTATCTTCGCCCACTTCTGCGAGGCCTACGTCGGCATCCGCCCCTCGGTGGCGCTCTTCCGCAGTTTCTATTCCCTTCGGAACTCCGCCAAGGGCGAGCGGCTCGGATGCGTCTCTTTTCGCATCGTCGACGCTCGGAGCGACAACTACATCCCCATCGCCTGGCTTGGCGAGGTCGCCGTCACCAAGGTGACGAAAAAGGTCGACAAGTTCCGCGAGAAGTGGCTCTTCGTCGACGCCAAGGCCACCAACCCTCTCCTGGAGGTGCCCGAGGCGCCGCCGAGGAAGTGGGCGCGCTGGTCGAGCGCGGACTTCAGGGGCTCGAAGCTCGACGCGGTATACGTGTACTTCCGTCACATCCGCGACGCAGGGGTCACCGGCCAAATGGTGGCGAAGGACTTCACCAGGCGCCGCATCGCTCCCCTCCAACAGCACGCTGAGCCGGTGTGGCGATACGACGGCAAGGACGACGCCATGCGGCTAAGCAGGGACGGCTTCGAGCCTGATGTGCTCCGCCAAATTATGAACGTCCTCTTCACATCGCCGGAGATCCCGTCCGCCAAGACAGAGGCGACCAAGCCGCTCATCGTCTTCGCCGAGGAGAGCATAGAGGAGCAGCGCTCGCATATGCCCATCTTCGACGAGTGGGGAATCGTGCCCGCGGGGCACAGCGGGCCTCGCCCTAACCCGTGGGCGGCGGAGCCGGAGTACGTGGATGAGGCTCCTGAGGCTGAGGAGGCCGAGTCTGCCGAGGAGGAGGCCTCGAGAAGCGAGGACCCCCTTGGCGAAGACGAGGCTTCAAGGGGCGCCGACCCCGTCGGCGAGGGCGCCGGATCCTCGAGGAGCGCCCACGCCGAAGTGGACCTCCAGGTGCTTTCCTCCGACGACGAGGAGGACGCCTTCCGCATCGTCCGCTCCCAGCGCGCCGGTGAGGAGGAGGAGACGAGCGGCGGCGGAAAAGGGCGTTGCGAGCCCCGCTCCAAGGCCGTCCACGACAGGAGGGCCGCAACCGCGGGAGGCATCCCTCGCGCGGAGACAAGCGCGGCCCAGGAGGAGGCCGGAGCAAGCCTCACCCAGCCTCCCAAGGCGAAGAAGAGGGTGTGGGTGATGGCCGGCGAGTAAGCCCTCGATTTCTCTTTCTTCTTCAAGATTTCACTTTGAGAATTCCCCCCTTTGAAGGATTTTCGACTTGTCTTCTTTTCAGGCAGCCCGCGGAGCCAAAGAAGCGGCGGCTCGGCGAGGTTGGGAAGACCACCGGCGTCGCCATGGAGACGCCTGCAGCCGGCGAGCCGCAGCAGGCAGTTGCTTCTCCCGCGGTCGAGCACCGCGCGGAGACGGTGGTGGCCGAAGAGAGCGTAGCGTCGCCGATTCGGGCGGCGACTCCTCCAGCGGCGGAGCACCACGTGGAGGAGGAGACCGCAGAGGCGGCGACGTCGCCAACCAGGGCGGCGACTCCTCCGGTCCAGCAGGAGGCGGAGGAGGAACCCGTGGACGAGGACATCGTCGCGGAGCCGCCTCCAGAGGAGGGGGCCTCGAGAAGGGCTGACGCGCCCGAGGCCGCGGCGGACACGGCCGTGGCAGAGGAAACCGGGGGCGCCGCCGAGGAGCAGGAGGCAGAGACACCTCCGGAGCCCCCGAGCGACGGGGCCAGGGGCGAGGAGATGCCCAGCCCCCTGAGGGCTCCCGACGCGGGCGGCGACGGAGACGCCCCCACGAGCCCCCACGCCGCGGCGGGGGCCGCCACAAGCTTGGGGCAGGACGCCCTAGGCGCCTCGACAAGCGTCGAGGGAACTGCACCCTGCAGCAGCGTGGGAGTCTCCTTGGCGCTGCAAGCGCCGCATCGCCAAGCGGCCTATCGCCGGATCGTCCTCAACCGGGCGCGGCGAGCACTCGACGGGCTGGAGGAGCAGCTCGCCAGGGAGGAAGACGCCCTGGCGGAGGAAAGGGCGAGGCTTGGCGACGCCTGGATCCTTCTCCACGAGAGGGTGGAGATGTGCCGCCGGTGGGATGCGGTGGCCCAGGCGGAACGCCAAGAGGCCCTCCGCTTCGCCAAGGAGACCCGCGACAGCGTCAAGCGGGAGGCGCAGGAGGTGATGGAGGAGCTCGACGCCGCCAGGGAAGCGCTCGAGGTGGAAACCACCTCCAAGCACGACGAGCTGGCGGCCGCGAAGCAGAAACTCGCCGCCGACACCGAGGCCGCCAAGGCCAGCCTGAACGAGCTCCGCGAGCAGCTGGACGCCCGCGAGGGGCAGCTGGCGCCTCGCGAGGCCGAGCTAAAACGGCGTGAGGAAGAGCTCGCCCTCCAGGAGGAAAAGCTGCAGCGGCGCGAGGAGCAGGTCCAGCTCCTCGTAAAGGACCAGGCCACCCGCGAGGGGCAGCTGGAGGAGCGTGAAGGTCGGGTGGCCACCGACGTGGCCAACCTTGCGGCGGAGCACAAGAGGCTCCAAGAAGAGGCTGACCTCAAGGTCAAACTCGTCCGCGAAAACCTCTCAAAGGAATACGACGAGAAGGTCGCGAAGCACGAGGACCGCCTCACGTCCACACGCAAAGGGCTCGAGAAGCGCGTCAAGGAGCTTGAGCAGGAGGAGAAAAGGTTGACCTCTTGCCTCCAGGCCTCTCGGGAGGCCCAAGCGCGCGCTGAGGGGAACGCCGTTGCCTTGGAGAGGGACCTGGACGAGCTCCGGCAGCAAGTGGGGCCGGTCACGGCCCTGGTGGAGCAGGCACGAGACCAGCGCCAGGTTGACCGGTTCATGACGCGCCAGCGTCAAAGCATTCTTCAGAGCCTGGTGAGCCGTGTGCGCGCCGTCGGGAGAGATCTGAGGATCGACGTCCCCTCCTTCTCCGCAGCGACCGACGACGAGACCTCGTACTCGCTCTTCTTCGAGCAGTTCCTTGGAAAGCTTGAAGGGGTCGCGAAGAGCTTCGACAAGCGTGTCGTGGAGGAGAGTCGCGACCTCCTTGTCGTTGGCGTCACCAACATCTTCAGCAACCTCGTGAGGCTCCAGCCCCCACTTGACCTTGAGGACGTGATGGCGCCACCACGTGCTATCAGCGACAAGGCGCGGGAGACCGCCAAGCAGGCCGCCATCGCGTACGCCAAGAAATTCGACCAAGCCTTGGTCGACGAAGACGAAGGCGACGGCGAGGAGGCCCTGGAGAAGGCGGAGGCTACCGCGGACCGCGCAGGCACCTCAGGAGGCGCGACGGCCTGAGCTCCTTGCCTGCGGCTGGATGCGCCGAGGGCAAATTTATCTTAGTCATTTTGATTATAAACTTTGTAAAAACTTATCAAGTTATATTGGAGTATGCTTGTGGATGTCCCTCGGGAGGCTTTTGTCTTTCCCCTTCATGTCTTTTTCGCTCTACGTCTTAGGACCCTCTCTTAGCGCTACACCACCGCCGCTTCGGTATGTGCGAGTCAGTGCTCCACAAGTCCGGGGGGTGCGTGAGGCCTCGAGAAGTAAGAGCTCCTCGAAGCGCGATGCTTGGGGCTCCCCTTTGACGTGCAAGCAGCCCATGAGGCATAGGAGAGAGAAAAGAGACTCGAGGGGCGAACAGCCAGCGAGAGGAGATTTGAAAAGTATTTAGACTTAGCTTGTCGAGGCGTCTCCGCCTTGGAGAGGGTGTTGGTTCCTAAGCGAGGCGTTTTCGCTTTGTTGTTGCCTGTGGCTTGGAGAGCCTGTTTTCCTGCACTTGGAGAGATAGGCGTATCCACAAGCAATAGATAGCTAAAGAATCTTATGGTGCTCGTAGGTTCCTTCATGTGTGTCTCGCGAGGAGAAACAGGCACCAAGGTTTTTGGTGATCCTTGGTGAGTTGACGTGCGCGGGAGCTGACCCATGAGTTCAGAGCTCCTTGGGAGTTGACATGCATGAGAGCTGACCCGCAAGTTCAGAGCTCGGATCCCTTGGGTTTTAGGCGCTGCCGGGATGCTCCCGTGGCATGGCACCCTGCTAGCCCCCGCTCGTGAGATACACATGAGGGATCATTCGAGCGAGAGAGAAAGCGAATAACACCGAAGCAAAGAAACACCGAAGCGACAAAATACGTTAGCGCGATGCGCAAATGTTCAAATTGGCCTGAAACATAGGTTCATTACACTGGCATGGCCAGAAGCACAAAAAATCCGCCATGCTCTTGGCATGGGGTCCACATTCTGTGGCTGAGACTCTCGAGGGGCGTGCCCGAGGCAGACGCATGTAGAGAGAGCTCAGGGGGCCCCTATGCGGGGGTGGCTTTTAGCCTGCGTTCCACCATGACCGGCATGGGGATCCACTTCGCCAAGACATGGTGCCTGAAGAGGTTACCATGCCGAGGCTTAGTGGCTTGGGAGTCTTCTCGAACGGCCCGCGGCAACGTATAGTAGAGAGGGGAGCCCGAAGTTTTTCCTCTTTAAGGATGATGGCACGTGGTTCTCCCTTGATGCAAAAAATTGCGCAGGTGCTGGATGTTCCAGGGGTTGGCGACAGGGATGCCGTCCTCCGTCTCAAGCCGTGCGGAGCCAGGCCTGGCGATGTGCACGACTCTGTAGGGGCCTTCCCACATTGGTGAGAGCTTGTGGAGGCCTGCCCTGGAGAGGATTCTCCTCAAGACAAGGTCTCCTACCTCGAGAGTGCGTGGCCGGATGTGGCGGCTGTGGTATCGACGGAGGTCTTGCTGGTACCTTGCCGCTCTCAGGGCCGCGTTGCGGCGAAGCCCTTCAAGCAGCAGCAGGTCGTCGTTGCGGAGTTCGTCCACCTCAGCCTCCTTGAAGGCCAAGACTCGCGGAGAGCCATGAGTGATCTCGCTGGGGAGGACAGCTTCAGCGCCATAGACGAGGGAGAACGGCGTCTCACCAGTTGGCTTTGTTGGCGTGGTGCGGATGGACCAGAGCACGGAGGGGAGCTCATCGATCCAATGCTTGCCGCTGGCCTTGAGGCGGTTGAAACTTCTCGTCTTGAGGCCTTTAGCACCTCGGCGTTGGCTCGTTCGGCCTGCCCGTTGCTTCGTGGATGCGCCACCGAGGCGTAGCAGATTTGGGCGCCGAGGCTGCCGCAGTAGGACTTGAAGGCGCCGCTGATGAATTGTGAGCCGTTGTCGGTGATGATGCGGTTGGGCACGCCGAAGCGGCAGACCAGGCTCCTTATGAATTTTACCGCCGACTTCACCGGAATGGTGCGCACGGGCTCCACCTCAGGCCACTTGGTGAATTTGTCGATGGCGACGTAGAGATAGCGGTAGCCCCCGAGCGCTCGCGGGAAGGGTCCGAGCAGGTCCAGCTCCCAGACCGCGAACGGCCAGGAGAGCGGGATCGTCTGGAGTCCTTGCGCGGGTTGGTGGATTTGCTTGGCGTGAAATTGGCATGCGTCGCAGGTTTGGACGATTTCGGCAGCGTCTTGAAGGACTGAGGGCCAGTAGAAACCGCTCCGGAAGACCTTGCTTGCAATGGTGCGCGAGGAAGAGTGGTGGCCGCACTCGCCGCTGTGTATGTCGTTGATGAGTTGGCGGCCCTCCTCGGCAGGGACACACCGCAGTGCAACCCCATTGGGTCGCTTGCGGTACAGGTCTACGTCGTGGAGGCAATAGGACTTGGCCTGGCGAGCAATTCTCTCGGCCTCTGCGTCATCTTCGGGAAGGGCTTGGCTCTGCAGGTAGTTCTTGATCTCGTCGATCCAACCAGTGTCTTGTCGTACCAGAGTCAGCAGCAAGCGATCGCCCGAGGGCAACCCACAGTTTGGCGCTCCGCTTGGTGGGGCGGGTGGGAGCTCCTCGTCGATGCTGATGTTGGCTACAGGTTGCTTGACTGAGGCCTTGGTGAGCCTCTCCTCGAACACTCCAGGCTTCTGGGCTTCTCTTCTTGCTGCTCGCCGAGCAATTTCATCTGCCTCTTGGTTCTCTGCCCGTGGGATGTGCTTGAGCTCCATGCCCCTGAAGTGTTTCTCCAGCCTGCGTACCTCTTCAAGGTAGGCCACCATGTAGGTGTCCTTAGGCGTGTAGCTTTTGTTGGAGAAGTTGACGAGGAGCTGGGAGTCGCCCTTGATGAGGATGTACTTGATGCCGAGGGCGATGGCGGCTTTGAGGCCGGCGAGGAGGCCTTCATACTCAGCGATGTTGTTGGAGACCTTGTCGCTGTCCTTGAAGCACAGTTGGACGGCATAGTAGAGCTTGTCGCCTGTCGGTGAGGTGAGAACGGCGCCAGCCCCTGCACTTCTGGCCGCAAAGGCGCCGTCGAAGTGCATGGTCCAGTGGCTTGGCGTCGTTCCTCCTGAGGCTGTAACCTCCTCCTCTGGAAGCTCTTCGTCTTTGCGTGTGTCCGCCCACTCGGCCATGAAATCGGCCAGCACTCTGCCCTTGATGACCCTGGTGGTGTCAAACTCCAGCTCGAAGGGTTGTAGCTCAATGCCCCAGCCTGCGACGCGATCTGTCGCGTTCGGGTTGCGCAGGACCTGCTCCAGGGGATATGAGGTGACCACCTTGATGGGGTGACCCTGGAAGTAGTGGCGCAGCTTCCTGGAGGCGATGAGGAGCGAGAAGAGGAGCTTTTGCTGCATGGGGTAGCGCTCGCGAGCATCCCGCAGCACTGTGCTGACGAAGTACACGGGGTGCTCGACGAGGGTAGTCGTTGGTGAGGCAGCTGCTGGCTCCTCCTCGGGCTCGGTGGAGTCCTTGGCGAGGTTTTCTTGGGGCTGGGGGCCTGACGAGGCTGCTTCCTTGTCGGGGGGTTCTGGGCTTGGCGAGGTGGAGTTCTGCTTGTCGAGGACTGGCTCTTCTCTTTCAGCCACCAGGACCGCGCTTGCCGTCTGAGGAGTGGCTGCAAGGTACAGCTTCAGAGGCTCGCGAGGGCGTGGGGCGACCATGATGGGTGGGCTCGCCAGGTATTTCTTCAAGTCCTCAAAGGCCTTTGCTGCTTCGGGGGTCCACTTGAAAGGACCGGACCTCTTCATGATCTTGAAAAATGGCAGCGCCCTCTCACCGAACTTGGAGATGAAACGGCCAAGGCTGGCCATACATCCCGCTAAGCGTTGCATGTCCTTGAGGCGGCGAGGGGGCTGCATCTGCTCTATGGCCTTGATCTTGTCTGGGTTGGCCTCAATGCCGCGGTGGGATACCAGGAAACCGAGGAGCTTGCCTGAAGGGACCCCGAAGACGCACTTGGCGGGGTTCAGCTTGATGTTGACCTTGCGCAGGTTGGCAAAGGTCTCCTCGAGGTCCTGGATGAGCGTGTCCTTCTCGCGGGTTTTGACGACGATGTCGTCGACGTAGGCCTCTGCATTCCTCCCCATTTGAGCTCCCAAGGCGATCCTCATGAGGCGCTGGAAAGTGGCGCCAGCGTTCTTCAGACCGAAGGGCATACAGACGTAGCAGAACACACCGCAAGGGGTGAGAAATGCTGTCTTCTCCTCGTCCTCCTTCGCCATCTTGATCTGGTGATAACCAGAGAAGGCATCCAGAAAACAGAGGAGCGCGCAGCCGGCGGTGGAGTCTACGATCTGGTCGATCCTCGGGAGGGGATAGGGGTCCTTGGGGCAGGCCTTGTTGAGGTCGGTGAAGTCGATGCAAAGGCGACTCCCTCCGGTGTGCTTGGGGACGACCACGCCATTGGCGAGCCAAGTGGGGTGGACCACTTCCTTGATGATGCTGGCCTTCTTCAGCTTGTCTACTTCCTTGACGATGAAGTCTTACTTCTCTGGCGCCTGGCGCCGGGGCTTTTTGCTTGACGGGGCGTGCGTTTGGGCACACGGCTAAGTGGTGCTCGATCACCTCCCTCGGTACTCCGGACATATCTGACGGTGTCCAGGCGAACATGTCAGAGTTTGCCCTGAGGAAGGCGACGAGCGCGCTTTCCTATTTGGGAGGCAGGTTAGCGCCGATGGTGACACAAGCCCCCGAGCCACTCGCCTCCAGAGACACTTGTTTTGTCGCAGCCTTCTCCTGGGAGAACAGCTGCTTCTTCTTCGCGGGGGGCCTCGGGAGGGGTTCCTCGTCCTCGTCAGCGGGTGACGCCACCGCGGCAGCCTTGTAGGCCGCTTGCGCAGCGTACAAGGCGTCCGAGACCACGCCGCGGATGACAATGGTGCCACCCGAGCCAGGGAGCTTGACGAGGTTGTAGGCGTGGTGGGTCACCGCCATGAACTTGGCGAGGGCGGGGTAGCCGAGTATGGCGTTGTAGGGTAGGCCGATGTGCGCGACGTCGAAGTCAATCAGCTCGGTGCGGTAGTTGGCCTGGGTGCCGAAAGTGACGGCGAGCCTCACCTGCCCCAAAGGGGTGGTAAGACCCTCTGTCACTCCCGAGAAGGGCCTGGTAGGCATGAGCCGCTCATAGGGCACCTGCAGCTTCTCGAATGTCTCGACGGAGATGACGTTGAGGCCAGCACCCCCATCAATGAGCGTCTTAGAGACGGCGATGTTGTTGATGGTGGGGGTGCAGACCAACGGGATGGTGCCAACGGTTGATGTGGACTTGGGGTGGTCGCCGGAGTCGAAGGTAATGGGGCACTGGGACCACTTGAGGGGCCTGGAGGCCTCGACTCCAGGGAGGGCTGCCGCGACTTCGCGAGCGAGTTGCTTGAAGTGGCGGTTGGAGCGAGGGGCCTGAGCCCCGCCAAGGATACAAGCTGCCCCGCGAGGCACCTGGTAGCCTTCGTCAGCCTCGGCAGGCAGGTTGTCGTTTGCGGGCTGGGCAGCGTTGGCCTGGGGGTTCTGCTGGTAGTTGTCGTTGTAGTTGTTGTTCCAGCGTCGCCCCCCGCGGCCGCTGCGGCCTCCGCCGCGGCCTCCGCGGCCTCCGTTTGCCTCGCGAGCCTCGCGAGCCTCGCGAAGCCTCTTGATGTCGAAGCAGTCCTCGGTGGCGTGAGAGTGCCTGTTGTGGTAGATGCAGAAGGGACGATCATCCTTCTTCTCAGGTCCTGCGGCTGGAGTAGCAGCTTGGCGAGACTGCTTGGCGTCAGGCTCTGCCGCGAGGACCGCAGTAGTCTTGCGCTTCTCAGAGGATTTCTTCTTTTTGGACCCCTCGGTGGGGTCCCCTGGCTCGTTCTTGACGAACAAGCGGCCCTCTTCAGCCTTGGCGCACTTGTCCGCCAAGTCGAAAAGCTTGACGACGGTGGTGATGTTGTCGTGGATGCCGAGCTTCTCGAGCATCCGCACGTCTGTGACCCCAGCCTGGAAGGCCGAGATGACCTGTGCGTCGGTGGCGTTGGGGATCTTGTTACGCACTTGGCTAAAGCGCTGGATGTACTTGCGGAGGGTCTCGCCGGGCTTCTGACGCACGGCGCGGAGGTCGTTGTAGGTGAGGCCGCGCTCGTACGTGCCCTTGAAGTTGGCGACGAAGCACCGGCAGAGCTCCTCCCAAGAGTTGATGGACTCGGCGGGAAGGTTGGTGAGCCATGAGGACGCAGAGTCCTTGAGGGCCATGGGGAACCAGTTCGCCATGACCTTGTCGTCGCCACCGGCGGCCTGAATGGCCAGAGAGTAGAGCTGCAGGAACTCCAGGGGGTTGTTCTTGCCGTCGTAGCGCGGAGGGAGGTCCGGCCTGAACTTGACCGGCCAAACGACGCGACGAAGGCTGCGAGTAAACGCTGCCGTCGTGCCGTAGGTGACCGTGCCGTTGGCAAGAGTGGCGCGGAGGTGGCGCCCGGCGGTGGCGATGTCCTGGACAGCGCGGTTGCGGCGTTCTTGCCCGCGCTCGATGCTCACGCGTGCGTCCTCAGGGGCTCGCTGCACGATCTGGCAGTCATGCGGCGACGACGCGTGCGATGCAGCGCGGCCGTCGCGAGGAGGAGCCCCCGCTGGAGCAGGTTGCGGTGCAACCGGTGGAGCTGGAGCGGGTGTGGGTTGGAGAGGAGGCGCGGGAGGTGCGCCGTGCGCCACGTCTCCCACGAGCGCAGAAGGAACCAGAGAACGAGATGGCGCGGGCACCGCGGCGCGAGCGGCGCCGATGAGCTCGGCAACACGGTTGAGCCAGCCTTCCTGAGCCGCCGGCGTGGGGCGGTACTGCAGCAGCTCCTGCGCCATGAGGAGCGCAGTCGCCGGGCTGGGCGCAGGGCGGCCCAGCGAGGAGGCAGCACGGTCCCGCGACGGGGGCAGGGAGGAGGCCTCCTCTTCGCCAAGGTCGTCCTCGGCGTGGTCGATGTCGTCGTCGTCAGGGTGCTCGACGCGGGGCTCGGGGTCGACACGGCGCTCCGGAGCAGAGCCCCCACGCGGGCGGCCACGCGGGCGGCCTGCGGGAGCGGTGGCGGCGCTAGCCGTCCGGCGAGCGAGACGTTCGGCACGAGAACCGGCCATGGCTATGTCGAGGATGAAGACGCGCCTCAGCCCCCTACCTGGCGCGTCAAATGTCGGAGATTGTCCCCAGGAACTAGGGGTGTCTCCAAGGTATTGTGTAAGGGGCTGAACACGGAGTCAAACAGCCCACGACGTGCTCCGGCGACGGTGCTCGTCAGGCTCGCTGCGGACGACACTGCAGAGATTGACACAAGGTATTACCCAGGTTCAGGGCCCTCTTGTGGAGGTAAAACCCCTACGTCCTGCTATGGTGTATTGCACTGCTTGAAGAGTTTACAGTACAAGGAGAGCTTGTCGAGCTCTAGGTGGCTAACAATGGCTACTTGCTAGTCTTTAGATCTAGGGTTTTTGAGCAGGCTCCTAGACTCCAAAAACCGAACCCCTTGCTTGGGCGTGCTCCTCCTCCTTTTATAGGCGTCCTGGGCCTCTTCTGCCCAAACATTTGGGCGGGAAGGGCTACCACATGGCGACGAAGGAGGAGGCGCGGTGCACCGTAAAGGTGAGGTCTACCATAAAGGTAAAGCTCGTGGACGCGGTCCACGGCAGGGGAACGGCGTCACCAAAGCTGAAAAGGGGCACCGACCAGCTGGACAGCGGGCTGGCGCTTGCCGAGGTGGGAGGCGGCCCACGGTGACGTCGTCCTTGGAGCGTAGCTGCAGACTGTTCCCTTGTCACCAAAGAGGCAATACTCCTTGTCCACTTTGCTTGGCTCCGCTTTGTTGACTGCTTTATACATGGAAACGGCAACTGCGGCGTCGTCGTCATCGCGCGTAGGCACGCGCGTCACTCTGCGCATGGCGCAGAGTCCATGTGCGCTCTGCCGCGGGGGCAGAGATGGCTTCCCGAGGAAAAGCGCTTCGCGAGGCGAAAAGCCTCGCCAAGCCTTGCGGCTTGGTCCTTAGTAGAATTGCGGGCGGCGCGGAGACGCCTTGTCGAAGAGCGATCCCTCGCCAAGGGAAGAACCCTTGGCGAGGAGAAGAACCCTTCGCGAGGAGAGAAATCCTCGCGAAACTCGCCAGGCTTGGAGAGCCTGGTCCTTAGCGAAAATCATCCGAGGAATCTTGTGGGCCCTGGCAGGCCGGCCCGTGGTACCCTGGTTTCCACTGTGCCGACAGTAGCCCCCGGGCCCGCGATGGGCACGCCGAGGCCCATGACGAAGGCGAAGCGTCGAGGGGCCAAAGATGCCTGACAGGGCCGCGACACGTGTCACGCAGCGGTTGCGCCCGCGGCCGCGGCCTCCTCGGCTCCAACGGGCGACGTGGTGGGGCCCGCCACGACTCGAGTGTTGGTCAATAAGCCTGGGCGCGCAGGCGGCGCCCATTACTTCTCCCGTAACTCCTCCGCACACTTCTCCCCACGCCTCCAATCTCTCCAGAGAGCTCCAACCTCCAGAGTACTCTTCTTCTTCTCCGGCGACCATGGCGCCCAAGAAAGCAGCCACCGACAAGGGCAAGGCCACCGTGCAGGCGAGCTCGTCGGCGGCGACGGCGCGGGCGGGCACGTCCGCGGCGATGGCGCGTGCCGCTGCTCTCGAGGGAGCACTGCCGAAGACGCGTGTCACCGCTGCCACGATAGCGACGGTGCGCCACCTGGCGGCGGCGAAGACCAACGAGCACGGCGCCACCGAGCTGAGGCCGGCCGGTAGCAGGCTCACCGACACCTTCTACCCCATCTTCATTCATACTCTCTACGCCGGCCTGGTACCACCATTCTCTGATTTCCTCCTGGCGATCTTGGAGACGTACCAGATCCAACTCCTTCATCTTCATCCCAACTCCATCCTCATCCTTGCTATCTTCGCCCACTTCTGCGAGGCCTACGTCGGCATCCGCCCCTCGGTGGCGCTCTTCCGCAGTTTCTATTCCCTTCGGAACTCCGCCAAGGGCGAGCGGCTCGGATGCGTCTCTTTTCGCATCGTCGACGCTCGGAGCGACAACTACATCCCCATCGCCTGGCTCGGCGAGGTCGCCGTCACCAAGGTGACGAAAAAGGTCGACAAGTTCCGCGAGAAGTGGCTCTTCGTCGACGCCAAGGCCACCAACCCTCTCCTGGAGGTGCCCGAGGCGCCGCCGAGGAAGTGGGCGCGCTGGTCGAGCGCGGACTTCAGGGGCTCGAAGCTCGACACGGTATACGTGTACTTCCGTCACATCCGCGACGCAGGGGTCACCGGTCAAATGGTGGCGAAGGACTTCACCAGGCGCCGCATCGCTCCTCTCCAACAGCACGCTGAGCCGGTGTGGCGGTACGACGGCAAGGACGACGCCATGCGGCTAAGCAGGGACGGCTTCGAGCCTGATGTGCTCCGCCAAATTATGAACGTCCTCTTCACATCGCCGAAGATCCCGTCCGCCAAGACAGAGGCGACCAAGCCGCTCATCGTCTTCGCCGAGGAGAGCATAGAGGAGCAGCGCTCGCATATGCCCATCTTCGACGAGTGGGGAATCGTGCCCGCGGGGCACAGCGGGCCTCGCCCTAACCCGTGGGCGGCGGAGCCGGAGTACGTGGGTGAGGCTCCTGAGGCTGAGGAGGCCGAATCTGCCGAGGAGGAGGCCTCGAGAAGCGAGGACCCCCCTTGGCGAAGACGAGGCTTCAAGGGGCGCCGAAACCCGTCGGCGAGGGCGCCGGATCCTCGAGGAGCGCCCACGCTGAAGGGACCTCCAGGTGCTTTCCTCCGACGACGAGGAGGACGCCTTCCGCATCGTCCGCTCCCAGCGCGCCGGTGAGGAGGAGGAGACGAGCGGCGGCGGAAAAGGGCGTTGCGAGCCCCGCTCCAAGGCCGTCCACGACAGGAGGGCCGCAACCGCGGGAGGCATCCCTCGCGCGGAGACAAGCGCGGCCCAGGAGGAGGCCGGAGCAAGCCTCACCCAGCCTCCCAAGGCGAAGAAGAGGGTGTGGGTGATGGCCGGCGAGTAAGCCCTCGATTTCTCTTCTTCTTCAAGATTTCATTTTGAGAATTCCCCCCCTTTGAAGGATTTTCAACTTGTCTTCTTTTCAGGCAGCCCGCGGAGCCAAAGAAGCGGCGGCTCGGCGAGGTTGGGAAGACCACCGGCGTCGCCATGGGGACGCCTGCAGCCGGCGAGCCGCAGCAGGCAGTTGCTTCTCCCGCGGTCGAGCACCGCGCGGAGACGGTGGTGGCCGAAGAGAGCGTGGCGTCGCCGATTCGGGCGGCGACCCCTCCAGCGGCGGAGCACCACGTGGAGGAGGAGACCGCAGAGGCGGCGACGTCGCCAACCAGGGCGGCGACTCCTCCGGTCCAGCAGGAGGCGGAGGAGGAACCCGTGGACGAGGACATCGTCGCGGAGCCGCCTCCAGAGGAGGGGGCCTCGAGAAGGGCTGACGCGCCCGAGGCCGCGGCGGACACGGCCGTGGCAGAGGAAACCGGGGGCGCCGCCGAGGAGCAGGAGGCAGAGACACCTCCGGAGCCCCCGCGCGACGGGGCCAGGTGCGAGGAGATGCCCAGCCCCCGAGGGCTCCCGACGCGGGCGGCGACGGAGACGCCCCCACGAGCCCCCACGCCGCGGCGGGGGCCGCCACAAGCTTGGGGCAGGACGCCCTAGGCGCCTCGACAAGCGTCGAGGGAACTGCACCCTGCAGCAGCGTGGGAGTCTCCTTGGCGCTGCAAGCGCCGCATCGCCAAGCGGCCTATCGCCGGATCGTCCTCAACCGGGCGCGGCGAGCACTCGACGGGCTGGAGGAGCAGCTCGCCAGGGAGGAAGACGCCCTGGCGGAGGAAAGGGCGAGGCTTGGCGACGCCTGGATCCTTCTCCACGAGAGGGTGGAGATGTGCCGCCGGTGGGATGCGGTGGCCCAGGCGGAACGCCAAGAGGCCCTCCGCTTCGCCAAGGAAACCGCGACAGCGTCAAGCGGGAGGCGCAGGAGGTGATGGAGGAGCTCGACGCCGCCAGGGAAGCGCTCGAGGTGGAAACCACCTCCAAGCACGACGAGCTGGCGGCCCGCGAAGCAGAAACTCGCCGCCGACACCGAGGCCGCCAAGGCCAGCCTGAACGAGCTCCGCGAGCAGCTGGACGCCCGCGAGGGGCAGCTGGCGCCTCGCGAGGCCGAGCTAAAAAGGCGTGAGGAAGAGCTCGCCCTCCAGGAGGAAAGGAGCTGCAGCGGCGCGAGGAGCAGGTCCAGCTCGTGAAGGACCAGGCCACCGCGAGGGGCAGCTGGGAGCGTGAAGGCGGGTGGCCACCGACGAGGCCAACCTGCGGCGGCAGCAAAGAGGCTCCAAGAAGAGGCTGACCTCAAGGTCAAACTCGTCCGCGAAAGCCTCTCAAAGTAATGACGAGAGAAGGTCGCGAAGCACGAGGACCGCCTCACGTCCACACGCAAGGCTCGAGAAGCGCGTCAAGGAGCTTGAGCAGGAGGAGAAAGGTTGACCTCTTGCCTCGAGGTCTCTCGGGAGGCCCAAGCGCGCGCTGAGGGGAACGCCTTGCCTTGGAGAGGGACCTGGACGAGCTCCGGCAGCAGGTGGGGCCGGTCACGGCCCTGGTGGAGCAGGCACGAGACCAGCGCCAGGTTGACCGGTTCATGACGCGCCAGCGTCAAAGCATTCTCAGAGCTTGGTCGCCGTGTGCGCGCCGTCGGGAGAGATCTGAGGATCNGTTGACCGGCTCATGACGCGCCAGCGTCAAGCATTCTCCAGAGCTTGGTGAGCCGCGTGCGCGCCGTCGGGAGAGATCTGAGGATCGACGTCCCCTCCTTCTCCGCAGCGACCGACGACGAGACCTCGTACTCGCACTTCTTCGAGCAGTTCCTCGGAAGGCTTGAAGGGGTCGCGAAGAGCTTCGACAAGCGTGTCGTGGAGGAGAGTCGCGACCTCCTTGTCGTTGGCATCACCAACATCTTCAGCAACCTCGTGAGGCTCCAGCCCCCACTTGATCTTGAGGACGTGATGGCGCCACCGCGCGCCATCAGCGACAAAGCGCGGGAGACCGCCAAGCAGGCCGCCATCGCGTATGCCAAGAAATTCGACCAAATGGTGATCGAAGGCGACGACGAGGAAGCCCTGGAAGAGGCGGAAACCACCGTGGATTGCGCAGGCACCTCAGGAGGCGCGACGGCCTGAGCTCCTTGCCTGGACGCGCAGAGGCGCATACTATTTTAGCATTCGTTTTGTTTGTAAGCTTTTGTAAAAACTTGTTAAGTTATTGGAGTATGCTTGTGGACGCCCCTTGGGTGACCTTTGTCTTTCCCTTCATGTCTTTTTCGCTCTACGTCTTAGGACCCTCTCTTAGCGCTGCACCACCGCCGCTTCGGTATGTGCGAGTCAGTGCTCCACAAGTCCGGGGGGTGCGTGAGGCCTTGAGAAGTAAGAGCTCCTCGAAGCGCGATGCTTGGGGCCCCCCTTTGACGTGCAAGCAGCCCATGAGGCATAGGAGAGAGAAAAGAGACTCGAGGGGCGAAAACCAGCGGGAAGAGATCTGAACAAGTATTTAGACTTAGCTTGTCGAGGTGTTTTCGCCTTGGAAAGGGTGTTGGTTCCCTGGCGAGGCGCTTTCGCTTTGTTGTTGCCTGTGGCTTGGAGAGCCTGTTTTCCTGCACTTGGAGAAATAGGCATACCCACAAGCAATAGATAGCTAAAGAATCTTATGGTGCTCGTAGGTTCCTTCATGTGTGTCTCGCGAGGAGAAACAGGCACCAAGGTTTTGGTGATCCTTGGTGAGTTGACGTGCGCGGGAGCTGACCCATGAGTTCAGAGCTCCTTGGGAGTTGACATGCATGAGAGCTGACCCGCAAGTTCAGAGCTCGGATCCCTTGGGTTTTAGGCGCTGCCGGGATGCTCCCGTGGCATGGCACCCTACTAGCCCCCGCTCGTGAGATACACAGGAGGGATCATACGAGTAGGAAGAAACAGTAATAACAGCTTTGCCGAAGTCGCGAAACATGCTGGCGCGATGCGCAAAGGTTCAGAATGACCTGGAATAGGTGTTCATTACACTGGCGTGCCCAGGAGTTTCTCTTCTTTGATGATGAAGCGTTGCTCCCCCGGGAGCGCACTCCCCTATTTAGGAGGTAGGTTGGCGCCGACGGTGACACAAGCCCCCGAGCCACTTGCCTCCAGAGACACTTGTTTTGTCGCGGCCTTCTCCTGGGAGAACAGCTGCTTCTTCTTCGCGGGGGGCCTCAGGAGGGGTTCCTCGTCCTCGTCGGCGGGTGACGCCACCGCGGCAGCCTTGTAGGCCGCCTGCGCAGCGTACAGGGCGTCCGAGACCACGCCGCGGATGACAATGGTGCCACCCGAGCCAGGGAGCTTGACGAGGTTGTAGGCGTGGTGGGTCACCGCCGTGAATTTGGCGAGGGCGGGGTAGCCGAGTATGGCGTTGTAGGGTAGGCCGATGTGCGCGACGTCGAAGTCGATCAGCTCGGTGCGGTAGTTGGCCTGGGTGCCGAAAGTGACGGCGAGCCTCACCTGCCCCAAGGGGGTGGTAAGACCCTCTGTCACTCCCGAGAAGGGCCTGGTAGGCATGAGCCGCTCGTAAGGCACCTGCAGCTTCTCGAATGTCTCGACGGAGATGACGTTGAGGCCAGCACCCCCATCAATGAGCGTCTTAGAGACGGCGATGTTGTTGATGGTGGGGGTGCAGACCAACGGGATGGTGCCAACGGTTGACGTGGACTTGGGGTGATCGCCGGAGTCGAAAGTAATGGGGCACTGGGACCACTTGAGGGGCCTGGAGGCCTCGACTCCAGGGAGGGCTGCCGCGACCTCGCGAGCGAGTTGCTTGAAGTGGCGGTTGGAGCGAGGGGCCTGAGCCCCGCCAAGGATACAAGCTGCCCCGCGAGGCACCTGGTAGCCTTCGTCAGCCTCGGCAGGCAGGTTGTCGTTTGCGGGCTGGGCAGCGTTGGCCTGGGGGTTCTGCTGGTAGTTGTCGTTGTAGTTGTTGTTCCAGCGTCGCCCCCCGCGGCCGCTGCGGCCTCCGCCGCGGCCGCCGCGGCCTCCGTTTGCCTCGCGAGCCTCGCGAGCTTCGCGAAGCCTCTTGATGTCGAAGCAGTCCTCGGTGGCGTGAGAGTGTCTGTTGTGGTAGATGCAGAAGGGGCGATCATCCTTCTTCTCAGGTCCTGCGGCTGGAGTAGCAGCTTGGCGAGACTGCTTGGCGTCAGGCTCTGCCGCGAGGACCGCAGTAGTCTTGCGCTTCTCAGAAGATTTCTTCTTCTTGGACCCCTCGGCGGGGTCCCCTGGCTCGTTCTTGACGAACAAGCGGCCCTCTTCAGCCTTGGCGCACTTGTCCGCCAAGTCGAAAAGCTTGACGACGGTGGTGATGTTGTCGTGGATGCCGAGCTTCTCGAGCATCCGCACGTCAGTGACCCCAGCCTGGAAGGCCGAAATGACCTGTGCGTCGGTGGCGTTGGGGATCTTGTTGCGCACTTGGCTGAAGCGCTGGATGTACTTGCGGAGGGTCTCGCCGGGCTTCTGACGCACGGCGCGGAGGTCGTTGTAGGTGAGGCCGCGCTCGTACGTGCCCTTGAAGTTGGCGACGAAGCACCGGCAGAGCTCCTCCCAGGAGTTGATGGACTCGGCGGGAAGGTTGGTGAGCCATGAGGACGCAGAGTCCTTGAGGGCCATGGGGAACCAGTTCGCCATGACCTTGTCGTCGCCCCCGGCGGCCTGGATGGCCAAAGAGTAGAGCTGCAGGAACTCCAGGGGGTTGTTCTTGCCGTCGTAGCGCGGAGGGAGGTCCGGCCTGAACTTGACCGGCCAGACGACGCGACGAAGGCTGCGAGTGAACGCGGCCGTCGTGCCGTAGGTGACCGTGCCGTTGGCAAGGGTAGCGCGGAGGTGGCGCTCGGCGGTGGCGATGTCCTGGACGGCGCGGTTGCGGCGTTCTTGCCCGCGCTCGATGCTCACGCGTGCGTCCTCAGGGGCTCGCTGCACGATCTGACAGTCATGCGGCGACGACGCGTGCGATGCAGCGCGGCCGTCGCGAGGAGGAGCCCCCGCTGGGGCAGGTTGCGGTGCAACCGGTGGAGCTGGAGCGGGCGCGGGATGGAGAGGAGGCGCGGGAGGTGCGCCGTGCGCCATGTCCCCCACGAGCGCAGAAGGAACCAGGGAACGAGACGGCGCGGGTACCGCGGCGCGAGCGGCGCCGATGAGCTCGGCAACGCGGTTGAGCCAGCCCTCCTGAGCCGCCGGCGTGGGGCGGTACTGCAGCAGCTCCTGCGCCATGAGGAGCGCAGTCGCCGGGCTGGGCGCAGGGCGGCCCAGCGAGGAGGCAGCACGGTCCCGCGACGGGGGCAGGGAGGAGGCCTCCTCTTCGCCGAGGTCGTCCTCAGCGTGGTCGATGTCGTCGTCGTCAGGGTGCTCGACGCGGGGCTCGGGGTCGACACGGCGCTCCGGAGCAGAGCCCCCACGCGGGCGGCCACGCGGGCGGCCTGCGGGAGCGGTGGCGGCGCTAGCCGTCCGGCGAGCGAGACGTTCGGCACGAGAACCGGCCATGGCTGTGTCGAGGATGAAGACGCGCCTCAGCCCCCTACCTGGCGCGCCAAATGTCGGAGATTGTCCCTAGGAACTAGGGGTGTCTCCAAGGTATCGTGTAAGGGGCTGAACACGGAGTCAAACAATCCACAACGTGCTCCGGCGACGGTGCTCGTCAGGCTCGCTGCGGACGACACTGCAGAGATTGACACAAGGTATTACCCAGGTTCAGGGCCCTCTTGTGGAGGTAAAACCCCTACGTCCTGCTATGGTGTATTGCACTGCTTGGAGAGATCACAGTACAAGGAGAGAGCTTGTCGAGCTCAAGGTGGCTAACAATGGCTACTTGCTAGTCTTCAGATCTAGGGTTAGGGTTTGCTAGAGCTGCACCAACCGAAGATCGAACCAGGAATCGAACCCCTTGCTAGGGCGTGCTCCTCCTCCCTTTATAGGCGCCCTGGGCCTCTTCTGCCCAAACATTTGGGCGGGAAGGGCTACCACATGGCGACGAAGGAGGAAGCGCGGTGCACCGTAAAGGTGAGGTCTACCATAAAGGTAAAGACCGTGGACACGGTCCACGGCAGGGGAACGGCGTCACCAAAGCTGAAAAGGGGCACCGACCAGCTGGACGGCGGGCTGGCGCTTGCCGAGGTGGGAGGTGACCCACAGTGACGTCGTCCTTGGAGCGTAGCTGCAGACTGTTCCCTTGTCACCAAAGAGGCAATACTCGTTGTCCGCTTTGCTTGGCTCCGCTTTGTTGACTGCTTCATACATGGAAACGGCAACTGCGGCGTCGTCGTCACCGCGCGTAGGCACGCGCGTCACTCTGCACATGGCGCAGAGCCCATGTGCGCTCTGCCGCGGGGGCAGAGATGGCTTCACGAGGGAAACGCTTCGCGAGGCGAAAGGCCTCGCCAAGCCCTTCATCTTGGTCCTTAGCAGAATTGCGGGCGGCGTCGGAGACGCCTTGTCGAGGAGCGACCCCTCGCCGAGGGAAAGAACCCTTGGCGAGGAGAACAAACCCTTCGCGAGGGGAGAGAACCTCGCGAAGCTCGCCAGGCTTGGAGAGCCTGGTCCTTAGCGAAAATCATCCAAAGGATCTTGTGGGCCCTGGCAGGCCGGCCCGTGGTACCCTGGTTTCCACTGTGCCGACACGCCGCTGATTGGAGCGTCCCCGAGCAGATCGAAGAGCACCACGAGCTCCGCGCCATCGCCTTCTACCTCCAAGCTGAAGGAATCGAGCTCGGGAGCACTACATTGACGCGTTGATCTCCGTCTTCACCGCCTCCGACCGACGACCGCCGCCACGATTCCGGCGCCGTCCAAGCTCCTCCGCCTCCGCCGAGCCCTCCATCGTGCTCAGGGTGAGCAGGCGACCCTCCAGGACATCTCCGTCCTCTTCCTCTCCCCCTGTTTCCTAGTATCTGTGCTCGTCTCCGTCGGCCGCCGCCTGTCGCCGTCGTGCCCCTCGTTCCGGTGACCTTTTGGTCACACCCCGCCGCCACCTAGGTCGCCTCCACGCGTAGATCGTTTTGGTAGCCGCCGTTAGGGCTAGATCGGCGCACAGCGACGGATCCGTCCACGACGTCGCCGTCGGTGACCGCGCGCTCGCGCCGGTCCTGGCCGCCCTGCGCCAGTCAAACCTGCGGGTGGGCCGCTGGCCGACGTGGCCTGCCAGCAAGGCTGCCCCACCCGTCCGTCTCACGAGCTAGCCCAGCCCACGGTGCAAATCGATTCGGGCCAAATTCCTGGAATTTGTAAAATTGGCAGAAATCAATTTGAACTTTGAATTGGCATAACTTTTGAACCACTTGTCCAAAAATTGCAAATAATATGTCAAAATGCTCAGCAACAAAATGTCTACCTGTTAGTACCATTGGTTAATTTAATTGGTCAAAATAAATTGTCTTTAATTGCTGAATACTAAAATGGCAGAAATAATATTGAAATTGTTAATTCCATAATTTGAGTTCTATTTTGTCCAAAAATTGTGTTCAATAGCTCAAAATGATCAGTGGACAATGAGCTATCACTTTATGCCATTTGAGAGAGTTGGGGAATTAAATTTTAGTGCTGTTTACATAAATTCCTAAAATGGCAGATTTAAATCCCTTTTTGAATAAATCATAACTTGGTGAATATTACTTCAAAAATTGCAAATGATATACCAAAATGACCAGCAAAGCAAATGCTATCTACCTATGTTAATATCACAGCATGCAAATAACTTTTACTTTGATGTCATTTTCGAATTGGTTAAAATGATTTAAATTGCTTAACCGTTTAAATCACTATTTCCTCACCGTTAATCGGAAAAATGCAAACAAGTTACCAAATGATCAGTGGGTTAATATCTATCAAATAATGTCATTTTCATGCATATTTACCTCATAATTCAGTACTGGACATTTTGGATATTCACCTAATTCACTAAGTTAAAGATGGAGTTTTAACCCGTTAATTGCAATATTTAATTTAGGGGTTCCATTTAACTTGTGGGACATGCCCAATACCTTTTCAATGCATAATATGTCCATATCATCGTGATTGTGCATTGCACCTTGTATTCGTGTTATTTATTCCTTTCTTGTATTGTTTGTGTTTCGGTAGATTCTGGAGTCGAGGTTCCACCACAATACCTTGACAACCAGCGCGACCAGTACTACCAGCAAGGCAAGAGCTAACCTAACCTTCTTGGCATATCTCATATTACCCAAGTATTTTATCCACCATATTATTGCATTCGATTCTGGTGACAAGTTTTTGGTCAGTGTATATAATATCCTATCAATTGCATGTTCCCTGAACCATTATCTGTGTCCCCACCTATGAACCATAGGTTGAAGTGTTGGCCTGAGATAGTTCATATCTGTTGTATGTCATGCTTAGATATGCTTAGCCATGCTTAGTCGAATGCTAGAGTTGTCCATTGATTATTTCCATACTTGTGAATTGAATGGAGTGCTCGGACAATGGTGGATACTTGTGTCAATAATTAATTTGATAAAAGGCTTGGATGAGTTGCCAACAAGGTCGTTGGTGTTTTGTCTCATTCTGGCCGCCTAGGTGTGAGTTCTTATCGACCGAACCAAGAACCGAGCATGCTTCCAACGGTGGGGACATATGGAATCCCCTTTAACCGAATAATTTGTGCGGGCGTATCCAAGGGTCCTCTAGTTTGCACTTTCCATTTGCGAGTGTGTGGCTGGTGATGAAAAAGATGATGATGATGATGGTGATAGGAGTGGCGATGGGGCAGGGTGTTGAAATAGGCGCTGAACTTGTCCTGTCGTCACGATGACCCTTGGATAGTCCCATGCTTTGTAAAGGTTTAACCGCGCCCACCCTGCCGGCTTTCCCCGAAAGAGAGCTAATAGCTAGGCAAGGGGTCGGACGGTACCGGTGGCTAAAAACAGTACACCCCTGCAGGGTTTAATCTTTTCGAAAAGCCGTGTCCACGGTTATGGACAAATCTTGGTGAGATAGGTGAGATCATAGAGAACCTGAACCTTTAATCAAATGGCAGCTAGAGGTTGCATAATCAACGTGTGATAAAGGTTCATTTCCTCGAGGGTGATTCGAGGGAGTGCCTTGGTGGAGATAAGTAGTGTTTCTGAATACAGTAGGTTCCCCGTGAACCGAAGAGAAAAGTGTTACCCTCTTATCCCCTTATGAAAACATTCTGATTAGACGATGCCATGAGTCCTAGTCTTCGGAAGGAAACAAACTAGCTTTATGCAAAACAACCACTTATATAGCTTTGCAGCCTCCGTCAGCATCGGGCCTATATCGCCCTACTAATTCTTGCGAGTACGTCGTACTCAGCCTTGCTTTGTTGATTATTATTTGTTTCAGAGGAGGACGCCACCGAACTGGAAGGTGGGTTCTATGTTGACTTCGACGAGTAGTCTGGGGTTCCCAGGTGGCAGCTTGGGACGTCATGGAACAGGCTGGCACGGGATAATTATCTGTAGGCCTCTTAGGCCATAATTTGGATCTTGTTGTTTAGACAACTTTAATTTGCTTCCGCTTGTTGTAATGATGGGTCAGTGACCTCTGATGTGTCATTTGCTATCTTTCTCAATTATATGAGTTGAACTATGATATCTTTGTGTCGTAGAGTCTGTGATGTGCCACTTGTTCCGCAGTCTTGGTCTCTTTGTTATACGTGAAAGCGATGTCGGAGCTTATGGCATGATCGAGGTGTTGTGTGCCGATGATGTATTCCGAGCACGCCTGCCAATGTGTTTTGGCCTGGGATTGGTAACCCCAGTAACCCTTGATTGTGTAGCATGACCGGTTGCACAACGTTTCACTGTATAACTCTGGGGTCAGGGCGCTACAAATTGGTATCAGAGCAGTACTGCCTGTAGGAAACCCGTTCTATTGGTCGAAGTTGAGTCTAGTGTAGTAAAAATTATTTATGAACTGAAAATGAGTTGTGAAAACCCTCTTAGGATTCTTTTACTCCTTACCCAACTCGCTCTAACTCTGAGTCGCCTTACCTCTATTTGTCTTAAAGTTGGGTCAAAGTTTAAGGTTCATCGGGGTTGGGTTCTTACCGTCTAGATTAATTCATGAGTATCACTTCCGTTCCTAACTGTTGAACTGTTCTGTTATTGCTACAGATGCCGCATTCTGGACTTGTTGTCTGTCTGACTCGCTGTGAGGGTGTCCGCGGGTTTCCCGCCTTGTTTGTTGCTGCCTTAGCCAGCCAGGGTTGCCCTTGGTACCCTGAGTACATCGTGTACGAGGAGCACATGCCGTACGGACAGGGGCAATTCTTCTGTGAAGCCCGCGTCCTGACTCCGGATGGAAACGGAGTCCAGCACCAGAGTGTCGGTGTGGGCATGACCGTGGAGCAGGCTGTTCAAGAGGCTGCTTTCAATGGCCTCTCCGTGTACCGCGGAGACTGTGATTATCTGGATAACCAAATTTCCGACTTTTATCACTTCCCTGCTGCGGAAGCCGGTCTGGAAGGCTGCTATGTGGCCAGGTACTCCAACCCAGCGTCCGAGCCAGATCCCAGTCACAGAGCTCTTATTGAGATGGTCAGGGCGTTGGACCTTCGTGCCCGTCAGTGGTACCTATACACGGTGGCTGCCCGTGATAGTCACCGGAGCACTCTGAGGGCTTTGGAGCCTTATGTCAATGCCGGGATAGTTCCCCAAGATCTCCTCTCGCCGCTACCTATGGAGATGCCTAACTTCATGAGCAGCCCAAGAGTGGGTGGCACCGTTCCACCACGAGGACCTGCTCGAGCCGCCGGGGGCGACGTCCACACGCCGCCGTATGTTGACCAGCCAGCAAGTGCATGCCTCTTCCGCACTTGCTCGGTGCGTCTCCCGGAGAGTGCCCAGTACTTCTAGGAGACCTGTGTCGGCGGGTACCTTGTATCGTATCTTGCTTTCCTGCGTGATGAGCAAGATACCCACTATCTGTAGTGGTTCCCTTTCGAGCTAGATTTGTTGTATCGAACCTAATGACTTGTATCATCCGTTCTTCCCATTCGTGTAATGCGTACTAAAAGCTTGTGAGCTTGTACTTGAATCACTTAATGGGTTTTATTCCGACTGGCTAATGTCTGCTAAGTTCAATTATTTTCCTGCCATGTTGATGCGATGATACATGTTCTTCCTTGCTCATTCCTGCTAAATTGTTGCCATCTGTGGTTGCTTATTCTGGGATGGATACTAACAGTGTCCTTGTTCATATCTCCAGAATGGCTCCTACCCATCGTGGTGAGCAAAGCAACACTGAGCTACCGCCGCCACCCTCTATGGCGGAGGTACTGATGATCATCGAAGAGGGCCGTCTGCGCAATGAGAATCTTCTCGCGCAGTTAGTGCAGCAGGGGGCTCGGAGAAATACTGAATGTAACAATCTCAATGACTTCCTGAAGTCCCAGCCTCCCACCTTCGCCTATGCCAAGGAGCCGTTGGATGCTGATGATTGGCTGCGTGCCCTGGAGCACAAGTTTACCGCGCTACATGTTCCGGCTGCGGAACAAGTGAATTTTGCAACCTACCTTCTGATGGGAGCCGCTGGCTCTTGGTGGGAAAGCCATGTGGCAATGACTGCTGCTGGTCATGTGTTCACCTGGGAGGAATTCCGCACTGCCTTCCGTGCGGCCTACATTCCCAAGCCCGTCATGGAATTGAAGAGAAGGGAGTTCCTGAATCTGAACCAGGGACGGATGGATCTCCAAGCTTATGGGCGGGAGTTCAATCACCTGTCTCGCTACGCCCCTCGAGATGTGACCAATGATGAGGACCAGCAATACCTGTTCCGCAAGGGGCTGAATCCGCAGCTTCGTTATGAGCTGTTGCCCTTCAAGTTCCCGTCCTTCCAGGAACTGTACCACCAGGCTGTCACTCTGGAGCAAGGCAGGAAGGAGCTAGAGTCTTCCAGGAAGTCAGCTCCAGTGGACAACCAGGGCTCCTCATCCTCCGAAGCCAAGAAGCGCAGGGTATTCGTGTCGTTCAGCTCGGTGCCCCGTGCTCCTTTCGTGCCCAAGCCTACAGGACACAAGCCACCTCCGCCTCGCCCAGTTACATCGACTATGGGTGCGGCCGGGAGTGGGTTCCGTCCTCGTCCGCCTGCACCGCCAGGGCTCACTTGCTACGCCTGTGGACAGCCAGGTCACTACTCCAGTGAGTGTCCTCAGAAGGCCAGGGGCTCTACACCTGCACCAGCACCTTCCACACCTGCTGCCAAGGCTGCGACTGTTAGCCGTGGTCGTCTGAACCACGTCTCTGCTGAAGCCGCTGAAGAGGACCCCGGTGTTCTCATGGGTGAGCTCTACCTCAATGGATATCCAGCTACTGTCTTGTTTGATTCTGGAGCATCGCATTCATTCATATCCATAGCTTTCGCAGTTAGCCACCAAATAGAGTTCTTGAACATGAACTCCCCTTTAAAGGTTAAAACACCGGGCTCTAGTTGGCTAACTGACTGGATTACCCCGGAGGTCCGAATTTGCTTAGGCTATTGGTCTTTCCCGTTCCAGTTGATAGCCCTGAAGTCAGTTGGTATAGACGTCATTCTGGGTATGGACTGGCTGGTCAAATATAAGGCTAACTTGAACTGCGCTGACAAGTCTGTCGTCGTGATCCACCCAACCGACGGGCCAGTGACGTACCGGTCCCCGTATTCCAAAAATCCAACCGCTACCGCTCCTCTCTCTCCGGAGATCAGTCTCTACCTTATGGAAGGTATCAACCCGCCTGAAATGCATGAGATAGGTGTGGTGTGTGACTTTCCCGACGTCTTTCCTGAAGAATTGCCTGGCATGCCGCCAGATCGAACTGTTGAGTTTGTTATTGAACTGGTTCCTGGGACTGCCCCGATTTCCAAGAGGCCGTACCGAATGCCGACAGAAGAGTTGTCTGAACTGAAGAAGCAACTAGATGAACTATTGGAAAAGGAATTCATTCGGCCTAGTAGTTCCCCCTGGGGCTGCCCCGTCATCTTTGTCAAGAAGAGGGATACCAATGTTCCTCGTCTGGTTGTTGATTACCGCCCTCTGAATGCGGTGACCATCAAAAACAAATATCCTATCCCTCGAATGAATGATCTCTTCGATCAGCTAGCGGGTGCAAATGTGTTCTCCAAGATGGATCTGCGGTCAGGCTACCATCAGATCAAAATCAGGAAGGAAGATATTCCCAAAACGGCATTCACTACCCGTTATGGGTTTATATCAGTATACCGTCATGTCATTTGGTCTCACTAATGCTCCAGCTACCTTCATGAGGCTAATGAACTCGATCTTCCACGAGTACCTTGACAAGTTCGTCATCATCTACATTGATGATATCCTCATCTATTCCAAAACCGACGAAGAGCATGATGAACATCTTCGCCTAGTCTTGACCAAGCTCCGCGAACATCGCCTTTATGCTAAGTTCTCAAAGTGTGAATTCTGGCTAAAGGAACTCATCTTCCTAGGTCATCTGGTGTCAGCTTACGGAGTGTCCGTTATACCTTACAAGATCCAGTCAATTCTGGATTGGCCTACCCCAAAGTCTGTCAAAGACATCCGCAGCTTCCTTGGGTTAGCGGGTTACTACCGCCGATTCATCGAAGGTTTCTCCAAGATAGCCAAAGCTTTGACCGACCTTCTCAAGAAAGACAAGAAGTTTGTCTGGACGGACAAGGCTGAAGAGAGCTTCCAAACCCTAAAAGGCAAACTCACGACCACTCCTGTACTTGTCCTTCCAGACACCGACAAAGACTTTGTAGTCTATTGTGATGCATCTCTCCAAGGTTTGGGCTGTGTTTTAATGCAAGAAGGGCATGTTGTCGCCTATGCTTCCCGTCAACTCAAACCGCATGAGCAAAACTACCCTACTCATGATCTAGAGCTTGCTGCTGTGGTTCATGCTCTAAAGCAATGGAGGCCCTACCTGTTGGGTAACCGTTGCGAGATCTTCTCTGACCATCAAAGTCTGAAATACCTTTTCACTCAACCGGATCTGAACCTTCGACAGAGAAGATGGTTGGAGTTAATCAAGGACTATGATGTGACCCTCAACTATCAGCCTGGCAAGGCCAACGTCGTGGCCGATGCCCTGAGACGCAAGTCTTATTGCAATACCCTAATGATTGAGCGAGCTCAGCCCGCTCTTCATGAAGAATTCGCTTGTCTGAATCTGGAGATTGTTCCCTCCGGATATTTGGCCAACTTAGAAATCCAATCCACTCTTGAGGATGAAATCAAAGCCGCCCAGCGACATGATGCTGGCATCCGCAAGATCAAGAAGAATATTGAAAGCGGGAAAGCCAAGTGTTTCTCCGTTGATGATTCCGGTGTAGTCTATTTTGGGGACCGCCTTGTGGTGCCCAAAAAGGGAAATACCAAGCAATTGATACTCCAAGAAGCACATGAATCTCCCATATCCATTCACCCTGGCAGTACCAAGATGTACCAAGATCTCCGCGGTAGATTCTGGTGGACTCGCATGAAGCGAGAAGTTGCCCAGTATGTTGCTGAGTGCGACGCCTGTCGCCGTGTTAAAGCTGAACATCAAAGGCCAGCTGGTACTCTTCGTCCCATAGCCATTCCCGAGTGGAAATGGGATGAGGTTGGCATGGACTTCATCACTGGATTCCCAAAGTCTCAAAAGGGAAACAATGCCATTTGGGTAGTCATTGATCGTCTATCCAAGGTCGCTCATTTTCTCCCCGTCCGTGAGGATATTAATGCAAGTCAGCTTGCGGATTTATATGCAACCCGGATTGTTCCGTTGCATGGAGTCCCGTTAAGGATTATTTCTGATCGGGGAAGTCTGTTCGTATCAAGATTTTGGCGAAGTTTCCAAACTGCTATGGGAACCCGTCTCAATTTCAGTACAGCTTATCATCCTCAAACCGATGGCCAAACTGAAAGGGTCAACCAAGTTTTGGAGGACATGCTTCGGGCATGTGTCATCTCCTTCGGAAAAGGTTGGGAAAAATATCTTCCCTTCGCCGAGTTCTCCTACAACAACAGTTATCAAGCGAGTCTGCAGATGGCCCCATTTGAGGTTCTCTATGGAAGAAAATGCCGAACTCCGCTCAATTGGTCTGAAACCGGAGAGAGGCCACTCTTCGGTCCTGATGCGATCAATGAGGCTGAAGAGAAAGTCCGCATCATTCGAGAAAATCTCAAGATTGCCCAGTCCAGGCAGAAGAGCTACTACGATAAGCATCATCAAGAAGTTCACTATGAAATTGGTGACAAAGCCTATCTTCGAGTCTCTCCCCTCCGAGGCGTTCGTCGTTTCGGGATCAAGGGAAAATTGGCACCTCGTTTTGTTGGTCCTTTCACTGTCCTAGCCAAGCGAGGAGACCTCTCCTATCAACTCGAACTTCCAGAAAATTTTCCGGATGTGCATGATGTGTTTCATGTCTCTCAACTCCGTCGTTGCTTCAAGGATCCTATTCGTGGGGTCAATCATGAAGAGTTGGACATCCAGGAGGATCTGACTTACCGTGAGCATCCTGTCCGCATCTTGGATGAAGCGGAAAGGAAGACTCGTAATAAATCCATCAAGTTCCTCAAAATCCAGTGGTCTAACCATTCTGAAGACGAAGCAACCTGGGAACGTGAAACTAGCCTTCGTCAGGAATACCCCGCCTTCTTCACTCAAGCCTAGAATCTCGGGACGAGATTCCTGTAAGGGGGATAGAGTTGTAACAGCCCCACTTTTGGACCCAGAAATATGAGTAAAATTTTCACTTTTTGCATCTCATTTGCATCATGGCATATTTATTCAATTTGCTTCACCTGAAATAATAAGGGAGCAACATTTTAGAAACCAAAGGTGATGAAGTGAGTGGTGAACAAAATTGCAAAGCAACTAATCATATTTGTCCAGGAAGTTCTAACTAATAACAAAAATGTTCGTGGCAAATATTAATGCAATTGCAAATTCAATTATTTAAATAAAACCCTAAAATGCAAGAGGGCAATTATTGAAATGTTACCACATGAAATATTTTCCAAATGGGCTGCAATTTTTATCAAAGGTTCCAAATATTATATAATGGCTCTGTGAATTTTTCCAGAATTTTACAAAATGTTTTGGTGCCTCAATTAAATAGAAAAGGCTGCTGTTCATTTAAAGAAATAAAAACCGAAAAGAGAAAAGGAAAGAAACCTGACAGAGGGGTCCCACCTGTCATCCCTTCCCCTGTGGCGACAGTGCGCCATGGCCGCACCCCACCACGGCCTCCACCGCGGCCCCCTCGCGTCCCCCCTGGAGGCATAAGACGACCCCCTCGACTGCTTGCTCCTCCTGCCCCCTCCTTTTTCCCCTGCTGCAGGAAACCCTAGCGCCCGCCGCCATGCCCGTGACCTAGCTCGAGCCCGCCGCCGCGCCGCCGCTGATTGGAGCGTCCCCGAGCAGATCGAAGAGCACCACGAGCTCCGCGCCGTCGCCTTCTACCTCCAAGCCGAAGGAATCGAGCTCGGGAGCACTACATTGACGCGTTGATCTCCGTCTTCACCGCCTCCGACCGACGACCGCCGCCACGATTCCGGCGCCGTCGGAGCTCCTCCGCCTCCGCCGAGCCCTCCATCGTGCTCAGGGTGAGCAGGCGACCCTCCAGGACATCTCCGTCCTCTTCCTCTCCCCCTGTTTCCTAGTATTCGTGCTCGTCTCCGTCGGCCGCCGCCTGTCGCCGTCGTGCCCGTCGTTCCGGTGACCTTTTGGTCACACCCCGCCGCCACCTAGGTCGCCTCCACGCGTAGATCGTTTTGGTAGCCGCCGTTAGGGCTAGATCGGCGCACAGCGACGGATCCGTCCACGACGTCGCCGTCGGTGACCGCGCGCTCGTGCCGGTCCTGGCCGCCCTGCGCCAGTCAAACCTGCGGGTGGGCCGCTGGCCGACGTGGCCTGCCCGCAAGGCTGCTGCCCCACCCGTCCATCTCACGAGCTAGCCCAGCCCACGGTGCAAATCGATTCGGGACAAATTCCTGGAATTTGTAAAATTGGCAGAAATCAATTTGAACTTTGAATTGGCATAACTTTTGAACCACTTGTCCAAAAATTGCAAATAATATGTCAAAATGCTCAGCAACAAAATGTCTACCTGTTAGTACCATTGGTTAATTTAATTGGTCAAAATAAATTGTCTTTAATTGCTGAATACTAAAATGGCAGAAATAATATTGAAATTGTTAATTCCATAATTTGAGTTCTATTTGTCCAAAAATTGTGTTCAATAGCTCAAAATGATCAGTGGAAAATGAGCTATCACTTTATGCCATTTGAGAGAGTTGGGGAATTAAATTTTAGTGCTGTTTACATAAATTCCTAAAATGGCAGATTTAAATCCCTTGTTGAATAAATCATAACTTGGTGAATATTACTTCAAAAATTGCAAATGATATACCAAAATGACCAGCAAAGCAAATGCTATCTACCTATGTTAATATCACAGCATGCAAATAACTTTTACTTTGATGTCATTTTCGAATTGGTTAAAATGATTTAAATTGCTTAACCGTTTAAATCACTATTTCCTCACCGTTAATCGGAAAAATGCAAACAAGTTACCAAACGATCAGTGGGTTAATATCTATCAAATAATGTCATTTTCATGCATATTTACCTCATAATTCAGTACTGGACATTTTGGATATTCACCTAATTCACTAAGTTAAAGATGGAGTTTTAACCCGTTAATTGCAATATTTAATTTAGGGGTTCCATTTAACTTGTGGGACATGCCCAATACCTTTTCAATGCATAATATGTCCATATCATCATGATTGTGCATTGCACCTTGTATTCGTGTTATTTATTCCTTTCTTGTATTGTTTGTGTTTCGGTAGATTCTGGAGTCGAGGTTCCACCACAATACCTTGACAACCAGCGCGACCAGTACTACCAGCAAGGCAAGAGCTAACCTAACCTTCTTGGCATATCTCATATTACCCAAGTATTTTATCCACCATATTATTGCATTCGATTCTGGTGACAAGTTTTTGGTCAGTGTATATAATATCCTATCAATTGCATGTTCCCTGAACCATTATCTGTGTCCCCACCTATGAACCATAGGTTGAAGTGTTGGCCTGAGATAGTTCATATCTGTTGTATGTCATGCTTAGATATGCTTAGCCATGCTTAGTCGAATGCTAGAGTTGTCCGTTGATTATTTCCATACTTGTGAATTGAATGGAGTGCTCGGACAATGGTGGATACTTGTGTCAATAATTAATTTGATAAAAGGCTTGGATGAGTTGCCAACAAGGTCGTTGGTGTTTTGTCTCATTCTGGCCGCCTAGGTGTGAGTTCTTATCGACTGAACCAAGAACCGAGCGTGCTTCCAACGGTGGGGACATATGGAATCCCCTTTAACCGAATAATTTGTGCGGGCGTATCCAAGGGTCCTCTAGTTTGCGCTTTCCATTTGCGAGTGTGTGGCTGGTGATGAAAAAGATGATGATGATGATGGTGATAGGAGTGGCGATGGGGCAGGGTGTTGAAATAGGCGTTGAACTTGTCCTGTCGTCACGATGACCCTTGGATAGTCCCATGCTTTGTAAAGGTTTAACCGCGCCCGCCCTGCCGGCTTTCCCCGGAAGAGAGCTAATAGCTAGGCAAGGGGTCGGACGGTACCGGTGGCTAAAAACAGTACACCCCTGCAGGGTTTAATCTTTTCGAAAAGCCGTGTCCACGGTTATGGACAAATCTTGGTGAGATAGGTGAGATCATAGAGAACCTGAACCTTTAATCAAATGGCAGCTAGAGGTTGCATAATCAACGTGTGATAAAGGTTCATTTCCTCGAGGGTGATTCGAGGGAGTGCCTTGGTGGAGATAAGTAGTGTTTCTGAATACAGTAGGTTCCCCGTGAACCGAAGAGAAAAGTGTTACCCTCTTATCCCCTTATGAAAACATTCTGATTAGACGATGCCATGAGTCCTAGTCTTCGGAAGGAAACAAACTAGCTTTATGCAAAACAACCACTTATATAGCTTTGCAGCCTCCGTCAGCATCGGGCCTATATCGCCCTACTAATTCTTGCGAGTACGTCGTACTCAGCCTTGCTTTGTTGATTATTATTTGTTTCAGAGGAGGACGCCACCGAACTGGAAGGTGGGTTCTATGTTGACTTCGACGAGTAGTCTGGGGTTCCCAGGTGGCAGCTTGGGACGTCATGGAACAGGTTGGCACGGGATAATTATCTGTAGGCCTCTTAGGCCATAATTTGGATCTTGTTGTTTAGACAACTTTAATTTGCTTCCGCTTGTTGTAATGATGGGTTAGTGACCTCTGATGTGTCATTTGCTATCTTTCTCAATTATATGAGTTGAACTATGATATCTTTGTGTCGTAGAGTCTGTGATGTGCCACTTGTTCCGTAGTCTTGGTCTCTTTGTTATACGTGAAAGCGATGTCGGAGCTTATGGCATGATCGAGGTGTTGTGTGCCGATGATGTATTCCGAGCACGCCTGCCAATGTGTTTTGGCCTGGGATTGGTAACCCCAGTAACCCTTGATTGTGTAGCATGACCGGTTGCACAACGTTTCACTGTATAACTCTGGGGTCAGGGCGCTACAACCGGCGACCTCACCTGCTCCCTCACCCACTCCTCCCATTTCCCTCCCTTATTTTTTTTCCGGATCGGGCGACCAAGACCTCGCTCCAGGGCCGACGCCGCCCGCAGCCGCTGACCGCTGCCTCGCCGACGAACGGAGCGGCCCCAAGCGAATCGACGCCTGCAGGACGCTTCCCCACCTCTTCCTCTTTCCGCCGGTGGAAGGAATCGTGTCGGGGTCGCCGGAAACCGACGGCCGCGTCCCCGACATCCCCGCGACGGCCGTGTCGCCTCCGGCCGTTCCCCGGTGAGTTCCGCCTCCCCCTCGTCTCGCTGACCCCACATATCAGCTCAGGGTGAGCACCTCACTCTTTTGCGCGTTTTCCCCTCTCCTCCTCTCCCTCTGGCGCCGTCGATCACCGTCGGCCACCGCCGTGCCTCGTCCCAGTTGCGCCGGCCGGGAGACCGGCCTGGGCCGGCCTTGGGGCCGGTTGGCTCCGATGCCGCCCCGGCCTGGCCCCGGTCTGGGCCGGCCGCTAGGCCGGCAGTCTCTGGTGGGCGCCCGGCCTACCACCCGGTTTGGGCCGGCTCTGAGGCCGGCCTCCTCTGGCACTGTCCCGGCCTGCAATCCGGCCTGGGCCGACCTGATGGCCGGCCCAACAGTAAAATCTGTGTTTTTTGGAAAATAGTTTGGAATTTAAATAATTCATATCTATTTGAATAATGATTCAAATTGGACAAACCAAATGTCAAATTGTTCGGAAAAACATCACCTTTCTGCTGGCAACTTCTCCTTAATCCTTTGAGCAACTTATTTTGCCTTTATTTAAAGATTCCTAAAATGGGTTAAATAATCCCAAATTAGGAAAATTCATAACTTATTAAATATTTGTCCAAAAATTATGAATTAAATATCAAAGTGATCAACATGTCAAATGCTATCAAACCATGCACTTATCACCTCATGATCACAAACTTTTATTTGATGTTATTCATATTTTGATTAAATGAATTAATTTCTTTTATTTAATTAATTTGCTATTTATTCATCGGTGCTCCGAAAATTACAAATAAAGTACCAAAATGATCGGAATGACAAACCCTACCCATTTCATGTCATGTTCATGCATAATGTGCCACTTCTCTAATACTTGAATAATTTATGACAATTTTGGTCATTAAGATAAATATGGAGTCGTGTCCAAATACTTGCACTAATTATTTGGAACTCCATTTAATTTGTTAATTAAATTAAATGGTAATATCTTTGCATCAATTGGACATGTCATCATGTGTTTGAGCATTGCATCTTGTGTTCTTGTGATTTATGTGTTCCTCGTTTTTCCTTTTGGGTATCGATAGATTCCGGAGTCGAGGGTCTCTCTACTTACTCCGGCGAGCAGTACTTCACGCCCGGGCAGCAAGGCAAGAGATAACCTAACCTTCTTGGCATTCTAGCATCCTAATGTTTTATAAACTTATTTTATCCACCATATTATTTGCATGCGATTCAAATGTCTCTTTCGGTCAAAATATAGAGAATCCTATGGTTGCATGTTTTCCCGAGCCAATCACATGTATCCCTACCTATGAACCCTAGTGTTGATGTGTTGGCCGGATACAAATATAATTGTTGGTTATATGCTTAGCCATGCTTAGAAATGCTTAGTTGAGATACTAGTTATGTCCGTTACTGAATTCTATAATTATTGATGCTGATGGAATGATTCGGGCATGGTGGATAATTGTGATGCTTAATTAAAATGCTAAGATGGCTTGGGTGAGTTGCCATCGGGGATGGTGTTTTGTCTCACTCTAGCCCCTAGGTGCGAGTTCTTGTCTCTAGAACCAAGAATGAGCGTGCTTCCGGAGGTGGGGGCATATGGAACCCCCTTTGACCGAATAAGTTGTGAGGGGCTTGTTAAGGGTCCTCTAGTTTGCTATTTCCATTTGCGCGTGAGTGGTGTGGGTGGAAAAGAAACGAGGATGGTGGTGTTTAGGATGTGGCCGCGGGGCAGGGCGCTGGGAGCGCTGAACCTATCCTTCCGCACACGGATGGTCCTTGAGTAAGCCTCATGCAATGTAAAGGTCTAACCGCGCCCGCTCGCCGGCCTTCCCCGGAAGAGGGCCAACTAGGTGAGCCGGACGGTACCAATGGATAAGAAGCTGGGGTTCCCTCGGAAACCTGGCGACTTCAAATAGTACACCCCTGCAGGGTTTAATCTTTTCGAAAAGCCGTGTCCGCGGTTATGGACGACTTGGGAACGGATATACGAGACCATAGAGAACGTTAACCTAATTGATATGGCAGCTAAAGGTTGCATAACCAACATGAGATAAAGGTTCATTTCCTCGAGGGTGATTCGAGGGAGTGCCTTTGGTGGAGATGAGAGATGGTTGTGGTTACAATTAGGTTCGCCGAGAACCGAAGAGGAAAATGTTACTCTCTTACCCCTTTATGAAAATATTCTGAGTAGACGAATGCCATGGGTCCTTTATGTTTCAGTTATTTAAAACTAGCTTTATGCAAAAGAACTACATAAACAGCTTTAGAGCCTCCGTCAGTCATTGGGCCTATATCGCCCTACTAAACTTGCGAGTACATCGTACTCAGTCTCTCTTTGCTGCCTCTATGATTTTTGTATTTCAGAGGAGGACGACACCGAGCAGCTTGGTGGGTTCTTCGTTGACGTCGACTACTAGTCTGGGGTTCCCAGGTGGCAGCTTGGGACCGTGGAACAAGCTGGCTTGGGTGATGTTTATTGTAGGCCTCTTAGGCCATATATTTGCTTCTTGTTGTTAGACAACACTACCCGCTTCCGCTTGTTGAATTGATGGTCTGTGACCTTTTGCCGTGTAATATTTGTATTCTTCTCTTTATATGAGTTGCTATATGTTTTGTGTCGTAGAGTCATGCAATGTGCCAGTTTGTTCCACATGTCTCGATCTCTGTGTTATACCTTGATGGTTGTGCCAATTACATAGCCTCTTTGTATAATTCCGGGGTCGGGGCGTCACAAGTTGGTATCAGAGCAGGACTGCCTGTAGGAAACCCTTTCTTTTGGTCAGTGTCGAGTCTAGTGGAAAATTATTTATAACCTAAAAATGAGTTGTGAAAACCTTCTTAGGATTCTTTTTACTCCTCATCCAACTCACTCTACTCTGATTCTTACCTCTATTTGTTTTATGCTTGGTGTCGATGTTTAGGTTCTCGGGGTTTGGGTTCTTACCATCTAGTTATGTCTCGAGACCTTAAATCTGGTTGTTATCGCCGCGGTGATGTGAGATCACCGTGGTTGCCTAAATCTGTCCTTGTGTTATTGCATCTTAAATCTCTATAGCTGCAAGGACTCTAATAATCTATCTTATCTGTCGGAATTGGGTTACTAACTATGTCCTTGTTCCCGATCTCCAGAATGGCTCCTACCCGTCGTGGGGAACAGAGCAACCCTGATCCACCGCCGCCACCCACTATGGCGGAGGTGCTGATGATCATTGAAGAGGGCCGCCTGCGCAACGAAAACCTACTTGCGCAGTTGGTTCAACAGGGTGCACAGAGGAACACGGACTGCACCACTCTCAACCAGTTCTTGCGGTCCCAACCTCCCTCTTTCTCTGAAGCTAAGGAGCCGCTTGATGCGGATGATTGGCTTCGGGCTATAGAGCGCAAGTTTGCCGCTCTCCACGTTCCGGTGGCGGAACATGTCAACCTCGCCACCTACCTGTTAGAGGGAGCCGCCGGCTCTTGGTGGGAGAGCCACGTGGCAATGGTTGCCGCGGGCCATGTTGTCACTTCGGAGGAGTTCCGCGCCGCTTTCCGTGCGGCATACATCCCCAAGCCCATCCTCGAGCTCAAGAGGCGGGAGTTCCTGGACCTAACCCAGGGACGCATGGACGTCCAGTCCTATGGACGGGAATTCAACCACCTCTCCCGTTACGCCCCTCGGGACGTGACGAATGATGAGGACAAGCAGTACCTCTTCCGCAAGGGGCTCGCACCTCGTCTCCGATACGAGCTCCTACCCTTCAAGTTCACTTCCTACCAGGAGCTCTACAACCAGGCTCTCACCATGGAGCAGGGTAGGAAGGAGCCGGAGGCTTCCAAGAGGCCCGCCTCCACCGACCACCGGAGCTCCTCCTCTGAGGGCAAGAAGCGCAAGGTCTTCGTGCCTTTCAGCGCTGTGCCAAAGGCGCCCTTTGCTCCGAAGCCCACCGGGTACTTGCCACCTCCGCCTCGCCCAGCTACCTCGACCTTGGGTGCGGCTGGAGGCGGTTTTCGACCTCGACTTCCTGCACCACCGGGGCTCACCTGCTTCGCTTGTGGCCAGCCGGGGCACTACTCCAGGGAGTGTCCCCAGAAGGCACCGGCTACCTCAGCACCTGCACCAGCACCCTCTACCCCAACCGCCAAGGCTACCACCGTCAGTCGTGGCCGCCTGAACCACGTCTCGGCTGAAGGCGTTGAGGAGGACACCGGAGTTCTTATGGGTACGCTGCGAATCAATACATATCCAGCTTCAGTATTATTTGATTCTGGAGCTTCGCATTCGTTCATATCCATATCATATGCACACAATCATCAAATACCGTTTGCAATGATGGATTCCCCGTTAGTGGTCAAGACACCAGGCTCTAGTTGGCGTACAAATTGGATATCTCCCGATGTTCAAATAGCCGTAGGGTCAGTCCCTTTTCCGTTCTCATTGATAGCCCTGAGGTCAGAGGGTATCGATGTTATTCTGGGTATGGATTGGCTAGTAAAATATCAGGCCAACCTAGATTGTGCTGCCAAGACTGTCACAGTGTTCCACCCAAGGTATGGGGAAGTGCGTTACTGGTCCCCAACTTCTGCAACTCCTTCCGCAGCCACTCCTCTCTCGCCGGAGATCAGTTTATATTTCCTGGAAGGAATCACCCCGCCTGATATGTCTGAAGTCGCTGTGGTGTATGATTTCCCCGATGTGTTTCCGGAGGAATTGCCCGACATGCCACCTGATCGCAGCGTGGAGTTTGTGATTGAGTTGGTCCCGGGAACCGCCCCAGTTTCTAAAACGCCCTACCGTATGCCAAGGGAAGAGCTAGTTGAATTGAAGAAGCAATTGGATGAGCTGCTGGAAAAAGATTTCATCCGGCCGAGTAGCTCACCTTGGGGCTGCCCGGTCATCTTTGTCAAGAAGAGGGATACAAATGTTCCTCGACTGGTCGTTGACTACCGCCCTCTTAACGCGGTGACCATCAAGAACAAGTATCCAATTCCTATAATAACCGACTTGTTCGATCAACTGGCTGGTGCCACGGTGTTCTCCAAGATGGATTTGAGGTCAGGCTACCATCAAATAAAAATCCGGAAGGAGGATATTCCGAAGACGGCCTTCACTACCCGCTATGGGTTATATGAGTACACCGTCATGTCCTTTGGCCTCACAAATGCTCCGGCTACATTCATGAGGCTAATGAACTCCATCTTCCACGAGTACCTCGACAAGTTCGTCATCATTTACATCGATGACATCCTTGTCTACTCCAAAACCGAAGACGAACATGCTGAGCATCTCCGACTTGTTTTGACCAAGCTTCGAGATCACCGTCTATATGCCAAGTTCTCTAAATGTGAGTTTTGGCTGAAGGAGCTTATCTTTCTCGGTCATGTGGTGTCAGCTGCCGGAGTAGCGGTGATACCAGACAAGATTCAGGCAATCCTGGATTGGCCAACTCCCAAATCCGTCAAGGATATCCGAAGCTTCCTTGGATTGGCGGGTTATTACCGTCGATTCATTGAGGGCTTCTCCAAGATAGCCAAGGCGCTGACTGACCTCCTCAAGAAAGGCAAGCAATTTGTGTGGTCAGACAAGGCTGAAGAGAGTTTCCAAACCCTCAAGGTCAAGCTCACCACCACCCCGGTACTTGTCCTTCCCGATACCGACAAGGACTTTGTCGTTTATTGCGATGCATCTCTCCAAGGCTTGGGATGTGTCTTGATGCAAGAGGGCCATGTGGTCGCCTATGCTTCCCGTCAACTCAAGCCACACGAGCAAAACTATCCAACTCATGATTTGGAGCTTGCCGCAATGGTACATGCTCTGAAGCAATGGAGGCCCTACCTGTTGGGCAACCGTTGTGAGATCTACTCCGACCATCAAAGCCTAAAATATCTCTTCACCCAGCCGGATCTGAACTTGAGGCAGAGGAGATGGCTGGAATTGATAAAAGACTATGATGTGACCCTCAACTATCAACCCGGCAAGGCCAATGTCGTGGCGGATGCTCTGAGCCGCAAAGCCTATTGCAATACATTGATGGTTGAAAAGGCCCAACCCGCTCTTCATGAGGAGTTCGCTAGGTTGAATCTGGAAATTGTTCCTTCCGGTTTCCTGGCTAACCTCGAGATCAAATCCACTCTTGAGGATGAAATCAAGGCCGCCCAGCAACATGATGCTGGCATCCGCAAGATCAAAGAAAATATTGCAAGTGGGAAGGCCAAGTGCTTCTCCGTTGATGACTCCGGTGTTGTCTATTTTGGGGACCGTCTTGTGGTGCCCAAGAGTGGAAATACCAAAGGGTTAATTCTCCAAGAGGCGCATGAATCTCCCATATCCATCCATCCCGGTAGCACCAAGATGTACCAAGACCTACGTCCTAAATTCTGGTGGACCCGCATGAAGCGGGAAGTTGCCAAATATGTTGCGGAATGCGACGTCTGTCACCGAGTGAAGGCTGAACATCAAAGGCCAGCTGGTACTCTTCGCCCCATAGCCATTCCTGAATGGAAATGGGATGAAATTGGTATGGATTTCATTACCGGTTTTCCAAGATCACAAAGGGGTAATGATGCCATTTGGGTAGTCGTTGATCGTCTATCTAAGGTCGCCCACTTCCTTCCCGTTCGCGAGGATATAACTGCTAAGCAACTAGCTGAGTTGTACCTTGCACGGATCTTTCCTCTCCATGGGGTTCCTTCAAGCATTATATCGGACCGAGGAAGCCTATTTGTATCCAAATTCTGGCAGAGTTTCCAAAGTGCTTTGGGAACCCGTGTGAACCTGAGCACTGCTTACCACCCTCAAACTGACGGTCAAACTGAAAGGGTAAATCAAGTTCTTGAGGACATGCTTCGGGCTTGTGTCATCTCCTTCGGCAAGAGTTGGGAAAAGTACCTCCCTCTCGCCGAGTTCTCCTACAACAATAGCTATGAAGCCAGCTTGCAAATGGCTCCCTTCGAGGTCCTTTATGGGAGAAAATGCCGGACTCCTCTCAATTGGTCTGAAGCCGGTGAGAGGTCTCTCTTCGGTCCTGACGTGATCAATGAAGCCGAAGAGAAAGTCCATGTCATTCGGGAAAACCTCAAGGCCGCTCAATCCCGTCAGAAAAGCTATTATGACAAGCACCATCAAGAGGTCCACTATGAGATTGGTGACAAGGCCTATCTTCGAGTCTCTCCTCTCCGAGGCGTTCGTCGCTTCGGAATCAAGGGCAAATTGGCACCTCGCTATGTTGGCCCTTTCACCATCCTAGCCAAGCGAGGAGATCTCTCCTATCAACTTGAGTTGCCCGCCAATTTCCCGGATGTCCATGATGTGTTCCATGTTTCCCAACTCCGCCGGTGCTTCAAGGATCCAATCCGTGGGGTTGATCATGAGGCATTGGACATTCAGGAGGACTTGACCTATCGCGAGCATCCTATCCGCATCTTGGATGAAGCGGAGAGGAAAACCCGCAACAAGACCATCAAGTTTCTCAAAGTTCAATGGTCCAACCATTCCGAGGAAGAAGCCACATGGGAGCGAGAAACTAGTCTTCGTCAGGAATACCCCGCCTTCTTCACTCAAGCCTAGAATCTCGGGACGAGATTCCTATAAGGGGGGTAGATTTGTAACAGCCCTAACTTGGCTATGAAAAATACGAAGGATTTTTCCACTTTTGTTTCCTTGTGTGCATCATAGCATCCATATGCATTTTGCCAATTCTAACCTTCACTTGGAAACAATTGAAATGGGAAGCTCAAACTTCCCAACATCCAACCAATGAAAATGCCCAACTTGGAAAACCACTAAATGAACTTCCAAATTGTTTAGGAAGTTCCAACTTTGCCTTTATAACATTTTTCTCACTTTTCAAATTGTGTCAAATAAGAAATGACATGAGAGACCAAAATTGGCTGAAATTCAATTCCTAATTTTGGAACCAAGTTAAGCTTTCCAAAATTCAAACTAAATTCATGGGAAGCTCCAGTATTATTGTGAGAATCCCCATGAATATTTCCAATATTTTTGTAATGGTCTAGATGCTCTAATTAAATGTATTTTGGAAATTGCCCCATTTTACCCTACTTAAAAACTATGAACAAATGTTGGTCATATTAATTTATTTGACCTCACCAATTTTTGTGGTGATTCTAAAGGTTAATTCTAGCTTATATGAATTTTTCTGGATTTTTGGAAAATGTCCTGGGGCTCTAATTAAATTGTTTAACCCTGCTGCTGGGCTTGTTTAAAATTAATTCAAAAGTTCCAGGGGCCTTTTTGCAATTCTTCTTTCCCTCTCTCTCTTCTCTCTCACTGTGGACGAAGGCGTCCTGGCGCCATGCCTCCTAGCTGGACGGCGCCCTGCAGCTTGCTGCCGTGGCGTGGAGGGCTAAGGAGGCCCCCCACCGGCGACCTCACCTGCTCCCTCACCCACTCCTCCCGTTTCCCTCCCTTATTTTTTTTCCGGATCGGGCGACCAAGACCTCGCTCCAGGGCCGACGCCGCCCGCCGCCGCTGACCGCTGCCTCGCCGACGAACGGAGCGGCCCCAAGCGAATCGACGCCTGCAGGACGCTTCCCCACCTCTTCCTCTTTCCGCCGGTGGAAGGAATCGTGTCGGGGCCGCCGGAAACCGACGGCCGCGTCCCCGACATCCCCGCCACGGCCGTGTCGCCTCCGGCCGTTCCCCGGCGAGTTCCGCCTCCCCCTCGTCTCGCTGACCCCACATATCAGCTCAGGGTGAGCACCTCACTCTTTTGCACGTTTTCCCCTCTCCTCCTCTCCCTCTGGCGCCGTCGATCACCGTCGGCCACCGCCGTGCCTCGTACCAGTTGCGCCGGCCGGGAGACCGGCCTGGGCCGGCCTTAGGGCCGGTTGGCTCCGATGCCGCCTCGGCCTGGCCCCGGTCTGGGCCGGCCGCTAGGCCGGCAGTCTCTGGTGGGCGCCCGGCCTACCACCCGGTTTGGGCCGGCTCTGAGGCCGGCCTCCTCTGGCACTGTCCCGGCCTGCAATCCGGCCTGGGCCGACCTGAGGGCCGGCCCAACAGTAAAATCTGTGTTTTTTGGAAAATAGTTTGGAATTTAAATAATTCATATCTATTTGAATAATGATTCAAATTGGACAAACCAAATGTCAAATTGTTCGGAAAAACATCACCTTTCTGCTGGCAACTTCTCCTTAATCCTTTGAGCAACTTATTTTGCCTTTATTTAAAGATTCCTAAAATGGGTTAAATAATCCCAAATTAGGAAAATTCATAACTTATTAAATATTTGTCCAAAAATTATGAATTCAATATCAAAGTGATCAACATGTCAAATGCTATCAAACCATGCACTTATCACCTCATGATCACAAACTTTTATTTGATGTTATTCATATTTTGATTAAATGAATTAATTTCTTTTATTTAATTAATTTGCTATTTATTCATCGGTGCTCCGAAAATTACAAATAAAGTACCAAAATGATCGGAATGACAAACCCTACCCATTTCATGTCATGTTCATGCATAATGAGCCACTTCTCTAATACTTGAATAATTTATGACAATTTTGGTCATTAAGATAAATATGGAGTCGTGTCCAAATACTTGCACTAATTATTTGGAACTCCATTTAATTTGTTAGTTAAATTAAATGATAATATCTTTGCATCAATTGGACATGTCATCATGTGTTTGAGCATTGCATCTTGTGTTCTTGTTATTTATGTGTTCCTCGTTTTTCCTTTTGGGTATCGATAGATTCTGGAGTCGAGGGTCTCTCTACTTACTCCGACGAGCAGTACTTCACGCCCGGGCAGCAAGGCAAGAGATAACCTAACCTTCTTGGCATTCTAGCATCCTAATGTTTTATAAACTTATTTTATCCACCATATTATTTGCATGCGATTCAAATGTCTCTTTCGGTCAAAATATAGAGAATCCTATGGTTGCATGTTTTTCCCGAGCCAATCACATGTATCCCTACCTATGAACCCTAGTGTTGATGTGTTGGCCGGATACAAATATAATTGTTGGTTATATGCTTAGCCATGCTTAGAAATGCTTAGTTGAGATACTAGTTATGTCTGTTATTGAATTCCATAATTATTGATGCTGATGGAATGATTCGGGCATGGTGGATAATTGTGATGCTTAATTAAAATGCTAAGATGGCTTGGGTGAGTTGCCATCGGGCGCTGGGAGCGCTGAACCTGTCCTTCCGCACACGGATGGTCCTTGAGTAAGCCTCATGCAATGTAAAGGTCTAACCGCGCCCGCTCTCCGGCCTTCCCTGGAAGAGGGCCAACTAGGTGAGCCGGACGGTACCAATGGATAAGAAGCTGGGGTTCCCTCGGAAACCTGGCGACTTCAAATAGTACACCCCTGCAGGGTTTAATCTTTTCGAAAAGCCGTGTCCGCGGTTATGGACGACTTGGGAACGGATATACGAGACCATAGAGAACGTTAACCTAATTGATATGGCAGCTAAAGGTTGCATAACCAACATGAGATAAAGGTTCATTTCCTCGAGGGTGATTCGAGGGAGTGCCTTTGGTGGAGATGAGAGATGGTTGTGGTTACAAGTAGGTTCGCCGAGAACCGAAGAGGAAAATGTTACTCTCTTACCCCTTTATGAAAATATTCTGAGTAGACGAATGCCATGGGTCCTTTATGTTTCAGTTATTTAAAACTAGTTTTATGCAAAAGAACTACATAAACAGCTTTAGAGCCTCCGTCAGTCATTGGGCCTATATCGCCCTACTAAACTTGCGAGTACATCGTACTCAGTCTCTCTTAGCTGCCTCTATGATTTTTGTATTTCAGAGGAGGACGACACCGAGCAGCTAGGTGGGTTCTTCGTTGACGTCGACTACTAGTCTGGGGTTCCCATGTGGCAGCTTGGGACCGTGGAACAAGCTGGCTTGGGTGATGTTTATTGTAGGCCTCTTAGGCCATATATTTGCTTCTTGTTGTTAGACAACACTACCCGCTTCCGCTTGTTGAATTGATGGTCTGTGACCTTTTGCCGTGTAATATTTGTATTCTTCTCTTTATATGAGTTGTTATATGTTTTGTGTCGTAGAGTCATGCAATGTGCCAGTTTGTTCCACATGTCTCGATCTCTGTGTTATACCTTGATGGTTGTGCCAATTACATAGCCTCTCTGTATAATTCCGGGGTCGGGGCGTCACATTTTCCCTTGCGAGGGACCTCTCCTCCTCGCTGAGGGTTTTCCCCTCGCGAGGGGCCACCTCTCCTCGAGAGGGCATCTCGGATGCCACCTGCGAATTCTGCTAAGGACAAAGCCGAAGGGCTCGGCGAGGCCTCCTGCCTCGCGGGGTTCCTTCCTCGCGAGGCCAGCTCTGCCTCCGCGGCTGGGCGCACATGGGCTCTGCACCCTCCGCAGAGTCACGGGCGCGCCAGCGCGCGATGACGACCGTGCCAGCGCGCGGTGACGGCAGCGCCACAATTGCCGTTCTTATGTATAAAGCAGTCAACAATGCTGCAGCAAGCAAAGGAGCTCCAAGAATTGCCACTTTGGTGATAAGGGGACCGTCTGCAGCTACGCTCCAAGGGCGACGTCACCGTGGGACACATCCCACCTCTGCGGCGCCAGCCCACCGTCCTGGCTGGACGGTGGCTTTTCTAGCTTTGGTGACACCGCCCCCTGCCATGGACCGCGTCCATGGACTCCACCTTTATCGTGCACCCGTCCTCCTCCTTCGTCGCCATGTGGTAACCCTTCCCACCAAGATATTTGGGGGAAGAGGTCAGAGACACCTATAAAAGGAGGGGGAGCACGTTCGGGCAAAGGGTTCAATCTTTGGTTGGAAGTTCTGAGTTCTAGGGTTAGCCATTGTTAGCCACCTTGAGATCGCCAAGCTCCCTCTGTACTGAAACCTCTCCAAGCAGTGCAATACACCAAAAGCAGGACGTAGGGGTTTTACCTCTCCTAGAGGGCCCTGAACCTAGGTAATACCGTGCGTTCATCTCTGCAGTGCTGTCCCACAGCGAGCTCGACGAGCATCGTCGCCGAGGCACGTTGAGGGTTGTTTGATTCCGTGTTCAGCCCCTTACTCGATCCTTGCGAGACACACCCAGTTCCTGGGACAGTTCTCCGACATTTGGCACGCCAGGTAGGGGGCTGAGGCGCATCTTCAACCTCGACACTGCCATGGCCGGCTCTCGCGCTGAACTTCTCGCTCGCCGGACGGCCAGCGCCGCCACCGCTCCCGCTGGCAACCCGCGCGGCCGCCCGCGCGGAAGTGCTGCTTCGGAGCGCCACGTCGACCCCGAGCCCCGCGTCGAGCACCCGGAGGACGACGACAATGACCATGCCGAGGACGACCTCGGCGAAGAGGAGGCTTCCTCCCTGCAACCGTCGTGGGACCGTGCTGCCTCCTCGCTGGGCCGCCCTGCGCCCAGCCCGGCGACTGCGCTCCTCATGGCACAGGAGCTGCTGCAGTACCGTCCCACGCCGGAGGCCCAAGAAGCTTGGCTCAACCGCCTCTCCGAGCTCATCGGCGCCGCTCGCGTCGCCGCTCCTGCCCCGTCTCGTTCGCTGGTTCTCTCTGCACGCGCAGGGGACGTGGTGCACGGCGCGCCGCATGCACCTCCTCGCCATCCCACGCCCGCTCCAGCTCCACTGCAACCTGCTCCGGCCGGGGCTCCTCCTCGCGACAACCGCGCTGCGTCGCACGCGTTGTCGCCACATGACTGCCAAATCGTGCAGCGAGCCCCGGAGGACGCACGCGTGAGCATCGAGTGCCACCAGGATCGCCACAACCGCGCCGTCCATGACGTCGCCACCGCGGGGCGCCACCTCCGCGCCACCCTCGCCAGCGGCCCGGTCACCTACGGCACGACGGCCGCGTTCACTCGCAGCCTCCGTCGCGTCGTCTGGCCGGTCAAGTTCAGGCCGGATCTTCCTCCGCGCTACGACAGCAAGAACAACCCCCTGGAGTTCCTGCAGCTCTACACCTTGGCCATCCAGGCCGCAGGGGGCGACGACAAGGTCATGGCGAACTGGTTCCCCATGGCCCTCAAGGACTCCGCATCCTCGTGGCTCATGAACCTCCCCGCCGAGTCCATCAACACCCGGGAGGACCTCTGCCGGTGCTTCGTCGCCAACTTCAAGGGCACACTAGTAGAAAAACCACCTTTCGGACAGAGCCGAATTTGCATTCATCCCGGTTGAGTGATAAACCAGGACCAATGCCTGGCATTGGTCCCGGTTCGAGCTGCCAGGCCCCCGTGAGGCATTGGTCCCGGTTCGGTTGGGGTCATTCGTCCCGGTTCGTGCTACGAACCGGGACTAAAGCTCCCGCGCCGGGACACGTGGCGCGCCGCGAGCATTAGTCCCGGTTCGTAGCCCGAACCGGGACGAATGCCCCTCCCCTACCTATATATGCACCCAGCACACCCCCCTCTTCTCTCCTCTGTTTTTTTTGCTTGGATTGGTGGGAAGTGGGTGCTACTTTTTTTTTCCTTTGCCACACACTAGATGTGTTCGATGAAATGCCCGAGCCACACTTAAGTTCACACAAAATGATATCCTCGACCGAGGTTAGCAACTTTATCCTTTTCATCTATAATTGATACAGAAATATTGCATATGTCGATGTACGGTGGTCATTTCAGTATTCAATATGTTTTTCTAATTGTACTTGATAAACCTCATTATATGATGTGCAGATGGATGAACGACAGCGATGGATGTATGGCGACCGACGCAGTCCCGATTTTATTGCAGGCCTGCATAAATTTCTCGTTGTGGCCGAGGCAAACAAAGAGGATGGTTTTATGCCTTGTCCATGTCGGAACGTCAAGGAGCATTCTTCCTCAAGAACCCTTCAAGGCCACCTGCTTCGGAGAGGTTTCATGCCCAGCTATAATGTTTGGACCAAGCACGGAGAAAGAGGGGTTATGATGGAAGACAATGGAGAAGAAGAGGATGATGACAACTATCCTATGTTCCCTGAAGAATACGGTGATACTGCGATGGAAGACAATGAAGAAGACGGAGGTGAAGAACAACGGGCGTCAGATGAGCCTGATGATGGTCTTGGTCGGGTCATTTCTGATGCAAAACGAGAATGCGATACAGAAAAGGAGAAGCTGAAGTTAGAGGCCATGCTAGAGGATCACAAAAAGTTGTTGTACCCAAATTGCGAAGATGGCAGCACAAAGCTCGGTACCACACTGGAATTGCTGAAATGGAAGGCAGAGACTGGTTTATCTGACAAGGGATTTGAGAAGTTATTGAAAATAATGAAGCCGAAGCTTCCAAAGGATAACGAATTGCCCGAGACTACGTACGAAGCAAAGAAGGCTATCTGCCCTCTAGGATTAGATGTGCAGAAGATACATGCATGCATGAATGACTGCATCCTTTACCGCGGTGAGGAGTACGAGAATTTGGATGCATGTCCGGTATGCACTGCACTGCGGTACAAGATCAGACAAGATGACCCTGGTGATGTTGAGGGCGATGACGAGCCCCCCAGGAAGAGGATTCCTGCTAAGGTTATGTGGTATGCTCCTATAATACCACGGTTGAAACGTCTGTTCAGAAACAAAGAGCATGCCAGGTTGTTACGATGGCACAAAGAAGAGCGTAAGAAAGACGGGAAGTTGAGACACCCCGCCGATGGGTCGCAGTGGAGAAAAATCGAGCGAGAGTTCTCGGACTTTGCACGTGACGCAAGAAACTTATGGTTTGGTCTAAGTACAGACGGTATGAATCCTTTTGGGGAGCAGAGCTGCAGTCACAGCACCTGGCCCGTGACTCTATGTATCTACAACCTTCCTCCTTGGTTGTGCATGAAGCGGAAGTTCATTATGATGGCCGTTCTCATCCAAGGCCCGAAGCAACCCGGCAACGACATTGATGTGTACCTAAGGCCATTAGTTGATGAACTTTTGCAGTTGTGGGCCATACCAGGTGTACGTGTGTGGGATGAGCACAAACAGATGGAATTTGACCTACGAGCGTTGCTGTTCGTAACCATCAATGATTGGCCTGCTCTTAGTAACATTTCAGGACAGTCAAACAAGGGATACGACGCATGCACGCACTGTTTAGATAAGACTAAAGGTACATATTTGGAAAAATGTAAGAAGGTCGTGTACCTGGGGTGTCGTCAATTTCTTCCAGGCAGTCACCCACGTAAGAAAGAAAGGCAAGCATTTCAAAGGTGAGGCAGATCACCGGAAGAAGCCTAACCTCCCTGATGGTGATGCTATATTTGGTATGGTCAAGGACATAGAAGTAATCTTTGGAAAGGGTCCTGGCGGTCAATCTGTTCCGAAAGACGTCGCTACCGGACACGCGTGTAACAGCCCAGATTTGGTACCCTAAAATATGGGCCAAATTTTCACTTTTTGCTTTGCATTGCTTCATGGCATACATATTTAAATTGCTAAATTAAATATTGCAAACCATGGAAAACATTAAAAGGAAGTAAACCTTTCCCAAATTCTAAACCAAATGCATTTGCTCAACTTAGCAAACCAAATTATTCTGGAATTTCCAATTTGTCCAGGAAGTTCCAAGAGTATATTTGTTTAAATCTTTGTCAAAGACAATTGCTTGTTAATCAAAGTAATAGTTTTGGAATTCAAAATGGAATAAACAAATTGTAAATTTTGACTCCAAGTTAAACTTTCCCAAAATTCAAAATAAATTTATGGGGAGCTTCATAAATATGGTAGGAGCCTCCATGATTAATTTCATTAATTTTGGAAATATATAAATGCTCCAAATAAATACATTTTGCAATTTATCAAAAATGAACATATTCAAATCCTATGAACAAATGTGTTGCAAAACATTTTATTTAGCAGAACCAATTTTTGTGTAGCTTCTAAATAACATGGGGAGCCTACCTAAATAATTTCATAATTTTATAAAATGTTTTGCTTCCTCAAATAACTCCCAAAAGGTGCTATTTTCAAATTTAAAATAAAAACAGAAAAAGGAAAAAAGGGCCAGGGGTTTTTCGAAAAATCCCATCGCCCCTGTCGCCACAGTTCTTCTCCTGGCGCCAAGGCCCGGCCGTCGCCGTGTCGATCTCCTCTGCCTCCTCCTCGCTGCGGCCCCCCCTCCTGGTGGATGCTAAGCTGCCCCCGAGCCCTCTGCTCTCTCTTCCCTCCCCTGATCGATCTCTGCTCTTCCCTCTAACCCTAACCCTAGCTCAAGCTCTGTCCGCCGCCGCCGCTCGCCTCTGTCGCCGCGGTCGCCGACGATTCCGGCCGTCTCGGAGCCAGCCAAAGCCACCTTTGTCTCCGCCTCGAGCTCCTCTACCTCCTCCTCCACCCGTGCGTGCTGGGATGCCTCCCACCGCGGGAATTGACGCCGACTTCCCCGCCTCCGGCCACCGTGTCCAAGCCCCGCATCGCCGCCGTCCGGCCTCCCCGTGCCTCGCCATACTCGCCATCGTCCCCAGGGTGAGCTCGCGGTGCTCCACAACCTCTCTTCCCTCCCTCTTTCCCTCTGTGCCGTGCCCCCCCCCCCCCCCCCCCGTGCGTCACCGTCTGCCTCCGCTCCGGCGATCACCGTGGCAACTCCGGTGACCATATGGTCTTTTCTGCCACCCCCTCTGCTCCACTCCACCTCCTCTATCTCTTAGAGCAGCTACCCGCTTCCAATTTCAGCCCGAGCCGACGATTTCGTGATCAACAGGCCGCCTGCTCCCCGATGACATCAGCATGACGTCACATGTTCTTGATTTTGGAATTTCCAGAAATTAACAGAAAATTGGAAAATGCCATATCTAATTATTGGTAAATCAGAAAAATGCATATGACATGCCAAATGGTTCATAATTTCATAACCTATTCAAATATGTCACTCACACATGCAAATGAATTTTGAATTTGAAATTAAAATGTGAAATGCAAATCATCGGTTAATTATTCAAATTTTGGAAATTGCATATCTTTTGAACCATGAATCCAAAAAATGCAAATAATATGTCAAAATGCTCAGCAACAAAATGTCAATCTGTTATTGCCAATGATAGAATTATTTGGTCAAACTAAATTACCCATATTTAATAATTACAGAAATGGCAGAAATGAGTGGAAATTTATAAAATCTATAACTTATGAATATTGCTCCAAAAATTATAAATGAGATCTTAAAATGTTCAGGAAAACAACATCTAAATGTTAGTTCCTTTTACATACAATAATGAACATTTAAATTGCTGTTTAGTTAAAATTATTAAAATGGCAGATTTAATTCCAATTTTAGAAAATCCATAACTTGAGTTTGGTTTACTCAAAAATTATGTTTAATAGCTCAAAATGTTCAATAAGTAATGAACTACAAGTTTATATCTTTTTTTGAGGCTTGTAGATTTAATTTTGGTGCTGTTTATTAAAAATAGATAAAATGGCAGAATTAAATCGATTATTGAAATTATCATATCTTGATAAATATTAATCCGAAAATTGCAAATGATATACCATTTTGATCAGCAACTCAAATGCTATCTATCTATGTTAAGTTCACAGCATGACAACAACTTTTCCTTTGATGTCACTTTCGAATTGGTTAAAATGATTTAAATTGCATAACCGTTTAAATCACCATTTCCTCATCATTAATCAGAAAATTGCAAACGAAGTACCAAAATGATCAGTGGAACAATACCTATCTAATAATGTCATTTTCATGCATATATAACCCATATTTCAGTACTGGACATTTTGGTTAATAATGCAATTCACTAAGTTAAATATGGAGTGTTGACCCGTTAATTGCTATATTTATTTTAGGGGTTCCATTTAACTTGTGGGACATGCCCAATACCTTTTCAGTGCATAATTTGACCATCTCATCATGATTGTGCATTGCACCTTGTATTCGTGTTATTTATTTATTTCCTGTATTGTTTGTGTTTCGTTAGATTCAGGAGTCGAGGTTCCACCACAATACCTTGACAACCAGCGCGACTAGTACTATCAGCAAGGCAAGAACTAACCTAACCTTCTTGGCATCTAGCATCCTATTGTTTTGCAAACTTATTTTATCCACCAGAATATTGCATGCGATTCAACTGTCTCTTTGATCAAGAATTAGAGTATCCTACAAATGCATGTCTTCCCCGAACCATCACATGCTTCCCCTCCTATGAACCATAGGTTTGATGTGTTGGCCGGAGACAAAGATATAATTGTTATATTTATATGCTTAGCTATGCTTAGCCATGCTTAGTCGTATGCTAGTTGTGTCCGTTGATTAATTCCATATTGATGATGTTGATGGAATGATTCGGGCGTGGTGGATATATCTGATGCTTAATTAAATTGCTAAGAAGGCTGGGATGAGTTGCCATCGGGGATGGTGTTTTGTCTCGTTCCTGCCCCTAGGTGCGAGTTCTTGTCTCTAGAACCAAGACTAGCGTGCTTCCATTGGTGGGGGTATGGGCTCCTTACTAACTGAATAACTTGTGCGGGCCTATCCAAGGGTCCTCTAGTTTGCTATTTCCATTTGCGCGTGTGTGTGAGCGGAAAAAGGAATGATGAGGATGGTGGTGTTCAGGACGTGGTGATGGGGCAGGGGCTGAGGCTGGGTAAACTTGCCCTGTGGCCACAGATGACTCTTGGATAGTCTCACGCGAGGTAAAGGTTTAACCGCGCCCACTCGCCGGCCTTCCACGGAAGAGGGCCAATCAGGTGAGCCGGACGGTACCAATGGGTAAATTAGTACACCCCTGCAGGGTTTAATCTTTTCGAAAAGCCGTGTCCGCGGTTATGGACGACTTGGGAACGGACTACGAGATCATAGAGAACATTAACTTAATTGATATGGCGGCTACATGTTGCATTTCAAAGTGTGATAAATGGTTCATTTCCTCGAGGGTGATTCGAGGGAGTGCCTTGGTGGAGACGAGTGATGTTTTGGCTACAAGTAGGTTCGATGAGAACCGAAGATGAAAAGTTTACTCTCTTATCCCCTTTATGAAAATTATTCTGAATAGAAGATGCCGTGGGTCTTGTTATATCTTTTACAATGGAAATCTAGCTTTATGCAAAATAGCTACATCATACAGCTTTAGAGCCTCCGTCAGCATCGGGCCTATATCGCCCTACTAATTCTTGCGAGTACGTCGTACTCAGCCTTGCTTTGTTGATTATTATTTGTTTCAGAGGAGGACGCCACCGAACTAGAAGGTGGGTTCTACGTTGACTTCGACGAGTAGTCTGGGGTTCCCAGGTGGCAGCTTGGGATGTCATGGAACAGGCTGGCACGAGATGTTTATCTGTAGGCCTCTTAGGCCATAATTTGGATCTTGTTGTTTAGACAACTTTAATTTGCTTCCGCTGTTGTAATGATGGGTCAGTGACCTCTGATGTGTCTTTTGCTATCTTTCTCAATTATATGAGTTGAACTATGATATCTTTGTGTCGTAGAGTCTGTGATGTGCCAGTTGTTCCGCAGTCTTGGTCTCTTTGTTATACGTGAAAGCGATGTCCGAGCTTATGGCATGATCGAGGTGTTGTGTGTCGATGATGTATTCCGAGCATGCCTGCCAATGTGTTTTGGCCTGGGATTGGTAACCCCAGTAACCCTTGATTGTGTAGCATGACCGGTTGCACAACGTTTCACTGTATAGCTCTGGGGTCAGTGCGCTACAAATTGGTATCAGAGCAGGACTGCCTGTAGGAAACCCGTTCTACTGGTCGATGTCGAGTCTAGTGCGTGAAAACTATTTATAACCTAAAAAGGAGTTGTGAAAACCATCTTAGGATTCTTTTTACTCCTTATCCAACTCGCTCTATTCTGAGTTATCTTACCTCTATTTGATTTAACGATGCTTCTGATCGTCGGCAACTTCAAATCTTTAGGATCACGGGGTTGGGTTCTATCTTTAGTTACTGGTTAACTTTGCTCGTCTGCCAATTCTAAAGCCCGAAGAAAGGAAATGTTGCGGATCGTCAAGAAATTCCCTTGCTTTAGCCCAAGATCTTGAACCGAAGGTCCCGGATTGTGCTAGGGCTCTGGTGTAATGATTTATGAGGGTTGTCACCCATGTGAGCATTATGCTATTTGTGAGTCCCAGTGCATGAAGCTGATTTTTAACCCAAGATCTTTCCCGTTGAATCCTGATGTTAATTGTCAAAACCTACGTTAGGTTGGCCATGTTTGAAGTTAATCTTCAATTTGGTTGTTGTAGTCGTAATTGAAATGCGGCAACAAACCTCTTCTCTGTCACGAGCTATAGCTGGATATTCTGTCATGAAACCATCTAGATCAAGATAAGAGTGCTCATCGCGAGTTTCCCAGCTATCTTTGTGATTCCTCCGGTAACACCGATTCCTGAAACCCTTTCGGCACTAGTTGTCGGAAGAGTGCTAACAAGGGCTTCTGCATTATCTTGATATTGTTGCTAGCCCGTTTTCTTACTCTTAATCTGTTGTCCGACCTTTATCTGTCAGTTGACAGTCAAGTGTTATCGTGCATTGGTGTGTTCCGAAACAATGTTACCCTTGTGGTCCGTCAATACATTCCACATCAGGATGTTAGGAGAAACAAACTCCGGTACCTTGTCCATTTCTCGGCCAGGTCAAAGTATTGTAATCCGCAGAATAAGAGGCTTGTCTAGCTTTTGTTCTGTTCAACCTTGGAGTGTCACACTATTTTATATCCAGAGGTCGTGCTTAGTCTCATGACTTACCGGATGAAGTGATGCTCTTACCCTTCCTTATCCATCTACCTCCGAGCTACTCGGGCTCGAGATTGTTGAAGATGCATATTGGGGTGGTAATCGGATATTCTTAGCAACTGATATTGCTTTGAAATCCAAGGACTGTGATGTCATTCTTAGCATGATTGGTAATCTGATCATCAAGCCGAGTTTGACTGTGCTACCAAGTCCATTTTGTTCAGGTGCACACCTTCGGTCAATAGGTTAGATTCGTGTCGAAACTCTAAAGATCACAGCGTTCGCTTGGAAAAGCAAAATTTCCTCTCGCAAACCAGCTAGTGTCCTGGAGCTTGACGCTGTAATCAATACTTGAGATCCTTACCTCTCGTTATCTGTTGTAACTCCTCCCTCGGACATGTCAAGTCTGAAATATCCGCATGCCTAACCAAATCTGAATCTCAAGCAGAAATGATGGTTGGTGTTCTTAAGAGTATAACGTAGGCCTTGTGTGAATCCGGAAAGTTTGAGGTGGTGGTTGCCCTACTTAACTGGAAGGTCTATCGTGATATCCTCTTGCTTTCTGTAAAATCAACCACTCTCCATGAGGATATTGTGCTACTTATTCTAGAAGTTGCCCTTATGGTCTCTGTGCAAATCTTAAAAGTCCGACCTCCACTTGATGACCTATTGAAGGCTTTTCTGAAGCCTGATAGTAGTATCTAGAACATCGAGGAGAACATTGACGTGGTGTTGCTAAAAATGTCTCTCGGTCGTTTCTCCTACCCTCTGTTCGACCTTTGTTTGGTCAAGTTGTTCCTAGTTTTCCCCAATGGCTTATGGTCTTGTGCAAAGTTCATATTTCCAACCCTTGGAGAAAAATTTGTCTCTCACCTTGAACTATCTTCTGACTTTCTCGTCGGCACGTCATGCTGGTTACCTTTTCCCTGTAACAAGGAAGATCATCGTGGGATCCAGAAGATCGTAGAAGTTAAGGGTTGTCATGTTTCCCTCCTCTCCCTCTTCCTACTCTAGGAATCTCGGGGCGAGATTCTTGTAAGGGGGATAGAATTGTAACAGCCCAGATTTGGTACCCTAAAATATGGGCCAAATTTTCACTTTTTGCTTTGCATTGCATCATGGCATACATATTTAAATTGCTAAATTAAATATTGCAAACCATGGAAAACATTAAAAGGAAGTAAACCTTTCCCAAATTCTAAACCAAATGCATTTGCTCAACTTAGCAAACCAAATTATTCTGGAATTTCCAATTTGTCCAGGAAGTTCCAAGAGTATATTTGTTTAAATCTTTGTCAAAGACAATTGCTTGTTAATCAAAGTAATAGTTTTGGAATTCAAAATGGAATAAACAAATTGTAAATTTTGACTCCAAGTTAAACTTTCCCAAAATTCAAAATAAATTTATGGGGAGCTTCATAAATATGGTAGGAGCCTCCATGATTAATTTCATTAATTTTGGAAATATATAAATGCTCCAAATAAATACATTTTGCAATTTATCAAAAATGAACATATTCAAATCCTATGAACAAATGTGTTGCAAAACATTTTATTTAGCAGAACCAATTTTTGTGTAGCTTCTAAATAACATGGGGAGCCTACCTAAATAATTTCATAATTTTATAAAATGTTTTGCTTCCTCAAATAAATCCCAAAAGGTGCTGTTTTCAAATTTAAAATAAAAACAGAAAAAGGAAAAATGGGCCAGGGGTTTTTCGAAAAATCCCATCGCCCCTGTCGCCACAGTTCTTCTCCTGGCGCCATGGCCCGGCCGTCGCCGTGTCGATCTCCTCTGCCTCCTCCTTGCTGCGGCTCCCCTCCTGGTGGATGCTAAGCTGCCCCCGAGCCCTCTGCTCTCTCTTCCCTCCCCTGATCTCTGCTCTTCCCTCCAACCCTAACCCTAGCTCAAGCTCTGTCCGCCGCCGCCGCTCGCCTCTGTCGCCGCGGTCGCCGACAATTCCGGCTGTCCCGGAGCCAGCCGAAGCCACCTTCGTCTCCGCCTCGAGCTCCTCTACCTCCTCCTCCAACCGTGCGTGCTGGGATGCCTCCCACCGCGGGAATCGACGCCGACTTCCCCGCCTCCGGCCACCGTGTCCGAGCCCCGCATCGCCGCCGTCCGGCCTCCCCGTGCCTCGCCATACTCGCCATCGTCCCCAGGGTGAGCTCGCGGTGCTCCACAACCTCTCTTCCCTCCCTCTTTCCCTCTGTGCCGTGCCCCCGCCGTGCGTCACCGTCTGCCTCCGCTCCGGCGATCACCGCGGCAACTCCGGTGACCATATGGTCTTTTCCGCCGCCCCCTCTGCTCCACTCCACCTCCTCTATCTCTTAGAGCAGCTGCCCGCTTCCAATTTCAGCCCGAGCCGACGATTTCGTGATCAACAGGCCGCCTGCTCCCTGATGACATCAGCATGACGTCACATGTTCTTGATTTTGGAATTTCCAGAAATTAACAGAAAATTGGAAAATGCCATATCTAATTATTGGTAAATCAGAAAAATGCATATGACATGCCAAATGGTTCATAATTTCATAACCTATTCAAATATGTCACTCACACATGCAAATGAATTTTGAATTTGAAATTAAAATGTGAAATGCAAATCATCGGTTAATTATTCAAATTTTGGAAATTGCATATCTTTTGAACCATAAATCCAAAAAATGCAAATAATATGTCAAAATGCTCAGCAACAAAATGTCAATCTGTTATTGCCAATGATAGAATTATTTGGTCAAATTAAATTACCCATATTTAATAATTACAAAAATGGCAGAAATGAGTGGAAATTTATAAAATCTATAACTTTATGAATATTGCTCCAAAAATTATAAATGAGATCTTAAAATGTTCAGGAAAACAACATCTAAATGTTAGTTCCTTTTACATACAATAATGAACATTTAAATTGCTGTTTAGTTAAAATTATTAAAATGGCAGATTTAATTCCAATTTTAGAAAATCCATAACTTGAGTTTGGTTTACTCAAAAATTATGTTTAATAGCTCAAAATGTTCAATAAGTAATGAACTACAAGTTTATGTCTTTTTAGAGAGTTGTAGATTTAATTTTGGTGCTGTTTATTAAAAATAGATAAAATGGCAGAATTAAATCGATTATTGAAATTATCATATCTTGATAAATATTAATCCGAAAATTGCAAATGATATACCATTTTGATCAGCAACTCAAATGCTATCTATCTATGTTAAGTTCACAGCATGACAACAACTTTTCCTTTGATGTCACTTTCGAATTGGTTAAAATGATTTAAATTGCATAACCGTTTAAATCACCATTTCCTCATCGTTAATCAGAAAATTGCAAACGAAGTACCAAAATGATCAGTGGAACAATACCTATCTAATAATGTCATTTTCATGCATATATAACCCATATTTCAGTACTGGACATTTTGGTTAATAATGCAATTCACTAAGTTAAATATGGAGTGTTGACCCGTTAATTGCTATATTTATTTTAGGGGTTCCATTTAACTTGTGGGACATGCCCAATACCTTTTCAGTGCATAATTTGACCATCTCATCATGATTGTGCATTGCACCTTGTATTCGTGTTATTTATTTATTTCCTGTATTATTTGTGTTTCGTTAGATTCAGGAGTCGAGGTTCCACCACAATACCTTGACAACCAGCGCGACTAGTACTATCAGCAAGGCAAGAACTAACCTAACCTTCTTGGCATCTAGCATCCTATTGTTTTGCAAACTTATTTTATCCACCAGAATATTGCATGCGATTCAACTGTCTCTTTGATCAAGAATTAGAGTATCCTACAAATGCATGTCTTCCCCGAACCATCACATGCTTCCCCTCCTATGAACCATAGGTTTGATGTGTTGGCCGGAGACAAAGATATAATTGTTATATTTATATGCTTAGCTATGCTTAGCCATGCTTAGTCGTATGCTAGTTGTGTCCGTTGATTAATTCCATATTGATGATGTTGATGGAATGATTCGGGCGTGGTGGATATATCTGATGCTTAATTAAATTGCTAAGAAGGCTGGGATGAGTTGCCATCGGGGATGGTGTTTTGTCTCGTTCCTGCCCCTAGGTGCGAGTTCTTGTCTCTAGAACCAAGACTAGCGTGCTTCCATTGGTGGGGGTATGGGCTCCTTACTAACTGAATAACTTGTGCGGGCCTATCCAAGGGTCCTCTAGTTTGCTATTTCCATTTGCGCGTGTGTGTGAGCGGAAAAAGGAATGATGAGGATGGTGGTGTTCAGGACGTGGTGATGGGGCAGGGGCTGAGGCTGGGTAAACTTGCCCTGTGGCCACAGATGACTCTTGGATAGTCTCACGCGAGGTAAAGGTTTAACCGCGCCCACTCGCCGGCCTTCCACGGAAGAGGGCCAATCAGGTGAGCCGGACGGTACCAATGGGTAAATTAGTACACCCCTGCAGGGTTTAATCTTTTCGAAAAGCCGTGTCCGCGGTTATGGACGACTTGGGAACGGACTACGAGATCATAGAGAACATTAACTTAATTGATATGGCTGGCTACAGGTTGCATTTCAAAGTGTGATAAAAGGTTCATTTCCTCGAGGGTGATTCGAGGGAGTGCCTTGGTGGAGACGAGTGATGTTTTGGCTACAAGTAGGTTCGATGAGAACCGAAGATGAAAAGTTTACTCTCTTATCCCCTTTATGAAAATTATTCTGAATAGAAGATGTCGTGGGTCTTGTTATATCTTTTACAATGGAAATCTAGCTTTATGCAAAATAGCTACATCATACAGCTTTAGAGCCTCCGTCAGCATCGGGCCTATATCGCCCTACTAATTCTTGCGAGTACGTCGTACTCAGCCTTGCTTTGTTGATTATTATTTGTTTCAGAGGAGGACGCCACCGAACTGGAAGGTGGGTTCTACGTTGACTTCGACGAGTAGTCTGGGGTTCCCAGGTGGCAGCTTGGGATGTCATGGAACAGGCTGGCACGGGATGTTTATCTGTAGGCCTCTTAGGCCATAATTTGGATCTTGTTGTTTAGACAACTTTAATTTGCTTCCGCTGTTGTAATGATGGGTCAGTGACCTCTGATGTGTCTTTTGCTATCTTTCTCAATTATATGAGTTGAACTATGATATCTTTGTGTCGTAGAGTCTGTGATGTGCCAGTTGTTCCGCAGTCTTGGTCTCTTTGTTATACGTGAAAGCGATGTCCGAGCTTATGGCATGATCGAGGTGTTGTGTGTCGATGATGTATTCCGAGCATGCCTGCCAATGTGTTTTGGCCTGGGATTGGTAACCCCAGTAACCCTTGATTGTGTAGCATGACCGGTTGCACAACGTTTCACTGTATAGCTCTGGGGTCAGTGCGCTACAAATTGGTATCAGAGCAGGACTGCCTGTAGGAAACCCGTTCTACTGGTCGATGTCGAGTCTAGTGCGTGAAAACTATTTATAACCTAAAAAGGAGTTGTGAAAACCATCTTAGGATTCTTTTTACTCCTTATCCAACTCGCTCTATTCTGAGTTATCTTACCTCTATTTGATTTAACGATGCTTCTGATCGTCGGCAACTTCAAATCTTTAGGATCACGGGGTTGGGTTCTATCTTTAGTTACTGGTTAACTTTGCTCGTCTGCCAATTCTAAAGCCCGAAGAAAGGAAATGTTGCGGATCGTCAAGAAATTCCCTTGCTTTAGCCCAAGATCTTGAACCGAAGGTCCCGGATTGTGCTAGGGCTCTGGTGTAATGATTTATGAGGGTTGTCACCCATGTGAGCATTATGCTATTTGTGAGTCCCAGTGCATGAAGCTGATTTTTAACCCAAGATCTTTCCCGTTGAATCCTGATGTTAATTGTCAAAACCTACGTTAGGTTGGCCATGTTTGAAGTTAATCTTCAATTTGGTGGTTGTAGTCGTAATTGAAATGCGGCAACAAACCTCTTCTCTGTCACGAGCTATAGCTGGATATTCTGTCATGAAACCATCTAGATCAAGATAAGAGTGCTCATCGCGAGTTTCCCAGCTATCTTTGTGATTCCTCTGGTAACACCGACTCCTGAAACCCTTTCGGCACTAGTTGTCGGAAGAGTGCTAACAAGGGCTTCTGCATTATCTTGATATTGTTGCTAGCCCGTTTTCTTACTCTTAATCTGTTGTCCGACCTTTATCTGTCAGTTGACAGTCAAGTGTTATCGTACATTGGTGTGTTCCGAAGCAATGTTACCCTTGTGGTCCGTCAATACATTCCACATCAGGATGTTAGGAGAAACAAACTCCGGTACCTTGTCCATTTCTCGGCCAGGTCAAAGTATTGTAATCCGCAGAATAAGAGGCTTGTCTAGCTTTTGTTCTGTTCAACCTTGGAGTGTCACACTGTTTTATATCCAGAGGTCGTGCTTAGTCTCATGACTTACCGGATGAAGTGATGCTCTTACCCTTCCTTATCCATCTACCTCCGAGCTACTCGGGCTCGAGATTGTTGAAGATGCATATTGGGGTGGTAATCGGATATTCTTAGCAACTGATATTGCTTTGAAATCCAAGGACTGTGATGTCATTCTTAGCATGATTGGTAATCTGATCATCAAGCCGAGTTTGACTGTGCTACCAAGTCCATTTTGTTCAGGTGCACACCTTCGGTCAATAGGTTAGATTCGTGTCGAAACTCTAAAGATCACAGCGTTCGCTTGGAAAAGCAAAATTTCCTCTCGCAAACCAGCTAGTGTCCTGGAGCTTGACGCTGTAATCAATACTTGAGATCCTTACCTCTCGTTATCTGTTGTAACTCCTCCCTCGGACATGTCAAGTCTGAAATATCCGCATGCCTAACCAAATCTGAATCTCAAGCAGAAATGATGGTTGGTGTTCTTAAGAGTATAACGTAGGCCTTGTGTGAATCCGGAAAGTTTGAGGTGGTGGTTGCCCTACTTAACTGGAAGGTCTATCGTGATATCCTCTTGCTTTCTGTAAAATCAACCACTCTCCATGAGGATATTGTGCTACTTATTCTAGAAGTTGCCCTTATGGTCTCTGTGCAAATCTTAAAAGTCCGACCTCCACTTGATGACCTATTGAAGGCTTTTCTGAAGCCTGATAGTAGTATCTAGAACATCGAGGAGAACATTGACGTGGTGTTGCTAAAAATGTCTCTCGGTCGTTTCTCCTACCCTCTGTTCGACCTTTGTTTGGTCAAGTTGTTCCTAGTTTTCCCCAATGGCTTATGGTCTTGTGCAAAGTTCATATTTCCAACCCTTGGAGAAAAATTTGTCTCTCACCTTGAACTATCTTCTGACTTTCTCGTCGGCACGTCATGCTGGTTACCTTTTCCCTGTAACAAGGAAGATCATCGTGGGATCCAGAAGATCGTAGAAGTTAAGGGTTGTCATGTTTCCCTCCTCTCCCTCTTCCTACTCTAGGAATCTCGGGGCGAGATTCTTGTAAGGGGGATAGAATTGTAACAGCCCAGATTTGGTACCCTAAAATATGGGCCAAATTTTCACTTTTTGCTTTGCATTGCATCATGGCATACATATTTAAATTGCTAAATTAAATATTGCAAACCATGGAAAACATTAAAAGGAAGTAAACCTTTCCCAAATTCTAAACCAAATGCATTTGCTCAACTTAGCAAACTAAATTATTCTGGAATTTCCAATTTTTCCAGGAAGTTCCAAGAGTATATTTGTTTAAATCTTTGTCAAAGACAATTGCTTGTTAATCAAAGTAATAGTTTTGGAATTCAAAATGGAATAAACAAATTGTAAATTTTGACTCCAAGTTAAACTTTCCCAAAATTCAAAATAAATTTATGGGGAGCTTCATAAATATGGTAGGAGCCTCCATGATTAATTTCATTAATTTTGGAAATATATAAATGCTCCAAATAAATACATTTTGCAATTTATCAAAAATGAACATATTCAAATCCTATGAACAAATGTGTTGCAAAACATTTTATTTAGCAGAACCAATTTTGTGTAGCTTCTAAATAACATGGGGAGCCTACCTAAATAATTTCATAATTTTATAAAATGTTTTGCTTCCTCAAATAAATCCCAAAAGGTGCTGTTTTCAAATTTAAAATAAAAACAGAAAAAGGAAAAAAGGGCCAGGGGGTTTTTCGAAAAATCCCATCGCCCCTGTCGCCACAGTTCTTCTCCTGGCGCCATGGCCCGGCCGTCGCCGTGTCGATCTCCTCTGCCTCCTCCTTGCTGCGGCTCCCCTCCTGGTGGATGCTAAGCTGCCCCCGAGCCCTCTGCTCTCTCTTCCCTCCCCTGATCTCTGCTCTTCCCTCCAACCCTAACCCTAGCTCAAGCTCTGTCCGCCGCCGCCGCTCGCCTCTGTCGCCGCGGTCGCCGACAATTCCGGCTGTCCCGGAGCCAGCCGAAGCCACCTTCGTCTCCGCCTCGAGCTCCTCTACCTCCTCCTCCAACCGTGCGTGCTGGGATGCCTCCCACCGCGGGAATCGACGCCGACTTCCCCGCCTCCGGCCACCGTGTCCGAGCCCCGCATCGCCGCCGTCCGGCCTCCCCGTGCCTCGCCATACTCGCCATCGTCCCCAGGGTGAGCTCGCGGTGCTCCACAACCTCTCTTCCCTCCCTCTTTCCCTCTGTGCCGTGCCCCCGCCGTGCGTCACCGTCTGCCTCCGCTCCGGCGATCACCGCGGCAACTCCGGTGACCATATGGTCTTTTCCGCCGCCCCCTCTGCTCCACTCCACCTCCTCTATCTCTTAGAGCAGCTGCCCGCTTCCAATTTCAGCCCGAGCCGACGATTTCGTGATCAACAGGCCGCCTGCTCCCTGATGACATCAGCATGACGTCACATGTTCTTGATTTTGGAATTTCCAGAAATTAACAGAAAATTGGAAAATGCCATATCTAATTATTGGTAAATCAGAAAAATGCATATGACATGCCAAATGGTTCATAATTTCATAACCTATTCAAATATGTCACTCACACATGCAAATGAATTTTGAATTTGAAATTAAAATGTGAAATGCAAATCATCGGTTAATTATTCAAATTTTGGAAATTGCATATCTTTTGAACCATGAATCCAAAAAATGCAAATAATATGTCAAAATGCTCAGCAAGAAAATGTCCATCTGTTATTGCCAATGATAGAATTATTTGGTCAAATTAAATTACCCATATTTAATAATTACAGAAATGGCAGAAATGAGTGGAAATTTATAAAATCTATAACTTTATGAATATTGCTCCAAAAATTATAAATGAGATCTTAAAATGTTCAGGAAAACAACATCTAAATGTTAGTTCCTTTTACATACAATAATGAACATTTAAATTGCTGTTTAGTTAAAATTATTAAAATGGCAGATTTAATTCCAATTTTAGAAAATCCATAACTTGAGTTTGGTTTACTCAAAAATTATGTTTAATAGCTCAAAATGTTCAGTAAGTAATGAACTACAAGTTTATATCTTTTTTTGAGGCTTTTAGATTTAATTTTGGTGCTGTTTATTAAAAATAGATAAAATGGCAGAATTAAATCGATTATTGAAATTATCATATCTTGATAAATATTAATCCGAAAATTGCAAATGATATACCATTTTGATCAGAAACTCAAATGCTATCTATCTATGTTAAGTTCACAGCATGACAACAACTTTTCCTTTGATGTGACTTTCGAATTGGTTAAAATGATTTAAATTGCATAACTGTTTAAATCACCATTTCCTCATCGTTAATCAGAAAATTGCAAACGAAGTACCAAAATGATCAGTGGAACAATACCTATATAATAATGTCATTTTCATGCATATATAACCCATATTTCAGTACTGGACATTTTGGTTAATAATGCAATTCACTAAGTTAAATATGGAGTGTTGACCCGTTAATTGCTATATTTATTTTAGGGGTTCCATTTAACTTGTGGGACATGCCCCATACCTTTTCAGTTCATAATTTGACCATCTCATCATGATTGTGCATTGCACCTTGTATTCGTGTTATTTATTTCTTTCCTGTATTGTTTGTGTTTCGTTAGATTCAGGAGTCGAGGTTCCACCACAATACCTTGACAACCAGCGCGACTAGTACTATCAGCAAGGCAAGAACTAACCTAACCTTCTTGGCATCTAGCATCCTATTGTTTTGCAAACTTATTTTATCCACTAGAATATTGCATGCGATTCAACTGTCTCTTTGATCAAGAATTAGAGTATCCTACAAATGCATGTCTTCCCCGAACCATCACATGCTTCCCCTCCTATGAACCATAGGTTTGATGTGTTGGCCGGAGACAAAGATATAATTGTTATATTTATATGCTTAGCTATGCTTAGCCATGCTTAGTCGTATGCTAGTTGTGTCCGTTGATTAATTCCATATTGATGATGTTGATGGAATGATTCGGGCGTGGTGGATATATGTGATGCTTAATTAAATTGCTAAGAAGGCTGGGATGAGTTGCCATCGGGGATGGTGTTTTGTCTCGTTCCTGCCCCTAGGTGCGAGTTCTTGTCTCTAGAACCAAGACTAGCGTGCTTCCATTGGTGGGGGTATGGGCTCCTTACTAACTGAATAACTTGTGCGGGCGTATCCAAGGGTCCACTAGTTTGCTATTTCCATTTGCGCGTGTGTGTGAGCGGAAAAAGGAATGATGAGGATGGTGGTGTTCAGAACGTGGCGATGGGGCAGGGGCTGAGGCTGGGTAAACTTGCCCTGTGGCCACAGATGACTCTTGGATAGTCTCACGCGAGGTAAAGGTTTAACCGCGCCCACTCGCCGGCCTTCCCCGGAAGAGGGCCAATCAGGTGAGCCGGACGGTACCAATGGGTAAATTAGTACACCCCTGCAGGGTTTAATCTTTTCGAAAAGCCGTGTCCGCGGTTATGGACGACTTGGTAACGGACTACGAGATCATAGAGAACATTAACTTAATTGATATGATGGCTACAGGTTGTATTTCAAAGTGTGATAAAAGGTTCATTTCCTCGAGGGTGATTCGAGGGAGTGCCTTGGTGGAGACGAGTGATGTTTTGGCTACAAGTAGGTTCGATGAGAACCGAAGATGAAAAGTTTACTCTCTTATCCCCTTTATGAAAATTATTCTGAATAGACGATGCCGTGGGTCTTGTTATATCTTTTACAATGGAAATCTAGCTTTATGCAAAATAGCTACATCATACAGCTTTAGAGCCTCCGTCAGCATCGGGCCTATATCGCCCTACTAATTCTTGCGAGTACGTCGTACTCAGCCTTGCTTTGTTGATTATTATTTGTTTCAGAGGAGGACGCCACCGAACTGGAAGGTGGGTTCTACATTGACTTCGACGAGTAGTCTGGGGTTCCTAGGTGGCAGCTTGGGATGTCATGGAACAGGCTGGCACGGGATGTTTATCTGTAGGCCTCTTAGGAAATAATTTGGATCTTGTTGTTTAGACAACTTTAATTTGCTTCCGCTGTTGTAATGATGGGTCAGTGACCTCTGATGTGTCTTTTTCTATCTTTCTCAATTATATGAGTTGAACTATGATATCTTTGTGTCGTAGAGTCTGTGATGTGCCAGTTGTTCCGCAGTCTTGGTCTCTTTGTTATACGTGAAAGCGATGTCCGAGCTTATGGCATGATCGAGGTGTTGTGTGCCGATGATGTATTCCGAGCATGCCTGCCAATGTGTTTTGGCCTAGGATTGGTAACCCCAGTAACCCTTGATTGTGTAGCATGACCGGTTGCACAATGTTTCATTGTATAGCTCTGGGGTCAGGGCGCTACAACGCGCCCATGTGGAAGAAGAAATCTATATTTTGGGAGCTACCCTATTGGAAAGTCCTAGAGGTCCGGTCTTCAATCGACGTGATGCACGTGACAAAGAATCTTTGCGTGAACCTGCTAGGCTTCCTCGGCGTGTATGGGAAGACAAAAGATACACCGGAAGCAAGGGAGGACCAGGAGCATATGAAAGACCCAAACAACAAGCATACGGATAAAGGGCGTCATTACTTAAGCAGCTACGCTCTTACAAAAGCAGAGAAGGAAATATTTTTTGAATGCCTGAGCAGTATCAAGGTCCCGGCTGGCTTCTCGTCAAATATAAAGGGAATAATAAATATGGCAGATAAAAAATTCCAAAACCTGAAGTCTCATGATTGCCACGTGATTATGACGCAGTTGCTTTCGATTGCATTGAGGGGGCTACTATCGGAAAATGTTCGAGTACCCATTGTGAAGCTATGTGCATTTCTCAATGCAATATCTCAGAAGGTAATCGATCAAGAAAGTCTGACAAGGTTATAGAAGGATGTGGTCCAATGTCTTGTTAGTTTTGAGTTGGTGTTCCCCCCCATCATTTTTCAATATTATGACGCATCTCCTGGTTCACCTAGTCGACGAGATTGCAATTCTCGGTCCTGTATTTCTACACAATATGTTCCCCTTCGAGAGGTTCATGGGAGTCTTGACCCTGTGAGGGTTCCTTCTCTTTGGATGCGCAGTGCCGGCGGCTCAGCACCCCGCGGCTCAGGAACCGGTCGAAGTTAGTTTCAGAGTCTGTGATCGCCATTGCAGTTCTCTTGCCTGATGAAGATTGTCCATGGCTACGGCGCAATCAGAAGAAAGGGACACACACGAAGAAACAAGTGAACACTAGATAGGGATGTTGTTGGTGATGTGTAATAATTAATGTATTAAACCTTTTATCAAATGCACACGGTTTCCCCGTCATACAGCCCAACGGTGGCTCGTGAGTGCCTGCATATCAAATGCACCGTTGGGTTGTATGATGTGAATCCGAATGATTTGCATATAGGGTCATGTGGCTGATCCAACACTGGTTTTGCCCATCCAGAAGCTTGCGCATCCGTCTCGCGTCGTCGTGAGCAGCAAATCGACCTTCGATCCAAGCAGCCGCAAGACTTCTCTGATGATCTAACGACCATCCCAAAAAGTGTTGGGAATGTTGTAGATCATCAGAGAGCCTTGCAGCTGCTTGGATCCGACCGAGGGGCATGGCTACCACTTCCACCACCACCACTCCCACCTCGTCGGCAATTCATCATTGTGTCACCCTAATCCAGTGGTTGGATTCAACCTACCTGAGGGCTTGTGTTTCCAACAGCGTCGTTGTGTTGTCCTTATTCACCGACCTACAGGAGGTGGCTCCAATGGCTGGCCGGCGAACAAGGACAAACACAATAATGCCAGGGAACATGCCAGCAGGTAGGCTAAATCCAACCATTGGGTTCGGTGACAAAGGTAGACGCTCGTTGTGTGCCGTTCGCTGCAGGGACGTCGCTATTTATAGGCGATTAGAAGGTGTAACTATGGATGAGGTGGGAGTGCAGATCCAACAACTCACAAGCCCTCAAAAGAAACACACCCCTGATCCAACGGCTCACAAGCGCTTGAAAGAAACACACGATCCGTGTGCTTCTTTAGTCCCGGTTGGTAACAAGAACCGGTACTAAAGGCCCTGATCCAACAGCTCACAAGCGCTTGAAAGAAACAAAAGATCCATGTGCACACGATCCAACAGCTCACAAGCACTCGAAAGAAACACAACTCTGATCCAACGGCTCAAAAGCGCTCGAAGGAAACACACGATCCGTGTGCTTCTTTAGTCCCGGTTGGTAACACGAACCAGTACTAAAGGCCCTGATCCAACAGCTCACAAGCGCTTGAAAGAAACACACGATCCGTGTGCACACGATCCAACAGCTCACAAACACTCGAAAGAAACACAACTCTGATCCAACGGCTCACAAGCGCTCGAAGGAAACACACGATCCGTGTGCTTCTTCCACCGCTTCCCGGCTTCGTCTTCCCGCAATTTCTCACTATATATATCACATCTAAACTCATATCTGCAACCTCATCACTCTTCCATGGCTTCCACCGTACTAACCTACCGTCAGGCGGAGGAGCTTTCCGCCTCGAACTACCCCTGCCCGCCCGGCTACCGTGTCCCCGCTGGCTGGATGCTGAGTGCCGGAGGCGTGCCGGTCCCTCCTGTTCCTCAAGGTGTGGCGCGCCGGGCGGCCATCACGAACCACTACTACCTCGAGCTCACACCGGAGCAGCGGATGGATCCGGGCTGGCATCCCGACTACCGCCAGGTACGAGGGGGATGGCCCTCCTCCTTCGGACTTCAACGAGGCCGGCCGTCAGCTGTGGTGGGCTGGCCGGACCCTCCAGGGCGTTATGAACTACATCATGGCTGGCGATAACCCTCGCCTGCGCTACCCTAACATGCAGTCCGGGGGTGCTCACCCGTCGAGGTTCGAGCCACGAGCGCCGTATGAGTACGACGACATCGACAACGATGATGACGGCGACTACGAGTACGAGTATTATAGGCCTAGGCAGGAGTATGACTAAGATTGTTAGGACAACTGATCCACTATTGTCATTCTGTACCGTATCAAATGCACCGTTGGAGCTCAAATTTAAACACTTTCATGTTGAAAGTTTAGTGAGATTCAATAATATGGCAAAAATAGATATGAATTAATTCAATAGATATAAATTAAATGAATATATATAAATTATATAAATAGATAGATTACATTTTTATCAACAATTTGATATTTTAATTGCATTTTTATGATAAACAGATGAAAAGATATTGAATTTATAAATTTAATTAATGACTTAATTAAGTTCAAATTCCAAAAATTATTTATTCAAATTTAAACACTTTTCATGTTGAAAGTCTTTTCAAATTCAAAACCATATGAAATTCATATTCAAACACCTTAATAAGAAAAAAAGGTGGGAACAACATTAAGAACTTAAAATTTTCAGGGCATTAAAATTTTCAGGGCATTGGTCCCGGTTCATGCCACGAACCGGGACCAAAGGGTATTTTGGCGCGCGCCTTTTCGGTGCGCCGAAAATGAACCTTTAGGTCCGGTTGGTACCACCAACCGGGAAGAAAGGGTAGGCCTTTGGTCCCGGTTGGTGCCACCAACCGGACCTAAAGGTCTTTACCTTTTAAATCTGGCCGGCCTCTTCTTCTCCCCAACTCCTCTCATTTCGCTAAGGACCGGAGCGCGGAAAACCCGATCGAGCGCCGTCAGGCTGCCGAAATTTCCCGCGCCGCCGTCCGCCGTACGCGCCGCCCTCCGCCGCCCGCTCCTCCGGCCGCGCCTCCTCCACCACGCGCGAGCCTCCTCCGCCTCGCCGCCGCCTCTCCTCCACGCGCCCGCTCTCCTCCGCCTCGCCGCCGGCCTCCACGCGCCCTACTCCTCCGCCTCGCCACCGCCTCTCCGCCGCCGCGCCCGCTGCCCCGCCGCGTCGCCCGTACTCCTCCGCCTCGCCGCCGCAGGGCCGCGCCTCCGGCCGATCCACCGTCCGCAAGAGGTAGTTTTTTTGGCTTTAGTTGTTTTTTGTTTTGTTTTTTAGTGTAATTTAGTGTTAGGCATTTTAGTGTTAGCAAATTAGGTGTAATTTTAGTGCAGATTAGGTGTAATTTTAGTGCAAATTTTATAGATTTTGCTTAGGTGTTAGTAGAAATTTTTCTAAGGTGGTGTGTAGAGTAGAAATTAGGTGTGTATATTTTGCTTAGTTGAAATTTTGCTTAGTTGATTTTGCTTAGTAGATTTTGCTTAGTTGATTTTGCTTAGTCGACCAAGTGTTAGTAGAAATTTTTCTAAGGTGGTAGAGTATAAATTAGGTGTGTAGTTTAGGTACATTTTTGTGTTGTTTTTGTAGTGTAGGAAATTTAGTGGTAGGAAATTTAGTGTTAGAAATTTAGTGTTAGGAAATTTAGTGTTAGAAATTTATTAGAAATGTTATTAGAAAAATTTGCTAAGTCAATTTGGAATGATTTAGTGTTAGCTGATTTTGCTGTTATTTATGAGCCGAAAGAAATAATGTTGTCTTCTTGGCTATTCTTAATGCAAGCCGATGATTAGAATAGTCCATTATGCTTGCAAGAAGACTGTCTACAGAACCAAGGGTAAATGCAAGAACAATGCATTTATTTCTACTTCGTTCTTGTAGGCACTCTTTTTGCTGACTAATGGCTTTGACATATGATGCTTCAGATGTAAAACCACGTTCCCTATGCTTAGGCTTCATATTTATTTATGATTTTAGGCTTCATATTTGTATAAATAAATATTTATCCAAAATCCAATAATTTTAGGCTTCATATTTATTTGTATGATAGAATTGGATTTGGTACAGTTATTTATTTATTTATTTACGATAGAATTGGATTTGATACAGTTTTGTATGAATTGATGGAATTCATAGAATTATTTGTATGAATTGATAGAATTGTATACTCTGATGTTTTAAATCGGTGCACCATGTAATTGGAGCTGTGTACAATTTTGCTCAAGTGATGTTCATGTGAAGTACAATGATATCGAAAGGTGTCATATTATTACTACAATTCAAATTTGTTCCATTTCAGACAAGATGAAATGCTGAATTATTTGTCATATATATCACCATGACGACGCTTAGAAACAACGGGCGCAGCAACGCGCGCCTTTCCTTCTAGTACCGTTCTATTCCTACAAGTTTTCTGAACTACACGGCAGAGACGGCTCCGAAAATAACTTTCATATTTTGTAGAAACTATGGAACCACACGGCAGAGATGAAAATGAGGAAAATATCCTCGAGGATATGATCCGCGGCGAGGATGACGCAAGTCACTTTCTGAACGACTCCGGTGAGGGTGATGAGTCTCTCAACCGAGGAGACGGCGTCTCCAACGTCTGGAAAGAGGCCGAACTCGGCGTCTCCGATGAGGGAGAAGCCGACAAGGCAGAAGCCGGCGGCTCCGGTGCAACATTGATTATTACAAACTCTGACGAGGTGCATATATATTTATATTAATTAATTTAGCCTCTGTTGTCTATATACACATACTAACGGTCTTTCTTCTTTTAGCCTTCCGGATCGAGCAAATCCTCTGTGAGGACGAAACGAGGCCCAACCAAAAAGTTGGAGGACCATCTCCGGTACAGGATCGAAGAAGTCGCTACGGACGGCGAACCCATTGCTCCAATTGATGTTAGACAAAAATTTGTGAAGCAATGCGGTGTTGTTGTTAGGGACTACGTCCCGATCACCATCCGAGAATGGAATAAGCCAAGGGATCCTGAAGTTAGCTGGCTCGGCCCTGAAGGCAAAAAACGCCTTTTTGAAAAGGTCATGTTTAATTTCACCTTGCCGTTGCCAGAGGTGGATCCAGAGGAGGGGGAGCCAGATGAGGAGGAGATGGATGCCCGAAAAAAGCTCTAGTAGATAAAGTCAAGGCGTGGGCTCTTAAGAAGATGGCCGAGCTATTCAACAAATTTAAGAACAGATTGTACACCGACTTCATCTTGAAAGATAAAACTCCGGATTTCGATCACGGGTATGGGAAGATAAGAGACTCCTGGGAAGATTTTGTGGCGTACAAGAAATCGGAGGAAGCTCAGTCAAAGTCTGCAATAAATAAGGCAAATGCTGCTAAAAAGAAGTACCACCATACTATGGGGGCTGGTGGCTACGCCTGTTCCATGCCTAAGTGGGACAAACTTGAGGCCGACCTTCTGGCTAAAGGGATCGTTCCAGAGCATATAAAAGAAGGATGGACCGAACGGTCAAGAAATTGGTTTTACAGGCATGGGGGCACATTGGACGCAGAAGGAAAGTGCATATATACCAGAAGACACAAGGATAATCCCCTACTACCCATCGAAGAAATTAGGAAAGCACACAAGGATGTTGAAGAGGGACGGTTCCGTCCCGATAGAGAGAATGACGAGCTTGCACGCGCCCTTGGGAATCCCGAACACGAAGGACGAACACGAGGCACCCCAGGCTCCAAGCCGTGGGCACATGGGTTTTCCGCGGAAAGGAAAATATTTCCCGATAAAAGTCATTTGAGGAGAAACGAAAGGGAGGCAAGGGAAGCAAGCGCTGCTGCAGACCGGCTGCGTCATATAGAAGAAATAATGAAGCGGCAGCAGGATCAAATTGACCGACTTAGCCAGCAAGGCACTGCCGGCCTATCTCAGCAGCACGTTGTAGAAGCTGCAGTCGATGCTACCGACCCATCATATCGGAAAAGCAGCGTGGCTTCGAGCATGGTCCCGGCTGGTGATGATGATGCACTAATGACGGATCCTCTTCGTCGCTACCCAGTGGATGATATCACGGAGAGCACACCTTGTGAGCTACATGTGAAAGTGCTCAACTTAACCATGAAGGTGGTGGTCGGCTATGCCGTACCAATTGGACCTACACCAACTTTCCATTGCTCCCCGGTTCCTCATGGCTACGCTGATGTCGGGGTGGATGAAGTTAGTAAAGGATTTGAGGAGCTGAAGCTGGAACACCCTACAGGTGAAGATGGGGAGGTGGTTGAACTTGGAGAAGCCAGGAAAGGGACCATTCTATGGCGAAAGGAATTCATCGTGCTTCCAAACTGGCCGCCAAGGCCATCGACTCCTCACCAGTCTCCAACGCAACAGTCCTCTCCACCGCAGCCGCCTCACCACTCTCCAGCGCAACAGTCCTCTTCGCCGCCGCCGCCTCAGGCGCCATCTCCGCCGCCTCACCAGTCTCCAGTGCAGCCGTCTCCGCCGCCTCAGTCTCCAGCACAGCCGTCTCCGCCGCCGCGTAAGTCTTCTCCGGCACCGCGTGTGGGTACTCTGGGGTTCGATAAAAACCGATCACCGAAACGTAAGAGGTCACCCCACCCAAAAGTACCTCACAAGAATCTTGCCAAGAGACCTTACGACCGTACATCGGAGAAAAATGCGGTGTACGTACAGTCCGAACTCGACGCATGGTTTGCTAATTTGAAGAAGCCGAAAGAGCCAGAGTTCCCCTCCACCCCACAAGAACATGCCGATGTCGTGAAAATGCTGAAAAATATGGCCCAACCCCCGCCAAAGCTGACACCAGACTATGACCGCTCTATTCTCAAGTCGGTTCGGGCAAATAAACAGCGGTCGAAGAGTAGTAGTGCAAGCCGGAAATCGGTTCCCCAGCTCGGAGAACAGAAAAAACAATCGTGCCCCCCGCTCAAAGTGTCTTCCAATACCGAGGTGGGGTCGAGCAAACGTGCGGTCGGCATCGATCCTGAGTTTGTTGCAATGTACGGAGAAGCAGCCTCTGCTCGGGGCATGTCTATTGCTCAGTACTTAGACACCCAAATACAATTCCACGAAGACATAGTTCCAAAATACATATACCGGCACGGGCATCCTCTCGTCAAACCTGAGTTAGTCAAAGATCTACCAACAAAAATGCGAAGATTGCATAGTTGGTACATGACAAACTCAAAGAAAGGGGGAAATTGGATCTACGTGGGATATAAGAACGAGGATTACGGGCATGGAGCTGGCGTGGTAATGATTGAATTTTCTGAATTATTTCAGTTATACCAACAAGACGCCCTTGACAAAGCTATCATCAGTGCCTATTGTCTGTAAGTATTATTTCTGTAATTAAGTCTCTAGCTAGCTCACCTCGTTCATTGCATTTATAATCTTACTCATCACTATATTAATTATGCAGAATGAAGATTCTCCAATGCAAAAGAGGACAAATCTATGATATTGGGTTCGTTGACCCAGATTACGTTCATGAAAAAAGTCTCCATGATTTTTACGACGATACAGAGAATAACTTGGTAAATGCGTTACGGTTTAACGAAACCAAAAGAGAAATACTATTTCCTTACAACTTCAAGTAAGTGTTACTACACATTCTATTTCGCTTAATTTCTCGATGTTAAGTGTATAATTGATGACTTATGCGTGCGCAGCTTCCACTTTATTCTGCTAATCATTATGCCTGACAAAGGAGTAGTACTTGTCATGGACTCGTTACATAAACCCCTTAAGGATTGGGCGAACATGCAGGAATGCCTCCAGAGGTAATTTCACTCATATTATGGCACTATATCGGCAACTTTCCGTTCATTTACTGATAGCAAGTAATTAATATATAACTCCTTTATTCATTTTCTTTGCCGGGCAGAGCTTGGAAACGATTCACCGCCAGGGCTAGGGGTGAATGGGCGAAGGAGCTTACATTTAAACCAATAAATGTAAGTATTACTACCTAGATCCGCGCATCTCTTTGATTCTAGTTCAATACCATTACCATTCTTGATTATTATTTTGATTGAACTCTGTTCCCGTAAAGTGCTTGAGCCAGGGAAGTGGGAATCATTTATGTGGATACTACGTCTGCGAGTTCATTCGTGAGACGTGCTGTGAGAAGGGCAGAATCTTAAAACAACTTGAAGTGCGTATGCAATATTCATAATTTTAGTTTATTGCCAATTACTTTCATTCATATATATTGACCCTTTTTTAATTAGATCGAACGGTTGCGAGAAGGCCTTCTACCACAGGATCGCGTACGAGCAATTCAAGAGGAATTTGCCGGATTCTTAGATGCAGAGGTCCTAGATCCGAAAGGAGAATACTACTATAACCTAGGTTGAAATTAAATAGTGAGTGTAAAAGAGATGTATATATATAAGAATGAAACTCGTGTGTACTACATGTACCGTTTGTAATATGTTCGACCAAGCACGACGAATGAGATGTGTGTAATATATTCGTGACGATATGTGTAATAGTGGTTCACCATATTTCACTAGTAGTGGCATTTTTGTAGTTCTAAAAAAATTTTAATTTAAGTTTTTTAAACATGCATGCATTTGACATAATCAAATAGGTCTTATTTTTCTGAACATTTTGGTATTTTATTCATATTTTTATGAATTACAGAATAAGCATTATTGATTTTACAAATTTAAACAATTTTCTGAAATTTCTGAAAAAAGTGAAAAAATCTGACGGGTCTTTCGTCCCGGTTCGTAATACGAACCAGGACGAAAGACCCTCCCCATTCGTCCCGGTTGGTGTCCCAACCGGGACTAGCATTCGTCCCGATTTGCTAGTCCCGGTTGGGGAACCGGGAAGAATGGCCCAAACCAACCGGGACAACAGGGGGGGTTTTCCACTAGTGGCATGTACAAGCGCGGCCTCACGTACAACGACCTCCGCGCCGTAAGCCAGAAGCCTGGCGAGACCCTCCGCAAGTACATCCAGCGCTTCAGCTAGGTGCGCAACAAGATCCGCAACGCCACCGACGCGCAGGTCATTTCGGCCTTCCAGGCTGGAGTCACGGACGTGCGGATGCTCGAGAAGCTTGGCATCCACGACAACATCACCACCGTCGTCAAGCTTTTCGACTTGGCGGACAAGTGCGCCAAGGCTGAGGAGGGCCGCTTGTTCGTCAAGAACGAGCCAGGGGACCCCACCGACTAGCGCAAGACCACTGCGGTCCTCGCGGCTGAGCCTGACGCCAAGCAGCCTCGCGCTGCCGCTCCAGCCGCGGACCCCGAGAAGAAAGACGATCGCCCCTTCTGCATGTACCACAACAGGCATTCCCATGCCACCGAGGACTGCTACGACCTCAAGAGACTTCGCGAGGCTCGCGAGCGGCAGCGAGGTCGCGGCGGCCGCGGGGGGCGATGCTGGAACAACAACAACTATGACGACAACTACCAGCAGAACCCCCAAGCCAACGCCGCCCAGCCCGTGAACGACAACCTCCCTGCCGATACTCCTGAGGGCTACCAGGTGCCTCGCGGGGCCGCTTGCATCCTCGGCGGGGCTCAGCCCCCCAGCTCCAACCGCCACTTCAAGCAACTCGCCCGCGAGGTCGCGGGAGCGCTTCCAGGGGTTGAGGCCTCCAGGCCTCTCAAGTGGTCCCAGTACCCCATCACCTTTGACTCCAGCGACCACCCCAAGTCCACCTCGACAGTTGGCACCATCCCGCTGGTCTGCACTCCAACGTTCAACAACATTGCAGTCTCTAAGACGCTCATCGATGGGGGTGCAGGCCTCAACGTCATCTCTGTCGAGACTTTCGAGAAGCTGCAGGTGCCCTACGAGCGGCTCATGCCCACCAGGCCCTTCTCGGGGGTGACAGAGGGTCTCACCACCCCTTTGGGGCAAGTGAGGCTCGCGGTCACTTCCGGCACGCAAGCCAACTACCGCACCGAGCTGATCGATTTCGACGTCGCGCACATCGGCCTGCCCTACAACGCCATCCTCGGCTACCCCGCCCTCGCCAAGTTCATGGCGGTGACCACCACGCCTACAACCTCGTCAAGCTCCCTGGCTCGGGTGGCACCATCGTCATCTGCGGCATGGTCTCAGATGCCCTGTACGCTGCGCAAGCGGCCTACAAGGCTGCCGCGGTGGCGTCACCCGCTGACGAGGATGAGGAGCCCCTCCCGAGGCCCCCCGAGAAGAAGAAGCAGCTGTTCTCTCAGGAGAAGGACGCCACGAAGCAAGTGCCTCTTCAGGCAAACGGCTCGGGGGCTAGCGTCACCATCGGCGCCAACTTGCCTCCCAAATAGGAAAGCGCGCTCGTCGCCTTCCTCAGGGCAAACTCTGACATGTTCGCATGGACACCGTCAGATATGTCTGGAGTACCAAGGGAGGTGATCGAGCACCACTTAGCCGTGTGTCCAAAGACACGCCCCGTGAAGCAAAAGGCGCGGCGCCAGGCGCCAGAGAAGCAAAATTTCATCATCCAAGAAGTAGAAAAGTTGAAGAAAGCCAGCATCATCAAGGAAGTTGTCCATCCCACTTGGCTCGCCAACAGTGTGGTCGTCCCCAAGCACACCGGAGGAAGCCGCCTCTGCATCGACTTCACCGACCTCAACAAAGCCTGCCCCAAGGACCCCTATCCCCTCCCGAGGATCGACCAGATCGTGGACTCCACCGCAGGCTGCGCACTCCTCTGTTTTCTGGATGCCTTCTCAGGCTATCACCAGATCAAGATGGCGAAGGAGGACGAGGATAAGACAGCATTTCTCACCCCTTGTGGTGTGTTTTGCTATGTCTGCATGCCCTTCGGCCTGAAGAACGCCGGCGCCACTTTCCAGCGCCTCATGAGGATCACCTTGGGGGCTCAAATGGGGAGGAATGCAGAGGCCTACGTCGACGACATCGTAGTCAAGACCCGCGAGAAGGACACGTTCATCCTGGACCTTGAGGAGACCTTTGCCAACCTGCGCAAGGTAAACATCAAGCTGAACCCCGCTAAGTGCGTCTTCGGGGTCCCTTCAGGCAAGCTCCTCGGGTTCCTGGTGTCTCGTCGCGGCATCGAAGCAAACCCTGACAAGATCAGAGCCATAGAAGAGATGCAGCCTCCTCGTCGCCTCAAGGACATGTAGTGCTTAGCGGGATGTATGGCCAGCCTTGGCCGTTTCATCTCCAAGTTCGGCGAGAGGGCGCTGCCATTTTTCAAGATCATGAAGAGGTCCGGTCCTTTCAAGTGGACCCCTAAAGCAGCAAAGGCCTTCGAGGACCTGAAGAAATACCTGGCGAGCCCACCCATCATGGTTGCCCCACGCCCTCGCGAGCCTCTGAAGCTGTATCTTGCAGCCACTCCTCAGACATCAAGCGCGGTCTTGGTGGCTGAAAGGGAAGAGCTAGTCCTTGCCAAGCAGAGCCCTGCCTCGCCAAGCCCAGAACTCCTCGACAAGGAAGCAGCCTCGTCAAGCCTCCAGCCTCATGCCGAGCCTCCACAAGTGGGGCCTCAAGAAAACCTTGACAAGGACTCCACCGAGCCTCGAGAGGAGCCAACCGCTGCCACGCCAATGACTACCCTCGTCGAGCACCCCGTGTACTTCGTCAGCACAGTGCTGCGGGACGCTCGCAAGCGCTACCCCATGCAGCAAAATCTCCTCTTCTCGCTCCTCAGCGCCTCCAGGAAGCTGCGCCACTACTTCCAGGGTCACCCCATCAAGGAGGTCACCTCATACCCCCTGGAGCAGGTCCTGCGCAACCCAAACGCGACAGATCGCGTCGCAAGCTGGGGCATCGAGCTGCAACCCTTCGAGCTGGAGTTTGACACTACAAGGGTCATCAAGGGCAGGGCGTTGGCTGATTTCATGGCGGAATGGACAAACACACGTGAAGAGGAACCTCAAGAGGAAGAGCCAACAGCCTCAGGAGAGAAGGAGCCCAGTTACTGGACCATGCACTTCCACGGCGCCTTCGCGGCCAGCAGTGCAGGGGCTGGTGCTGTCCTCACCTCACCAACAGGCGACAAGCTCTACTACGCCGTCCAACTCTGCTTCAAGCGCATCCTCATCAAGGGCGATTCCCAGCTCCTCGTCAACTTCTCCAACAAGAGCTACACGCCTAAAGACACCTACATGGTGGCCTACCTTGAAGAGGTACGCAAGCTCGAGAAGCACTTCAGGGGCATGGAGCTCAAGCATATCCCACGAGGAGAGAACCAAGAAGCAGATGAACTCGCCAGGCGAGCAGCAAGAAGGGAAGCCCAGAAGCCTGGAGTGTTCGAGGAGAGACTCGCCAAGTCCTCGGTCAAGCAACCAGCGGTCAACATGAGCATCAATGAGGAGCTCCCACCAGCCCCATCAAGTGGAGCACCAAACTGCGGGCTGCCCTCAGGCGATCGCTTGCTGATGACCCTGGTACGCCAAGACACTGGTTGGATCGACAAGATTAAGAGCTACCTGCAAAATCGAGTCCTCCCCGACGAAGATGCAGAAGCCAAAAGGGTTGCTCACCAGGCCAAGTCCTACTGCCTCCACGATGGAGACCTGTACCGTAAGCGCCCCAATGGGGTTGCGTTGCGATACGTTCCTGCAGAGGAAGGCCGCCAGCTCATCAACAACATCCACAGCGGAGAGTGCGGCCACCATTCATCCTCGCGCACTCTTGCAGGCAAGGTCTTCCGGAGTGGCTTCTACTGGCCTTGAGTGCTTCAAGACGCAGCAGCAATCGTCCAATCCTGCGATGCCTGCCAATTCCACGCCAAGCAGATCCACCAGCCCGCGCAAGGACTCCAAACCATCCCGCTCTCCTGGCCGTTCGCGGTCTGGGGGCTGGACCTCCTGGGACCCTTCCCGCGAGCGCTCGGGGGCTACCGCTACCTCTACGTCGCCATCGACAAATTCACCAAGTGGCCTGAGGTGGAACCTGTGTGCACCATCCCGGTGAAATCAGCTGTGAAGTTCATCAGGAGCCTGGTCTGCCACTTTGGCGTGCCCAACCGCATCATCACCGACAACGGCTCACAATTCATCAGCGGCGCCTTCAAGTCCTACTGCGGCAGCCTCGGCGCCCAAATCTGCTACGCCTCGGTGGCTCACCCACGAAGCAACGGGCAGGCTGAGCGAGCCAACGCCAAGGTGCTCAAAGGCCTCAAGACGAGAAGCTTCAACCGCCTCAAGGCCAGCGGCAAGCACTGGATCGATGAGCTCCCCTCGGTGCTCTGGTCCATCCGCACCACGCCAACAAAGCCAACTGGTGAGACGCCGTTCTCCCTCGTCTATGGCGCTGAAGCCGTCCTCCCCAGCGAGATCACCCATGGCTCTCCGCGAGTCTTGGCCTTCAAGGAGGCCGAGCAGGACGAACTCCGCAACAACGACCTGCTGCTGCTCGAGGGGCTCCGCCGCAATGCGGCCCTGAGAGCGGCAAGGTACCAGCAAGACCTCCGTCGCTACCACAGCCGCCACATCCGCCCGCGCACTCTCCAAGCAGGAGACCTGGTCCTGAGGAGAATCCTCTCCTGGGCAGGCCTCCACAAGCTCTCGCCAATGTGGGAAGGACCCTACAGAGTCGTGCACATCGCCAGGCCAGGCTCTGCGCGGCTCGAGATGGAGGACGACATCCCTGTCGCCAACCCCTAGAACATCCAGCACCTGCGCAAGTTCTACCCCTGATCGTCCTCGACGAGCAATTTTTTTGCATCAAGGGAGAGCCTCGCGCCATCATCCTCCACGAGGAAAAACTTCGGGCTCCCCTCTCTACTATACGTTGCCGCGGGCCGTTCGAGAAGACTCCCAAGCCACCACGCCTCGGCAAGGTGACTTCTTCAAGCACCATGCCTTGGCGAGGTGGATCCCCATGCCCAGCCATGGTGGACCGCAGGCTCTCGAAGCCACCCCCGCCTAGGGGCCCCCTCTCTGAGCTCTCTCTACATGCGTCGCCTCGGGCCGCGAGAGTCTCAGCCACACCAGTGTAATGAACCTCTATTTCAGGTCACTTTGAACATTTGCGCTTCGCGCCAGCTGTCGTGGTGGGTTGCACGATGGATGCTCGCGCGGGATTGGGGCAGGCGACGATGGATGCTCGCGCGGGATTGGGCAACAAGCATGCAAACACACGCTAGTTACCCAGGTTCAGGGCCCTCCTTGTGGAGGTAACACCCCTACGTCCTGCTCTTCTTGTTCTTATTGGTTGATCACAGAATCGGGCTACAATGGTGCTCCTTGAGCTGTTTCGGGTGTCTGCCGGCTGGAGATCCTAGCCGGCTGGAGGTTGAAGATGATGCTACGTGGTGTTCTGGTTTCTTGTGTGCATGTGCCTATTATCACTTGCCTCGCACAGGAGGCTCTAGCCCGCTTTATATAGGCAGCGGGCTAGGGTTTTGGGTTACAGGGAAGTTACAAGCTTGTCCCTATGACATCACTACTTTCTGAGCCGGCTGGAGCTTGTTGTCATGATTCGGTACAGGAGCCCGACAAGGGGCACTGTTCACCCAGAGCGGTTTATACGAACAGGGCCCACTCGTACGGAACTATCGGAGGTGCGTCCGGCTTCAGCCAGCCGGACGTCCGCATCCGGATAGATGCAGGCGGCTTGCTCATCCGGCGGGTTTCAGGTGGCACTGCGCAGCCGGCACTTGTTCAGCTGGCCTGCGGAAACTGAAGGAATAGGCTTCTTTGGGATATCCGGGGTTCATATCCCCGACACTAGCCCCCGAGATCGTGGAGTCTTGCTTGCTTGCTGGGAAGACTTATCGATCTTCTCCTCTGTCTTGAATGTTGCGGTTGAAATGTCGAGGTTGGAGTTGGCGCCGGCTGGAACCGAAGCCGGGTGGAGCTGAAGCTTGCTCGTGGGGAAAGTTCCACGGGCACTCCTGACCTTGGTTGTATGCTGTCGAAGTTGTCGTTGACTCGCTTGGCTTCGTGGTGCGGAATCCGTAGATCTTTGCGGTCCGGAACGGCCGGCTCGAAGGCTTGGGTCGTGGCCTACGTCAGCCACGACCCGCCGCTTTGGGGAGCCGTTGGGGTTCTGCCCGAGGCCTGGCGCACGTCGCCTCGGCTTCGCCGGGCTGGATTCTCTGTGGCAACTGTTCGCTCGTGGGATCATCTGCGGAAAGTGCGGCACGTTTGCACGCCACGCGGCGCGACGGGCGAAACGGTTCCGCTTGCCTCGCCTTTAAAGTGGGAAGAGGGGGAACGGCCGGGGTTACCGTTCCTTACTCCTGCTTCGTCTTCCCCGTTAGCTCTTGCGCCCCTTGCACTAGTGGAAACAGGGGCTTCGGTTTGGCCCTTCCGTCCCGGTTCCCTTACGGACCGGTACCAATCGTGGCACTAGTCCCGGTCATTGGTCCCAGGGCGCCCGCCAGGACCAGTCCCGGTTCGTAGGGGACCTACCGTCCCGGTTCGTGTTACGAACCGGTGACAAAGGGATGCGGGAGGAGGCGACAGAGGTGGGACCAGCCCGGACAATGCACTGTCCCGGTTCTATTTACAGACCGGGACTAATGGAGGGACTTTAGTACCGGTCCTTGTTACGGACCGGGACTAAATATATTCTATATCATCTTCCACCCCCCGACCCGGCCGTGGCCAGGCCGTGGCCATTTTTTAGCTCCGGGTTCATCTCCATTTTCTTAACCCTTGCTCCTCCCAACCACGAGTTCGGCCCCTATTTTCTCCACCATTTGTCAAGTTTGGCGGCACCTCATCTACCCGACGGTTAGCACTCCGGTGTTCCTTTTTTAGCTCATTTTGGTGCTACTTAGCAAATTTTATTTTTCTAGTGCTAGCAAGGTGTTTGATGAAATGCCTAAGTAAGAGATTTCATTTTTTTTACATGCAATTTTAGCTCAAATTAAAGTATAATGTATTGGGTTTACAGTTGTCCGGTGACCATCTTTACCATCGTCGATCGCCCGCGCCATCCCGTCGCCGGCACCTCCTCGGTGAGTCTTGTTTTTATCCCTTTTTAACTTATTGATATACTTTAGATGCATGTATATTATCTTACTTTTTTTATATGTATAGTGTGTCATGGTTTTGATATCCGTCCCCGTCGGTCCTCGTCCGGTCTATAACGATCCGGATGTCGTTGTTGAACCGGAAATTCCAACCGACCCTATCATCGAGTTTTTTGAAAATGAAATTAATGATTTGAAAGCAAAACTGGAAAGAAGTGAAAATCTCCGTCTCCAAACCCTAGAAGAGAAGATGAAATTGGAGCTCCATATTGCCGACATCGTCGATGAGCACAAGATCAAGATGGATGCAATGCGCTTGAAGATTAGAAAAATTAGAAATTATGCCATTCATAAAGAGGCTTGGTATCATTATGGTGTTGGTTCGATAGTTACCATAGTTGTGATTTTTATCGCATTTGTTGTTGGGCTTAAATTCTTTAGATAGTTGTATGTTAGTTTGAACCAATGTATGTTTGTGAGACTATATGTATTACATTTGGTTATTTGCTCTACTTTGGTTTGAATGTGATGAACTTATATATTAATTCACTTTATCACTGTTATATATTGAAGAAATAGTGTTAATGGTTTTTTATATTTTATTTATATAATGCAGATGAGTCAGATGAGTCGGCAATGGATGTACAGTGACCGACGTTATCCCGACTTTATTAATGGCATGCATTATTTTCTCCAAGTGGCTGAGAAAAACAAGCCGCCAAATGGTTTTATTTCATGTCCATGTAGTGTCTGCAAGAATACTCAGGACTACTCTACCTCACAAACCATTCACGTCCACCTGTTGAAGTCCGGTTTCATGACCGGTTATAATTGTTGGACCAAGCATGGAGAAAGAGGAGTTATAATGGAAGACAATGAGGAAGAAGAGGATAATGACAACTATCCTATGTTCACTGATCACGGTGGTACATCAATGGGGGAAGATGAAGCTGAAAAAGAGCCCATTGTTGATGAGCCCGATGACGATCTTCGTCGGGCCATTCTTGATGCGAAGATAAACTGTGGAAGTCAAAACGAGAGGTTGAAGTTGGAGAGAATGTTAGAGGATCACAACAAATTGTTGTACCCAAATTGTGAAGATGGGCAGAAAAAGCTGGGCACCACACTGGAATTGCTGCAATGGAAGGCAGAGGAAGGTACTTCTGACAAGGGATTTGAAAAATTGCTGAAAATAATAAAGAAGATACTTCCAAAAGATAACGTATTGCCCCCCAGTACGTACGAAGCAAAGAAGGTTGTCTGCCCACTAGGATTAGAGGTGCAGAAGATACATGCGTGCATCAATGACTGTATCCTCTACCGCGGCGAGGAGTACGAGAATTTGAATGCATGTCCGGTATGCGGTGCATTGAGGTATAAGATCAGGCGAGATGACCCTGGTGAAGTTGAGGACGAGGCGCGCCCCAGGAAGAGAGTTCCTGCGAAGGTGATGTGGTATGCTCCTATAATACCACGGTTGAAACGTTTGTTCCAAAACAAAGAGCATGCCAAGTTGTTGCGATGGCACAAGGAAGACCGTAAGAAAGACGTGATGCTCAGACACCCTGCTGATGGGTCGCAGTGGAGAAAAATTGACAGAGAGTTTCCGACATTTGCAGATGACGCAAGAAACTTAAGATTTGGTCTAAGTACAGATGGCTTTAATCCCTTTGGAGAGCAGAGCTCCAGTCATAGCACCTGGCCTGTGACTCTATGCATCTATAACCTTCCTCCTTGGTTGTGCATGAAGCGGAAGTTCATTATGATGCCAGTACTCATCCAAGGCCCGAAGCAACCCGGCAACGACATTGATGTGTACCTGAGGCCATTAGTTGAAGAACTTTTACAATTGTGGCGCGAAGAAGGTATACGTGTTTGGGATGAGCACAAACAAGATGAATTTGACCTACGAGCATTGCTGTTCGTGACCATCAATGATTGGCCAGCTCTTAGTAACATATCAGGACAGTCAAACAAGGGATACAATGCATGCACACACTGTTTAGGTGATACTGAAAGTATATATCTGGGAAACAAGAATGTGTACCTGGGGCATCGTCGGTTTCTTCCGGAAAGGCACAACGTAAGAAGGAAAGGCAAGCATTTCAAAGGTTTGCCAGATCACCGGCCAAAGCCTAGACGGCCTACTGGGGATGTTATATATGATATGGTAAAGGATTTAAAAGTAATCTTTGGAAAGGGTCTTGGCGGACAATCTGTTCCAAATGATGCTGACGGACACGTGCCGATGTGGAAGAAGAAATCTATATTCTGGGAGTTACCCTATTGGAAAATCCTAGAGGTTCAGTCTGCAATCGACGTGATGCACGTGACGAAAAATCTCTGCGTGAACCTACTAAACTTCTTGGGCGTGTATGGGAAGACGAAAAATACACCGGAATCACGGCTGGACCAGCAACATTTGCACGAACGAGACAACCTGAATGCAGAGAAGTATCAAGGTCCTGCCAGCTACGCTCTTACCAAAGAAGAGAAGAAGATCTTTTTTGAAGTACTAAACAGTATCAAGGTCCCGTCAGGCTTCTCGTCGAATATAAAGGGAATAATTAACATGACAGAGTTGAAGTTTCAGAACCTAAAGTCTCATGACTGCCACGTGATTATGACACAATTACTTCCGATTGCACTGAGGGGGCTCCTGCCGGAAAATGTTCGAGTACCCATTGTTAAGCTATGTGCATTCCTCAATGCAATTTCTCAGAAGGTCATCAATCCAGTAACTCTGCCGGATTTACAGAAGGAAGTGGTCCTATGTCTTGTCAGCTTCGAGTTGGTGTTCCCACCCTCCTTCTTCAATATTATGACGCACCTCATAGTTCATCTAGTCGAAGAGATTTTCGTTCTCGGTCCCGTATTTCTACACAACATGTTCCCCTTTGAGAGGTTCATGGGAGTCCTAAAGAAGTACGTTCATAACCGTGCTAGGCCAGAAGGAAGCATATCCAAGGGCTATGGAACAGAGGAGGTCATTGAGTTTTGTGTTGATTTTATTCCTGACCTCAAGGCAATCGGGGTTCCTCAATCACGCTATGAGGGGAGACTGCGGGGAAAAGGCACGCTGGGAAAGAAAGCAATAATATGTATGGACGGGCATTCTTATAGTCAAGCACACTACACGGTTCTACATAATTCCAGCTTGGTGGCTCCGTATATCGAGGAACATAAGAATATTCTACGTTTGAACTTCCCAGAGCAATCTAAATATTGGATTGATGAAGAACACGTGAAGAATTTCGGAGGTTGGTTGCGAACACGTCTCTTTAATGACAGCACTGTTGGAGAACAGCTATACTTGTTGGCCAATGCACCATCTTCGACTATATTGACTTATCAAGGGTATGAGATAAATGGAAATACATTTTACACGGCCAATCAAGATAAAAAGAGCACCAACCAAAACAGTGGTATCCGCTTTGATGCAACAAACAGCAATGGGCAAAAGGACACATATTATGGTTACATAGAGGAGATATGGGAACTTGAATATGGACCATTTTTTAAAGTCCCATTGTTCAAGTGCAAATGGTTCAACCTGACAGGCGGGGTACATGTAGACCCGAAGTACGGAATAACTACAGTGGATATGCAGAATCTTGGATACGACACCGAACCATTCGTCCTAGCCAGTGAAGTGGCTCAGGTTTTCTATGTGAAGGACATGTCTAGCAGACCGAAGAAAAGAAAAGATAAGCAAGCAGTGAATGCATCGTACGACGTCGAGCCAAAGCGCCACATAGTTCTTTCAGGGAAAAGAAGCATCGTGGGAGTGGAGGACAAGACAGACATGTCAGAAGATTACAATAAGTTTGATGAAATTCCCCCCTTCACAGTGAAAATTGACCCAACCATCGCGTTGAATGATGAAGATTGTCCATGGATACGACGCGATAAGAAGAAAAAATGACAGACACGAAGAAGTGTTGAATGATGTTGATGTATTGTGGTCATTTGTAATAATGTATGAGATATTTATTTATCCTAACTTGTTCTATACATATGTGTAATAATTGGTAGAATTTTGTTTTGACTGTTAAAAAGTTGAGGGTTTTTCATTAAATATTTAAAATGTTAAATATATTTATCCTAACCTCGGATTTTATTAGTACAACGGTTTTACTCAACTCATCTATTTAAATGTTCAATATATATAACATATTCATATTTACATTTGAAACATGTAAAGTTTATAAAATATGAACATTTGAAAACATTCATAAAATGAAGAAAAAAATACAAACGGCCGTTTAGTCCCGGTCCGTGCCTACAACCGGGACTAAAGGCCATTTTCGGGCCGCTGCGAAACTTAGCGCGCCAAAAAGCCCACCTTTAGTCCCGGTCCGTGACACCAACCGGGACTATAGGGTCTTTAGTCCCGGTTGGTGTCACGGACCGGGACTAAAGGCCGATTTGAGCCTACTTGGTCCCTCTCCGCGGATTTCTTCCCCATTTTTGCCGCCAGGCCCAAGACGCAGACGCCTCCGGGCTCCTCTCACGCGACGACGCCGCCAGGCTGCCAAAATCTGGCCGCCGCCGCCGCCGCCGTCGCTCGCGTCCCTCTTCCTCGCCGCCGTCCCCCGCGCGCTCCGCCTAAGGTACGGCCCTCTCAAACTCTAGATCGGCGCGGCGGTGGTCCGATGGCACGAACCCTAGCTAGAATCGGCGGCGGCGGTGGTCCGATGGCACGAACCCTAGCTAGAATCGGCGGCGGCGGTGGTCCGGTGACCTTAAATCGGCGGCGGGGACAGTTCATAGATCGGAAAGAACTTATTACATTACTTAGGTTCATTACATTTACTTAGGGGGGGGGAGGGGGAGGTCCTAGCTAGTCCTCGTCGCCCTCCTCGTCGGAGAGGACGACGTACGGTGGTGCCTCCCACAGATGCGCAGGCGGCGGCGGCTGCTGCTGCTGCTCCATGGGGACGTCCCGCGGCGGCGTCCCTGGCTCCTCCGGGATGGCGTCCTGGGGCGGCGGCGGCGGCAGCTGGGGCACAGTCGTGAATACCCACGACTGCCCGAACAGCTCCGGTGGGAATCCCACCGGCTCCTGGTACTCCTCCTCCGGCGGGTCGTAGGCCTCCTCCTCCTGGGCGAGGGCCTGCACCCAGTCCAGCCCCGGCTGTCCCTGTGGCGGAGGCGGGGGTGGAGGCGGTCCCTGCGGCGGCAGACCGTGCGGCGGCGGCGGCGGCAGTGCGTCCTGCACCACCATCTCCCAGCGGCGGCGCTCGTCGTCGACGAAGGCCTGCCGGGACGCCGCCATGGCTGCCTTCAAGGCGTCGTCGATGTCGTCGTCCTCGTCCATGGGGGCGGCCTCGCCGTCGGAGTCGACCTCCAACCATTGGTCGAGGTCGTCATCCCTCGGGAGCCGGTACTCCGTGCGCTCACCGGCGGCACCGGGGCCGGCGCGAAGTAGCTCCGGCGGCGCTCGTCGTGCTCCTCCCGGAACCATTGGTCCCAGTAGGGGGAGCCCGGCGCGTACGCCGGGTCGTCGAGGAGGTGATTGGGGAGGAGGCTGCGCCGGCGTGCGATCTCCACCGCCCTGGCCGTGGGGTCGGTCGGGATCGGCGGCACCGGAATCCGTTGCGGATTCAGGTGCCAGTTGTCCGGGAGGTGGACGTCCGACCAGCGCACCGGGACGGCGTTCTCCCAGTGCCACTGCGCCTCCTCCACCCGGACGTACCGGCGGTAGCGCGTCTTCTTGGCGGCCGGCCCGCCGGCCTGCGGACCGGCACGACGCGGGCCCGCGCCGACGATGCGCACTCCGCGCGGCGCCGACGATGGTGGTGGTGGAGGAGGAGCAAGGGGAGGCAGTCCAGCGCCCCGGCGACGGCCGGAGCGGCCAGAGCCCGAGCCGCCGGACTCGGACTGGTGCTTGCCGCCTGGCCACCACCGCTTCGACATTGCTCCGGCGAGGGCGAGGGCTAGGGCTAGGACTAGGGCTAGTTCGATGGAGTGTGGGGAGGGCGGCGGGGCTAGCTGTGTGAGGTCCCATCGCGCACGGCCGGGGTTTAAAAAGGACGGGGGCCGCGTCCACCGTGGCCAGCATTGACTGCGGGACGGGAAGCCGAGGAGGCCGTCCAGTCGCTGGCAGGTGGGCCAGGAGCATTGACTGCGGGGCTCGGACGGTTGGGTGGCGGGGGAGACGAGGGAACGTGGCGGTCGGGTGGCGGTTCCCACGCGCGACGTGGCCGAGTGGGCTGACCGCGCGGCGGTTGGGTGGCGGGGTGGCCGGGTCGCTGGCTGGTGGGCCAGCCTTGACCACGCGCTACTGGCCAGTGGGTGGACGCGGGGGCTGGATTTTTCTAAGGGACCAGCCGCTACTGGCCAGGTGCCGGGCAGGGTGCTGATTTTTCTAAAGGACCAGCAGGTGCCTGGCCCTATTTTTTTTTCAGGACCAAGGGCTGTCATTTTATGTGACAAGTTGCACAATGCCACCCCTAATTATTTTGGGGTGTCATTTATGTGTAATTCTATGTCAAAAAAATTACAAACACATATAATTGATTGCAGGTACATTGAGCTATGGCGGACATTCCCTTAATTAGAGACGAGGAGCATGAAGATAAAATGCAACGAATAATCTATGCGAGTGCCCGTGAAGAAGGCGGTGGAGATGATGATGGACAACAAGGCGGTGGAGAAGATGATGGACGACAAGGCGATGAAGATGATGATTTCAGCTCACAATTTCTGAACGACTGCGGTGAGGGACTCCAGTTTGACGATGAAGCGCCCTTAACGACAAACTCCGGCGAGGTATATACATATATTATATAGGCTGACAATTGATCGATCGATCATGTATATATATGCATTTGTTAATTAACGATTCATTTTCCAGCCCTCTGGATCGAGCAAATCTGTAAATAATGTTCCTCCTCGAGGCCTGACGAAGAGGATGGCCAGCGATGCTCCGAGGCTAACGATAGAGGAAGTTTCTCAGAGTGGCGAACCGCTGGCACCCATAGCGACCTGTCGTAAATTTGTAAATCAAGCTGGAGTCATTGTTAGGGACATTCTCCCGATCACCATTGCAGAATGGCATAAGCCGAAGGGTGTGGATGAGGATGATGCTTCTTATGTCCCTGATCATACGAAAGAATTGCTTTTCGATACGCTCATGATACATTTCAACATACCAGAAGGCAAGACGGAGAAAGTGAAGGAGTGGACTCTTAAGAAGATGGCCACACAATTCCAGAGCTGGAAGAAAACACTATGGAGAAAGTATGAAGATGAAGATCCAGCTAATTTCACCGGAGCACTCGAGAAGATAAAACATTCCTGGCCCGCATTCAAGGCGTACAAGAATTCCTCTACTGCCGTGGCTCGATCGGTCGTAAATAAGAGAAATGCTGGGAAGAAGGAATACCACCATAGGTTGGGTACAGGTGGCTACAAGTCTGCCATTCCCAAATGGTTAGCCTTTGAAGCGGAACTGGTTGCTAAAGGGATCACTCCACAGACTTTGAACTGGCCCGAGAGGGCCAAGTTTTGGTTGTTCGCGCATGGCGCAGTGTTGGACTCAGAGACGGGGTTGATTGTTGCAAAGGGAAAATGGAAGAAAAAGGTTGAAACAATCGTTCCGTTGCTTATTGACGCAATAGATAAAGTTCGAAAGGGAGAGTACCATCCCGAGAGAGAGAACGACGAGCTGACACTCGCACTGGGGAATCCCGAACACAACGGACGATTACGAGGCTTTCCCGGCGGTACCAACTTGAAGGAAGGGTTTCCGGACTGTGCTGACAGTTATAGAAGCCGTGGGAGAAAGAAGCAGAAGGAGTTAGACCGTTTATCAGAATTGGAGCGCATGGTTTCCGGACTGCGCTGTCAGATTGACTCAATCAGCCAGCACCGGGCACCTGATCAACAGCAGCAACAAGTCGACGTCGTCCAAGAACCGCGAAGAAGCAGCGTGGGTTCCACGCCGCTACAAGTATCTGCCGCAATAATAGAACAGCCGGCGGCTCACTACCCCGTGGATGATATCACGGAGAAGACGGAGTGTGAGCTTCATATGTTAATGAAGAACATATCCTTCAAGGTGGCGGTCGGCTATGCGTTACCAAACGAACCTGGAGCAAGCTACCATCTTGGTCAGATTCCAGCTGGCTATGCTCGTGTCGGGGTGGATGCTATTATACCGGGATTTGAGGCACTTGAGCTTGACTATCCTGGAGGTGACGATGAGACGACACTGGGACAAGTCAAGCACGGTTTCGTTCTATGGAACAAGAAATACATCGTGCTTCCAGGCTCAGCACCAAGGCCACCGACTCCTCCAAGTAGAAGTCCACCACCTACAAGTCCACCCTTCCTACCCCAGAGGGACCCCAGCGCGAGTCCGTCTCCATCTCCAGCTACACCAGTACGGTCTCCATCTCCAGCTACACCAGCACGGTCTCCATCTCCAGAGCCAGTCCAGCGGTCTCCGCCTTATAAGTGGTTTGATGCGAAGAGGGCCGTTAATGGTTCGCCTCCTAAGAAGAGACAGAAAAAGCCGCGAAAAGTGAAGACTCCTGAGAAGTTACCTTACGAGAGGACTGTCGAGGAATCCGAAGCCATCAGGAGGGCCGAGGTTACAGCCCATTTTACAAAGAAACCGCCCCCGGAAGAACTACCCAGCATCAAAGGGCTTCCTCGTGACAAACTACATCACACTATTAGGTGCTTATACAACCCTCCACCAAGGCCGTCATCAGACTATGAGCGCTCTATTGAAAAGTCATACGACTCGGTGTTGGAGAACCGGAAATGCGGGAAACAGATAGCCCAGCTGGGACAACAAGCTACGCAATCGCTCCCTCCGCTTAAGGTACTTACCGACAAAGACGCCCACCGTATGGTACCTCAGGGAAGTGTCCGCCATTTCCCTGAGGAACCTTATAGGGTGCCTTATCAATATGTTCAAGGCAAGTCTTTGGTCACAACTGAGGTGGTCAAGTTACTACCAACAAGGATGCGTCAGTTGAATTCATGGTACATGAAAGTCGCAAAGAAAGGTATAATAGGTATCATGGCAAAAGTTAGAAAGGAGGAACACTTCTACGATGACTACGGTGTGCAAATTGATTTCTCCGAACTTTTCCAATTATACAATGGTTTACCCCTCGATAAAGCAATCATCAGTATCTTTTGTCTGTAAGTTATTTATTTTTGTAATTTAATTAAGTCTTTATATATATATATAGCTCACAGCACATTCTAATTTTGGTACGCTATTTGTGCAGAAAGAAGATGATCGACTACAAAAGGGAAATAATAAAACCGGTGGAGATTGGTTTCATGGACCCTAATGTTATTCATGAAGTGAGCATAAGGGAGAAACCACAAGTTGTAAAGGGAGTAATGATAGAGGCTTTCAAGCGACACCAAGACAAAAAAGAAATATTTCTTCCTTACAACTTCAGGTAAGTGTTACTAATTGCTTGTACACATTCTATTTTTGCTCACCCGGTATCTTAAGTCTAATTGATGAGTTATATGCGCATGCCTCTGTATGTAAATTTGTAGCTACCACTTTATTCTCGTGGTCATTAGATATCACCAGGGAATAATTGAAGTCTACGACTCATTAAGGAGAGACCCTAGAGAGTACAAGAGCTTGTTTGATGTCATGAAAGAGTAATTTAAATTCTTATCACATTACTATACCGACCTCTCTTTCATTCATTTCGTGATATCAAGTAATTAATTAATAACAGATGTTTTGTTCTTTCTTTGTCGAGTAGAGCATGGCAGACATTCGTCAAGGAAGTACCCGGTAAATGGCACGAGAAGCTGGTATGGACTCTGAACCAAGTAAGTAGTACTATACCTATATCCATGAATTAATGTAGTTTGCAATACCATTACCAAACTTAATGTGTTGAATTCTATTCTCGAACAGTGGTGTCTGGAACAGCCAAAAGGGACCCTCTTATGTGGGTACTACGTTTGCGAGTACATTCATAGGATGACTTATGAAAAATTCGAAAATCGAAGAAACGCAGAGGTACGTAATTATACATTGTTCACAAGTTTTTTTTGACAAAATAATATGCATATCAATTGTGTGGAGTTTCATTCATAATTGTTTAATTTTCTCCTTCTTTTAAAGATTGTAAGGAAGCGGGCCGGCCTCCTACCAGATGACCGTATAAGAGCAATTGGGGAGGAGCTGGCGGGATTTCTTCTTGATGATGTCATACCTAAAAATTCAGAGCACTATTATCTACATATATAAATGTACTATGATTTCATGCATGTATAATTAATGCATTTGAGTACTTTGTGTACGGAAACGTGACGACAAATTCATGTGTTACAATTAATTTGTAAGTGTGTTATATATATGCATCAACGTGTGATCATAGTACAATATAATTTATATCGACGTATCGACGTGTTTCCGAAACTATCCAAAACCCCGGCACTAAACACAGTACACGACACCCGGTCCGTGCAATTCTGAAAAAAATTATAAAAGAAAAAAAAAGGCCTAACGGTAGTCCCGGTCCATAACACGGACCGGGACTAAAGACATCCAGCCCGCGGGCTCGCCCGTGGCCACGTGGGAGGCACTCTAATCCCGGTTCGTAGCCAACCGGGACTATAGGGGGGGGGGGGCTCTAGTCCCAATTTGGTAGTCCGGGTTGCCCAGTCGGGACTAGAGGCCGTCTGGAACCGGGACTACTGCCCCGTTTTCCACTAGTGTTGGTTCTTGCCCATTCTCTCTTTCGCTCTTGCCGTCCTCGCATTTGTCTCTCTCACCACGGGAAACCGATCCTCCATGGCGAGTTCGGGCGCGTGGATGGGCTCCACCGTGGATGATGTATTCCTCTGGAAGCTCCGTCGGAACAGGTTCTTGGGGCTGACGGGCGACGTGGAAGCCCGCGTTCCCCCTGAAGGAGAAGTTTCTCCAGCGCCCAAGAAGGGCGAGGTCGTCGTGTTCTCCGCGCACTTGGAGCGGGGATTGGGGCTCCCGGTGAGCTCCTTCTTTGCAGAATTTCTGCGCTTCTACGGGCTGCAGCCCCATCATTTGGGGGCAAATTGCATCACTCAGTTGTCCTGCTTCGTCACGCTGTGCGAAGCGTATTTGGGCATCTGGCCCAGCATGGAGATATTCGGCATGTTCTTCTTCCTGCGGGCCCAAACGACCGCCGGGCAGCAGCGCGATTGCGGCAGCATCTCCATTAGCACGAAGAATACGCCGCTGCCCAAGATTAACCTGCCTGATTCCATCAAGAAGTGGCAGAGCACCTACTTCTACGTCTGGAATCTTACTGACGCCGACCGAATCGGCCTTCCGGCCTTCTCCAACTCGCTGCCGGCGTCCAAGTCCTGGATTCGGAAGCCGCCTGTGGATGTGGCTCTCGAGAGTGCTTTGTTCAGCCGGCTGAAGGAATTAGTGAGGAACAGCCTAACGTCCAGGGACCTGACCCTGGCGTGGCTGTCAAGGCGGATATACCCGCTGCAGGCGCGTCCGCACAAGATGTGCTTCTACTCTGGTATCCGGGATCCCATCCGGGTCAGCTTGGAGGTGCCGAAGCTGAAGAACCTCCACAAGTGGGCTTCCCGCCTCATCACCGACAGGATCGAGGCGGACTGGGATTTCGGATACGATCCGTTCACCCGCTCGGAACCTGCTCCTGAGGTTAGCCATTGCTTCCTAATCCGTTTTCAATTCCTTTGTCCGGCTACCGCTTGACCCAGTCGGCCTGTTGTGTACCTTTGCGAGCTCCAGAGGGTTGAGGATTTTGAAGTCGTCTTCGAGCCTGACGTCTGTGGTCCCTTCTCCAAGGCGCTGACGGCCTTGCTGGAGGCGGATTCCGCCGACGAGCAGGCGGGTGGGGAAACAGACGCCACCGCTGAGGATGAATCGGGCGGCGGCGCCCGCGTCGGCCCGGACAGGCGCGGTGACACCACCGAATCGTCCGGTGGGGGCGCCGATGTTGGTGAAGATCGCGGAGGCGATGACGATGCCGCCCGCACCGCAATGAGCCCTGTCCCTTCTGCCGGCTCCGACTCCGATTCGGCAGCCGACCGGGACGAGGACCTCGAGCGCGACGTCCCTTCTCCGGTCTCGCCGCCTCGCGGTAAGTCTCCTGAGCCCGACGCCGCCGGGCAAACTGACGATGTCGCGCGCGTGGTAGTAGATCTTTCCAGCGGTTCCGAGCCGGACTCAGAAGGTTCCTCTTCCGTGCCAGCCTCCAATCCGGCGCCGTCCTCCCGTAGGACCAAGGAGTTGGAGGCGGCGGCGCGGAAGAAGAAAGCAATTCTTCCCCGGCGGACCCTGAAGGAGAGGCGGTCGAAGTCGGCCGCCGATGTTGATGCAGGCACCGTGCCCCACAAGCAGAGGGGCACATTCGAGAAGCGGGGCGTGCTGCCCGCCAAAAAGTTGGCTTCTTCGTCGTCCCGGCCTACTACGGCCGGCTTGATGCCCGCCGGGAAGCTTTCGGCGGAGGCCCAGGCAGATGCGGTTGTGGCCGAAATCAGGGCCGAGGTCGACGCCAGGATGGCGGAGGAGGCGGATGTCCCAGCTGGTGGGGCCAACAATGAGGTGATTGGTCTTGCTTCCGGTGGTGACTTTATTTATGATTTGAATCCGGGTGATTTGGAGAAGGAGTTTTATGCTCAGATGATGCAGGCGGATTTGGCCTTGGGAGCGTCTGACGCTGGTCTGACTATGGAACAGTTGATGACCTCAAGGGAGGAAGAGGAGAAGGCGAAGGCGGAGGCGGTTGACGCGGAGAGGGCGGAGTCTCTTGCCGGCGGAACCAACGTCCAGGTGGTTAATTATGCTTTTGCTATTGATCCGGGTTATGACTTAGGCGTTGAAGGTATGGAAAAAGCTATTTACGCGGAGCTGGCGCAGGCGGATCTGATCCGGAAGGAGATGGATGCCAAGGCGGCCGCGAGGCAGTTGGCCGCTGCCAAGGCGGCTGAGGAGAAGGCGGGAGCGGGCACGGACGCCGGCAAGACCGCGGAGGCCGGTGCAGAGGTTGAAGTGGTACCGGCCCGTGCGGAGCGGCCGGTTGACGACCCTGCCGTTACAGCGGAGGGCGGGGAGGCGCCCTCCGGAGGCATGAAGCGCGTGTCCGACGACGTGTCGGCTCCCCCGCCAAAGCGCTTGAGGAGGAAGCCTAGGGAACTGGGCTCATGCGACAGGTAAGTCCTTGTCTTGTGGTAGAAATCTTGCGGCTTGTACTTGATGGTGACGCTTTCTTCGTTTTGTAGAGCGCCGCTTCCAATAGTGGAGACGGCGCCCGTCGCGGTGGTGGAACCGGCCTCGAGGCCTGCTCCCGAGGCTCCCGTGGCGCGAACGGCTGGTCCGCCTCCAGAGGCGGCAATGGCGACGGCGGATGTGGAACCGGTCGGCCCGGTGTCGGCGAATGCCGCTCCCCCCGTGGTCGACTCCAACCCTCCGGTTTCAGCAGGTGGCGCTGAGGCGTCGGTGGACGCCTTCCAGATAGTTCTTCGGCCCGGCGCCGGGGCCGGATACCTCGCCTTCCCCACTCCTTCCACGTCGGTGGCCGAAACGGCCAAGGACAAGGTCCATAGCGGGGGTGACGGCTTCGCTCCCTGGGCCCCACCAATCCATCTTGGTGTCTTCTCCTCCGTATTCCGGGCCGGTGCCGCCCTGCCCCACGCATCGGGGAAGATTCCCCTCGCTGCGCTGGTGGAGGAGAAGGCCAAGGAGAATCTGGCCAACATAACGTTGCTCTGCTCCTCCATAGAGTATGGTTTTGCCGAGGCGGCCAAGGAGACGACTTTGCTCAGGCGAGAGCTTGAGGCGGCCAAAGGTCCGGTTTTCTTTCTTGCTCACATCCTCTGTCTTGTCGTTCTGCATTCTTTCTTGCATGTCTTGGTTTGATGATGATCCGACCTCTGCAGGCGACATCGCCTCCCGCACCGGGTTGGAGAAGCAGGTGAAGGAGAAGGACGCCGCCCTGGCGTTGGCCAAGGCCGATCTCCAGGCGGCGGAAAAGACGTCGGAGGAGGCGCCGCCTGGAAATCGTCCGGCTGGGCGAGGAAGCGGTGAAACTGCAGGAAGCTGAGCGGCGGAGACGGGGCGAGGTCGAATCACTCCGCGAGAATGCGGTCGAGCTGAGGATTCAGCTGAAGGAATCCGTCGAGGCCAACGACCAGATCGTCCAGGCGGCCAAGGCGCGTGAGCTTGAGCATGAGCAGCTGGTGGGCGGCCTGATCAAGGAGGTTGAGCGCGTGAACGAACTGATCCTCGGTAAGTGAGGTCTCTTTCTCCTTGTCTTCTTGTTTGGGGTCTTCTACTCGGCCTCACCGGTTTGAAACGCAGGCATTTACCCCGAGGTAGACGCGCAAATCCAGAAAGATGCTGCCTCGGCTCACTCCCGAACGGAGTCCTCTGGTGCTACTGCTCGGTCTGCTCCGACTGCCGCCTCCCGTCTTCTCCGATTCGGCCAGGAGTTCAATCGGTTGAAAAAAGCGGCCGGCGGCGTGCTCGAGAACCTGTGGCCGGATGCTCCCTTGCCAGCTGCTCTCCATGATTTGTCCGCCCGGCTTGAAGGGGCGCCAGCCGACATCAATGAGCAGGTGGAGATGGCGGCGTGTAACACCCCGAAAATTTGCCAGCTGCTCTCCATGATTTTAGTGGTGTTTTCCCACACCTGAAAAACTTTTTCTACTTTCAAAATGTTTTCTTTGAACCAGATGGTCTTTGACTTGGGAATTGCTCTCTCAAAAATTCCCCAGCATCCACAAACCATTCCATCTCCCGTGATAATTTTTATACTCAGGTTTTCTCTCGAAAACCCTAGCCCTAATTATCGAACCTTTTAAACCCTTTCCTCCACCTACCAAAGGGAAGCCTATTTCCATAGCCGGAGAAATTCCACTAAAAATACCAAAGGACTCCCATATCCATATGAAGACATTCCATGCAAAAATATTGCATACTCCAATGCAATATTTCCAAGTTGGGCGTTATTTCTAAAATGCCATTTCCAATCCAGGAATTATCTAGACACCTTCCACTCATCCAAAAATTCTGAAATTTTGGTGAGGTGCATGATTTGGCCTCCTGAACATTTCACTCCATTGGCCCAACCTCATTTGAGCAATATTTGAGGTACTTCCTTTGTAATGCCCTTTTTATGCCTAATTGTGATTTCCAAAGCAACCCCTAGCTACCAACATCATTTGGCATTGCCACTTTGCCAAGTTGACAAGATCCCCTACACAACCCCACCTCCCCAATATCAGATCAAGATTATTTGAGGAAGTGCTTTTGGCATACCCATGCCATTAGGACATTTTCGGACACCAATTTATTTGACCAACTTACCTGTGCCCAATTGATCCCAAAATCCACATACATACTTCATACATCTATCCTAGCATACTGTGAATTTTGGGGATTTTTCTGAGATGTGCAAGGCCCCTGTCATTTCATCGAACACCTGGCGCACCCTTGGTTTTCTGAAAATCTTGTATTGCAAAGCGTGGAGTTTTTGAGTGTGGCCAGTCTGGTTGTCTAGGTCTTGTCCTTGTGAACCCAGTAGTGCAAGCCTTTTTCAGTTTTGTGCCCCGAGTCGCCGGGAACGTGACGATGCCGCCGTGTCGCGCTCTGGACGTCCGGGACGCGCACTGTGGCAAGACCTAATACCCGTTACTGCCATGGTCGGTGCCTAATCCGGCTGCTGCAGTGCGCCTCGTGCTCCACTGTGCATCCAGCACGGAAGCCTCACCCCCTCCTCCTCCTTATCTCCTCCCTGTGGAGGGGAAACGTCACCCATGACCTCGGTTGGCCATCAATGGCCACACCGGCCACCACCTACTTCTCCTCCTCTCCCTCTATATAGAGCCCCCTCCAAGCAGCCCGAGCGCACCCTAGACACTCCTCTCCTTTCCCCCTCCCCTGCTCTTCCTTTCGGTGCCCGCAAGTGAGGGAGAGCACGCAAGTTTTGCCCCCGAGGCCACCATGGCCGTGCACCCGTGAGCTCGGCCAAGCTCGGGGAGGCGACCCCCACCTCCTCATCGTCGCCCCCAAGCTCCACCCGAGCTCCCGCCGTGGCCGTCGTCGTCAACGACCGTGCCGGTGACCCCACGGTTCCCCGGCTCCCTAGCCCCTTCCCCGACCGCGGCGTTCTGCCCCGGGGCCATCCCTGCCGCCGGCCGGCCTCCCGGCGCGCTCCCCGGCCGTCCCCGATCGGTACATGCTTGTTCTAGTACGTCGAGCAGGGGGAAGATGAAGCATGGATCGATCCCTCCTGATCTTCTGTTTTTTCCGAATCGTTTTTTTTTCAGCCCAGTGCAGTAGCAGCAGCCCCGCAGGCCAGCAGCAGCTCGCGGCCCACCAGCGACCCGGCCAGGCGCAGCGCTGGCACGCGCGCGTGCGACACGCCGTGGCCCAGCATCGGCCCGTGCCATTTTTTTTTCCCGCGGATCTATTTTTCTTTTCCCCGCTGGACAGATTTTCGAACCTCCATATCTTTTGAACCGTGACTCCGATTCAGGTGATCCAAGTTTGTAAATTCTTAGTTTGAAAAGCTCTATCCATTGGTATAGGTTTTACTTTTTTGTAAAATGGTTGTATGCTCAGTACCCGCGTATGCATGTATAGGTATTCCGCGGTACCGGCAAATCGAAACCCTATCCCGCGACGTGCCCGTGACCACCAAGCCAAATGGTGTCGATCGTCGAAGGCAAGCTAACCCCTTGCTATGAGCAGTCCCGCATAGTTGTTTGTTATTCGCTTATTGTCATGCCAGGTGTTTATATTTGTCTACGTTTGGTATTTATATTAGGCCGGTTTGTTATTGTTGCCTTGTTTTGTACTTCATCCACGTAGGCATTAGATTGATGTATGAATTATCTGTGCACCTCGCACTTGCGTTGATTGTTTGCTTCTTCTTCTTCGCCGAGGTGAGGAGCGGACGGATGTCATCTTATGATCCTCGGAGTTGGGGGCATTTGCCAAAAGAGTTATTTGCTTCTTGTCCCTCCGTCAAATATGGTTGGCATAGACCACCCGGACTGCGACGCTTGGGAGCTGACTTTTCATTTGGTTCTTTTTGCCAAGATTGCTGACACCACGTTGAGATAACCCTGGAGTGGAATGGATGCTTTCTGTCTTATGAATGCTTTTCGGTTCATTGTTTGGAGGCTACATGCCTCACCAACTTTGTATTTGATCCATGATGACAACGGCTGGAGGAACCGCCACAGTCATCTGTTTGAGACACTATGTTATAATCTATAGTCGATCTGTGATGGCGCTTGTTGGCGGAATCGCCACGATAGTCACCCGGTCGACGCTAACCAACTAGTTGATCAGTGATGGCGCTTGTTGGCGGAATCGCCACGATAGTCACCTGGTTGACGCTAACCAAATGTTTTGTTTTATTTCTTTTATCGACCTGAGGCTGGCACCGGCCGGAGGCATCTCCGCCACAGTCGCCCGGTTGATGCAAACTATTTATGGCTTGAAATATTGTGTTGCTAATGTTTTGTCGTTTGATGACATATTATTATGTTATTGTGATTGTTGTGTTGGACTAACCCTTTGTTGCTTGGACATGTGAAAGGTGAAACTTGATTAAATGAAACACCCCTCCAAACAACGATAAGGTCTATTCATGGTGCCACTAATCTGAACCCTTGCACGCGATACCACCGTTGTCCCATGGAAACCGTGACCTAGTAGGTTGTTGAGCCCCTTTTGTGCCATCCGTTGGGCGCAGTCGTTCGGTTGTGCTGTCCGAGGTGAGGGGTCGACAGGCACGGGTTCGACTGCGATAAGGAGTCCGGAGCTAGGCATACCCGGTAGCGCCGGGGGATGTGCCGGACTTACTTGCCCGTTGTACCACGCATATAGGGTGGGGCAGGAGGGTGTCTTAGCAAGTGGACCGTCACGAGAATGTATTTTGCTTGGTACGACTTTGGGCGTGAGAAACCTGGAGCGTCGGCTGAGTGGAGTGCATTCTGATAGGTGGTAAAGCAAACTCTCGAGAGACTCAACCTAGCCAGCTAGCCTTGTTCCTGGGATATGGAACAACAGTTCAGTGTCAGTCACACTGTGTGTCTTTGTCGTGTCCGAAGGTTAAACTTAAGATCTGTTTGAAAGAATTGATTAACGACCTGACCTCACTTAATAAACAATAAGATGGTGCAGGGAACGTTACTCGAGATAAGGAATTTGTGATAAGGCTAGTGGGCCTAGCAGTGGTGTCAGATGAGATTAGCCTCGTGAGGCTAGAGGCCAGTAAGCCTAGCTGTGATAATATGATTTATTGTGTTACTTGGTACCAACTGGTACCCCGTTATTCGTCACAGGTAAGCTCTTTGTGTGACCCCCGGTACACGATCCAACCCCACCTGGCTTGGACTCTGTGCTGGTGGTACTCCCATTGTTTGCTTATACCATATTTTTATTAGGATGCCATGTTGCTACCCACTTGGACTGCCGTAAGTAGTCACTTGCCATGTTTAGATTATTTTCTGTCGCTAGTTACTTGTTGCTTGATTGTTTGACTGCTCATGTCTTGTGGTTATTTTCTTGCGAGTACGTCAATGTACTCAGACTGGCTTTTCATGTGGCCAGACTTTGAGAGGATCCATCTCCTACCATAGCAAGGAGATCAAGCAGGAGCGTGCTAGGATCAGTAGCCCAGCCAGATGCCTGTGGATTGGAGCCGCACCAAGTCGTTGTCGTATCTTTGTCTTCCGCTGCCAGTTAAACTCTGTCCCGTGTCATACTTGGCCATGATAATTCTTCATGCCTTGATGGCCATGTAAACCATTTGTAGCCCTTTGGGCCTGATTATGTAATGATATTTCCGCTATGTTGCATTGTCGTAACGTGCGTCTAGATATCCTGGGCTGGCGCACGGGGCGACCGCCTCTCTGGTGACGTGTGCCAGAGGGGGGTGCCACAGAGCATGGTATCAAAGCACCAGGCTGGCTGTAGACTACCCTAGCATGGAAAGCCCCGCCTTACTTTTGCCCGACAATGACCCGATGGATTTAACCCATCTCCGCCAAACCGGCATGGCTCGTGTCGGTCAACAGTATGGTGCAGTAGGACCTGTCCCAATCTTCCCCAACAAGACGAGCCGGTTTCTTCCATGAGAAGCAGCCGACCTTACCCAGTGAACCTGAGACCCAGTCCTAGTTGCTTTATAACCCACCCCCGCTAGCTCTCCTTGGAAACCCAACTCTTTTGAAGTAGAATCCCATAGAGGAACCTCGCATCCTTATCCCCACCAAGAATCTAGAACCCCAAGAAAATCCAATGGCAACCCTTAATGCCATCTTGGAAACCACTGCCGAGGAGCATTCGAGCTTTCTATTGCTTCTCTGGAGGGCCGTCAACCATATCTTCGGTAGCTCCGTTCACCCCGTGTACGTGGTGTTCCAAGGCTCACTCTCGTCGGCCGGAGATGAGTTCCGAGCCGATGTGAGGATCAGCCCGTGTCCCCGGGGCACGAATCAGCCCTACTTAATCCAAGGAGGCCGCATGCCCACTCTGGGGCTAGCCATCCAGGTAGCAGCCTGGGAATGCCTCGTTCGTCTTCGGTCCTCCGAACCCTTGCTAGCTGAAACTCGAGAGTTCTACTACCTTCCGGCCAGACCACAACCCCTTGGAGAGATGGTCCAAGCCGACGTCTCGAAGGAACCTGACCCAGCACTAATCAACCAAGTTGCTTACGCCATCGCAATGACGAACCTCAACAACCTCTTGATGGGGGAGCTCGTGACTACAAGGAGGAACCTCAGCCGAGCCCGCCTACACCATTAACTAGGGGAAAGCACACCAACACTCTCCCGCAGGCAAGCTCAAAGTAGCGGACTTCCACTTCCAGATCCCGGCCCATCCCGACGAGTCCCAGAGCAGGTTCCGATCCTCGAAGGTGTTCCTGTGACCTCCGACCTTGCGGAAGAAGGGGACGTGGACACCACTCTCCGTCTCGGCCGCACTCCACTGTTTGTGAAGGATCGTCGAGCGGAGTAAGATGTGCTTAGTTTAGCCTGGGTGGCGCTTATGAGATGTTATGAGTTGTGACGTTGTATTCTATGCTGCTTGTACGTGTGTTTGTGTTGTATCGAGTGTTTAGTAGCCGTTGCGTGCTTGTTATCTGGTATGATTGAAATGATTGTCCCATGTTGCTTCAAGTTTTTAGGGCCATAAAATGAAGCATTACTTTCTAAAATGATATTTCTCCCGAGTATCAAGTTCTACTATCTGTGTGATAGTGCCTCCGCAATTCTCTCTGCTGCAAGAACAAATCTGTGACAGCGAAGGAAAAATCCCAACAGGGCAAGTCCGACTCTAATCCATCCGAGGAGCCAAATTTGATACATCAACAGAGTTTAGTACACAAGGGAAATTTCAGAAACAGAGGATACAAGATGTACTCCAACGTACAACCCTACCACTACCTCAGTGCAGATACCGAACAACACCCCAGGAAAAAAATCCTACTCCCTCTCGCGCTCTATGGCCTCACCTGAAAATGAGCCAGGCTCCCCTGAAGCCAAGTCGCGAGCCGCGCGACGATGACGGCGGACAGCTCGAGCTCCCAGCTCGTCCCCCACCAGAGGAGCAGCAGCAGCAGCCACTGGGGACGTCCGCCAGTCTCTCACCGGAGCCACCAGAAACTCGTCCACCGCCGCCGCAGCACCCCCGACAACGCCATACCACCAATCGTGCAGGTGGCAGGCGGACCAGACCACCACCGTGAGCAGAATCACCAGCAGCCCCCCGATAGTCAGCCCAAGCCACAGCACATAGAACAGGTGCTTGAGGAAGCCAGCTCGCTCCGGACCGTGAGTGAAATCACAAAGGAATTGAGAGAAGAAGTCCATAGTTGTGATAAAGAAGAGAATCACGGCGGCCGCAATTTATAGCCGCGGAGCTCGAATGCCGCGCACTGCTCAGCCTCGCGCGGGAAAGGAAAAGAATCGCGCGCCATGCTCGGCCAATTGGCGCGAAACCACCGAGGTGCCCAAAGCCGCGATGGCCGCTGCGCCGATGGACCGCACGCGCAGCAGTGCCGCAGGGGAGTGCTTCGCGCACTCGGAGTCTGCCAGGTACGAGGGAAGATGCTGCGAGGAAGAAGAAGAACAAAGTAAGAAAGAGACTGGCAGGTGGACCCGGTCCCACATGACAGCAAGCCAGAAATAACCCTTTGGGTGCTCTTATCCTTTCCTCAGGAGATCAGTCCCTCGTCTCTCCAGTGTTTCGTAGGAAAAATTCTGCCAAAATGATTTTTGGGGATGGCCCTACCCCACAGTGTCTGTTAGTCAATTATTGGCAACACAGATGCTTTCTTTTGAAAAGAAACTCTGTTTTCTTTTTCCAAACCTGTGTATACTTTAAAAAGTATATACAGCTTTTCAAAAAAAATGTAGAGGAGGGGCATGTTCAGCATATCCCCAACATTTTGTTTTGCAAAATTAGGTGATGTTTTGGCCAAGTTAAATCCAGGTTATCGAGTGATAATCTGTGTGTGGATCTTGTTTGATCTTGCCATGCTTGTGTTGGTTGAACTAAAAACCATAGGTTTATTTTTGTTATTTAACCATAGTGAAGAACCTATGTTGAGTGAATTGTGTGAGCCCCTGCCATGCCATCCTTAGAATGCATCAAGGGTGATAGAAATATCGAGCTTTGCTAATAGTTTGTTCTAGTAAAATACCCTACCGAGTGTTGATCCTTGTGAGTGTTAAACCCTGGTATTTTGTAGAAAAAGTTTTAAATATTTTAAATATAGGGGTAGATTAAACCATACAAGAAATATCTTGTATAACCCCGGGAATCTCTATTAGTCTCCGAATCTCGGGACGAGATTCTTTTTAAGGGGGAAAGGTTTGTAACACCCCGAAAATTCGTCCCTAATTTTAGTGGTGTTTTCCCACACCTGAAAAACTTTTTCTACTTTCAAAATGTTTTCTTTGAACCAGATGGTCTTTGACTTGGGAATTGCTCTCTCAAAAATTCCCCAGCATCCACGAACCATTCCATCTCCCGTGATAATTTTTATGCTCAGGTTTTCTCTTTAAAACCCTAGCCCTAATTATCGAACCTTTTAAACCCTTTCCTCCACCTACCAAAGGGAAGCCTATTTCCATAGCCGGAGAAATTCCACTAAAAATACCAGAGGACTCCCATATCCATACAAAGACATTCCATGCAAAAATATTACATACTCCAATGCAATATTTCCAAGTTGGGCGTTATTTCTAAAATGCCATTTCCAATCCAGGAAGTATCTAGACACCTTCCACTCATCCAAAAATTCTGAAATTTTGGTGAGGCGCATGATTTGGCCTCCTGAAAATTTCACTCCATTGGCCCAACCTCATTTGAGCAATATTTGAGGTACTTCCTTTGTAATGCCCTTTTTATGCCTAATTGTGATTTCCAAAGCAACCCCTAGCTACCAACATCATTTGGCATTGCCACTTTGCCAAGTTGACAAGATCCCCTACACAACCCCACCTCCCCAATATCAGATCAAGATTATTTGAGGAAGTGCTTTTGGCATACCCATGCCATTAGGACATTTTCGGACACCAATTTATTTGACCAACTTACCTGTGCCCAATTGATCCCAAAATCCACATACATATTTCATACATCTATCCTAGCATACTGTGAATTTTGGGGATTTTTCTGAGATGTGCAAGGCCCCTGTCATTTCATCGAACACCTGGCGCACCCTTGGTTTTCTGAAAATCTTGTATTGCAAAGCGTGGAGTTTTTTAGTGTGGCCAGTCTGGTTGTCTAGGTCTTGTCCTTGTGAACCCAGTAGTGCAAGCCTTTTTTAGTTTTGTGCCCCGAGTCGCCGGGAACGCGACGATGCCGCCGTGTCGCGCTCTAGACGTCCGGGACGCGCACTGTGGCAAGACCTAATACCCGTTACTGCCATGGTCGGTGCCTAATCCGGCTGCTGCAGTGCACCTCGTGCTCCACTGTGCATCCAGCACGGAAGCCTCACCCCCTCCTCCTCCTTATCTCCTCCCTGTGGAGGGGAAACGTCACCCATGACCTCGGTTGGCCATCAATGGCCACACCGGCCACCACCTACTTCTCCTCCTCTCCCTCTATATAGAGCCCCCTCCAAGCAGCCCGAGCGCACCCTAGACACTCCTCTCCTTTCCCCCTCCCCTGCTCTTCCTTTCGGTGCCCGCAAGTGAGGGAGAGCACGCAAGTTTTGCCCCCGAGGCCACCATGGCCGTGCACCCGTGAGCTCGGCCAAGCTCGGGGAGGCGACCCCCACCTCCGATTCCTCCTCCCCTGGCCGCAGCACGCCTCCCCGGATCCTTCCCCACCGACGCCGAGGTCCCCGGCCCACCTCATCATCGCCCCCAAGCTCCACCCGAGCTCCCGCCGTGGCCGTCGTCGTCAACGACCGTGCCGGTGACCCCATGGTTCCCCGGCTCCCTAGCCCCTTCCCCGACCGCGGCGTTCTGCCCCGGGGCCATCCCTGCCGCCGGCCGGCCTCCCGGCGCGCTCCCCGGCCGTCCCCGATCGGTACATGCTTGTTCTAGTACGTCGAGCAGGGGGAAGATGAAGCATGGATCGATCCCTCCTGATCTTCTGTTTTTTCCGAATCGTTTTTTTTTCAGCCCAGTGCAGTAGCAGCAGCCCCGCAGGCTAGCAGCAGCTCGCGGTGCACCAGCGACCCGGCCAGGCGCAGCGCTGGCACGCGCGCGTGCGACACGCCGTGGCCCAGCATCGGCCCATGACATTTTTTTTTCCAGCGACACCAAGCCAAATGGTGTCGATCGTCGAAGGCAAGCTAACCCCTTGCTATGAGCAGTCCCGCATAGTTGTTTGTTATTCGCTTATTGTCATGCCAGGTGTTTATATTTGTCTACGTTTGGTATTTATATTAGGCCGGTTTGTTATTGTTGCCTTGTTTTGTACTTCATCCACGTAGGCATTAGATTGATGTATGAATTATCTGTGCGCCTCGCACTTGCGTGGCTTTGACAACTAAATAACAAAAACATGCGTTGATTGTTTGCTTCTTCTTCTTCGCCGAGGTGAGGAGCGGACGGATGTCGTCTTATGATCCTCGGAGTTGGGGGCATTTGCCAAAAGAGTTATTTGCTTCTTGTCCCTCCGTCAAATATGGTTGGCATAGACCACCCGGACTGCGACGCTTGGGAGCTGACTTTTCATTTGGTTCTTTTTGCCAAGATTGCTGACACCACGTCGAGATAACCCTGGAGTGGAATGGATGCTTTCTGTCTTATGAATGCTTTTCGGTTCATTGTTTGGAGGCTACATGCCTCACCAACTTTGTATTTGATCCATGATGACAACGGCTGGAGGAACCGCCACAGTCATCTGTTTGAGACACTATGTTATAATCTATAGTCGATCTGTGATGGCGCTTGTTGGCGGAATCGCCACGATAGTCACCCGGTCGACGCTAACCAACTAGTTGATCAGTGATGGCGCTTGTTGGCGGAATCGCCACGATAGTCACCTGGTTGACGCTAACCAAATGTTTTGTTTTATTTCTTTTATCGACCTGAGGCTGGCACTGGCCGGAGGCATCTCCGCCACAGTCGCCCGGTTGATGCAAACTATTTATGGCTTGAAATATTGTGTTGCTAATGTTTTGTCGTTTGATGACATATTATTATGTTATTGTGATTGTTGTGTTGGACTAACCCTTTGTTGCTTGGACATGTGAAAGGTGAAACTTGATTAAATGAAACACCCCTCCAAACAACGATAAGGTCTATTCATGGTGCCACTAATCTGAACCCTTGCACGCGATACCACCGTTGTCCCATGGAAACCGTGACCTAGTAGGTTGTTGAGCCCCTTTTGTGCCATCCGTTGGGCGCAGTCGTTCGGTTGTGCTGTCCGAGGGGAGGGGTCGACAGGCACGGGTTCGACTGCGATAAGGAGTCCGGAGCTAGGCATACCCGGTAGCGCCGGGGGATGTGCCGGACTTACTTGCCCGTTGTACCACGCGTATAGGGTGGGGCAGGAGGGTGTCTTAGCAAGTGGACCGTCACGAGAATGTATTTTGCTTGGTACGACTTTGGGCGTGAGAAACCTGGAGCTTCGGCTGAGTGGAGTGCATTCTGATAGGTGATAAAGCAAACTCTCGAGAGACTCAACCTAGCCAGCTAGCCTTGTTCCTGGGATATGGAACAACAGTTCAGTGTCAGTCACACTGTGTGTCTTTGTCGTGTCCGGAGGTTAAACTTAAGATCTATTTGAAAGAATTGATTAACGACCTGACCTCACTTAATAAACAATAAGATGGTGCAGGGAACGTTACTCGAGATAAGGAATTTGTGATAAGGCTAGTGGGCCTAGCAGTGGTGTCAGATGAGATTAGCCTCGTGAGGCTAGAGGCCAGTAAGCCTAGCTGTGATAATATGATTTATTGTGTTACTTGGTACCAACTGGTATCCCGTTATTCGTCACAGGTAAGCTCTTTGTGTGACCCCCGGTACACGATCCAACCCCACCTGGCTTGGACTCTGTGCTGGTGGTACTCCCATTGTTTGCTTATACCATATTTTTCTTAGGATGCCATGTTGCTACCCACTTGGACTGCCGTAAGTAGTCACTTGCCATGTTTAGATTATTTTCTGTCGCTAGTTACTTGTTGCCTGATTGTTTGACTATTCATGTCTTGTGGTTATTTTCTTGCGAGTACGTCAATGTACTCAGACTGGCTTTTCATGTGGCCAGACTTTGAGAGGATCCATCTCCTACCATAGCAAGGAGATCGAGCAGGAGCGTGCTAGGATCAGTAGCCCAGCCAGATGCCTGTGGATTGGAGCCGCACCAAGCCGTTGTCGTATCTTTGTCTTCCGCTGCCAGTTAAACTCTGTGCCGTGCCATACTTGGCCATGATAATTCTTCATGCCTTGATGGCCATGTAAACCATTTGTAGCCCTTTGGGCCTGATTGTGTAATGATATTTCCGCTATGTTGCATTGTTGTAACGTGCGTCTAGATATCCTGGGCTGGCGCACGGGGCGACTGCCTCTCTGGTGACGTGTGCCAGAGGGGGGTGCTACACGGCGTGCGGAGGCACCGACATGGCGTTGGCCGTGGTGAAGTCATGGTACCCGGGCGTGCTGATGAGCAGGCTGTTGGATGGATTTCGCACGGGAACGTCCCTCGCGAGCCTGCGTCCGGAGATCGTCATGGCCTCAGGGCGGATTGCCGAGGCGGTGGACTTGACGAAGTTGGTGCCTGCTGAGCCGTCTTCGGCACCACGGCCGGCTGAAGATACTGGAGCCGGCGACGCTGCTGCTGCCACTGACGCCGCTACCATCTGATTTGTTTGCTCCCCCGGAATGCCGGGTGTAATTGTTGTCATGTACTATTTAACTGTCCTGCCACATTACTTGCCTTGTTATTTTGGGCATCCTTGAAGATTGCTTTGTAAAAATTCACTATTCTGCTCCCTGCCGTTGATTGTGATCATGAGAGTTATTTTCTCTGTGATTGCTGGGCCTTTGTGCCAGAATTCATGTTTGTGTTTGGTGATGATAATCACCACGCCTAGCCCCCGAATTTTGGGCCGGCTTGAGCATCTAGTCGGGTCGAAATTTCACGTCCTTTATTTGTCTTGCGTTTTTCTTCCATCATCGTGATGTCATGCAGCCCCCGAGTCGAGGTGATGTAGTTTTGCGTCCGGGTCTGCGGAGCCGGCTCGCCGGCTGCGCAGCCCCCGGGAATTTTCTGCCGGATGACGGCGTGGCAGCCCCCGAGTCCGTGACTCGGGGTGTTGTAGATATGCATCCGGGTCTGCGGAGCCGGCTTGCCGGCTGCGCAGCCCCCGGGAATTTTATGCCGGCTGACGGCGTGGCAGCCCCCGAGTCCGTGACTTGGGGTGATATAGATATGCGTCCGGGTCTGCGGAGCCGGCTTGCCAGCTGCGCAGCCCCCGAAAATTTTATGCCGGCTGACAGCGTGGCAGCCCCCGAGTCCGTGACTTGGGGTGATATAGATATGCGTCCGGGTCTGCGGAGCCGGCTTGCCGGCTGCGCAGCCCCCGGGAATTTTATGCCGGCTGACGGCGTGGCAGCCCCCGAGTCCGTGACTTGGGGTGATATAGATATGCGTCTGGGTCTGCGGAGCCGGCTTGCCGGCTGCGCAGCCCCCGGGAATTTTATGCCGGCTGAAGGCTTGGCAGCTCCCGAGTCCGTGACTTGGGGTGATATATATATATATACGTCCGGGTCTGCGGAACCGGCTTGCCGGCTACGCAGCCCCCGGGAATTTTATGCCGGCTGACGGCTTGGCAGCCCCCGAGTCCGTGACTTGGGGTGATATAGATATACGTCCGGGTCTGCGGAGCCGGCTTGCCGGCTGCGTAGCCCCTGGGAATTTTATGCCGGCTGACGGCTTGGCAGCCCCCGAGTCCATGACTTGGGGTGATATAGATATACGTCCGGGTCTGCGGAGCCGGCTTGCCGGCTGCGCAGCCCCCGGGAATCTTTTCGCCTCCTTGACCCATTTGCAGGCCACGTGTCGCCTTCGCATCGTGTTGACTCCTGCGCTTCTCGCTTTGCTCCCTCGGCTTCGCCGTCTCCTGCGCTGGTGACACGCGTCGCTTGGAGACGGGCCGCTGACGGTTGCTCTGCTTCCTTGTCTCCTTATAAGTATCGACACCGGTGTGTTTTCTCCTTCATCTTCATCCTCTCACTCTTGCGTCTCTAGCTCCCGCTGCTTAGACATGGCCCCAAAGAAGGAGATCGAGATGACCCCTCCCGTAGCGGCGAAGCGCGGCAGGGGGCGCCCCCGGAAGACCGATGTTGAAGGAACCTCCAATGCTGGTGCCAAACGCGGCCGGCGCCGGCCGCCAAAGCTTATCCGCGGCGGTGTTGGGGGTGACGTCGTTGCGGCGACTGGAAACAAGCGGAGCCCCTCTCCTGCCCGCTCGGAGTCCCCGATCTTCGGTGGCTGGGAGGACTTCCTGATCTCTGAGTTCATCCTAGTGATGTACGAGCCCGTGTAGCATGTGCAGTTGTTGCCCTTCGCCATCGCCGATGCGCTTGAGGGGGATGGCCCCTTCAGGTTCCTCCTCCATCGGGTTGGTGCTCGCCAAGGGCCCTGGGAGGTGTTGGCTCACGTCACCGCCGGTCCCGGAGGCGGGGGGAACCGCCGCCGCATCGAGTTCTTCTCCGGGTGGAAGGCCTTCGCCAACTTCTTCCGTCTGGATTCCGCCTTCGTCATCCGCTTCCAGCTGAAGCGTCAGACGGGGGTCTTCTACGTCAAGGTCTTCGACGGCACCCTGTGCCTCAAGGAGTGGGAGGAGAGCGATGACGACATGACTCCGCCTCCCGCTTAGTTTTAGGTTGTCCGATAGCCGCCTTGGCGTGTAAGCGAGGTCGTCCGCCTGTGGACTTCCTCCTTTTGTTTCGTTGTTCGGCTTCTGCTTGTAAGGCCGTGCTCTTGTTGTTGAATGCAACTTGCTTTTGTTCCTGTATCTGTTTACTTGCGCACAGTTTTAATTTTCTGCACGTCGCGTTTGTGTCCGGCTTGAGCTCCCGAAGCCGGTTGGCGGCGTTTTCGTGCGTGAGATGAAACGACGAAGTGGTTAGCCCGCTCTTTTAATCATGGAGAACATTTTTACTTTGCTTGACTTAATTTCGCACTCGCCTGTAGCCTCTCCCGCCGTCGTTCGTGTGCACTTCACCGTCCAGCGGGATCATGCACACTACTATAACGTTAGGGTCCGGTTTGTTGGGCCAGAGTTTTCTCAGCCGGCAACGATTTCTGTTTCTTACGTCTTTCGCATACAGTCGGCCTCCAGCTTATTCTCTTGCCGGCCTTAACCGGATCCGAAGAGTTAGCCGTTTAGCGTTGTGTAGTTAATCGTCCGTAATAGGAGAAGCGGTTGCCGACTGCCGGCTTGGCCGAGTTTATAGAACAGTATTATTCCAGCCGGCAATACTTCCCTTTATGCGTTTTTCACGTTGTTGGCCCCCTCCAGCTTGTTCTCTTGCCGGCCTTAACCGGATTCGAAGAGTTAGCCGTTTAGGGGTTAGTCACGCTACACGGCCGCTAAAGGCAAGCTTGCCGGCTGCCGGAAGAACCGGAAAGGAAATGCAGAAAAAAGTTGCGAAAAACTGCTCATGTGCTCATCATTCTCATTTCTTTATTGATAGCATAGGTGATACATACATGGTTCTTTCTTAGGTGTAGAATCGATGCAAGAGTGACGCGTTCCATGGCCTTTCTGTTTCATCACTTTCCTTGTCCATCGTGTCCTTTTTGTGCTCGCGGGCGTCGATCAAGTAGTATGCGTCGTTGATGAGTGCTTTGCTTACGATGAATGGTCCTTCCCAGGGTGATGAAAGCTTGTGCATGTTCTTTGTGTCTTGGATTAGTCGTAGCACGAGGTCGCCTTCACGAAAGCGGACAGGCCTGACCTGCCGGCTGTGGTAGTTGCGTAGTTTTTGCTGATACATCGCCGAACTTGACTCGGCAAGCTGGCGCGCTTCCTCGAGCAAGTCCATTCCGTCTTCGTAGGCTTGCTTAGCTTCTGCTTCTGTGTACGGCACGATTCGGGGTGCATCATGCTCGATGTCAGTTGGCATGACGGCTTCAGCCCCGTGGACGAGGAAGAAGTGGGTGAAGCCGATTGAGCGATTCGGGGTTGTCCTTAGGCTCCAGAGGACGGATGGTAGCTCTTCTTCCCACGCGCCGGCTGCTCGCTCGAGTGGTTCGAGCAACCGAGGCTTGATGACGGATAGGATGAGGCCGTTTGCTCGCTCGACCTGCCCATTTGACTGCGGGTGTGCGACGGAGGCCACGTCGAGTCGGATGCCGGTTCTGCCGCAGAACTTGGCGAATTCTCCCTTGACGAAGTTCGACCCGTTGTCCGTGATGATGCTGTTGGGGTAGCCGAAGCGGTAGATGATGCTTTTGAAGAACTTGACTGCTGTTGGTCCATCCAGCTTCTTGATCGGCTTGGCTTCAATCCATTTCGTGAACTTGTCGACTGCTACCAGCAGGTGTGTCATGCCTCCACTGGATCTTCTCAACGGGCCTACCATGTCGAGCCCCAGACGGCAAACGGCCAGGTGATAGGAATTGTCTTGAGTGCTGAAGCCGGCGTGTGCTTCTGCGTTGCGAATCGTTGGCAGCCGTTGCAGAGCCGGACCAGCTGGTTTGCGTCCGCCAGTGCAGTCGGCCAGTAGAACCCGTGCCTGAACGCCTTAGCCACAATTGGTCTCGAGGACGCGTGATGACCGCATTCGCCTTGATGAATTTCTTTGAGTATCTTGATTCCTTCTTCTTGGATCACACAGCGCTGGAATATCCCAGAAACACTGCGCTTGTACAACTCGTTGTTGATGATGGTGTAAGCACTTGCTCGGCGTTTGATTTGCCTGGCGATGAGCTCGTCCTCCGGGAGCTCGTCGTTGGCGAGGTAGGCGAGGAAGGGTTGGGTCCATGGCGGAGCCTCTTCGATGACGAGGACCTCGACGGTTTCCGGCTCGCCTGGAGCCGTCCCAGCCGACTCCGCGCCTGGCGGCATCCGGATGGAGTCGGAGCCGGGACACGGCGTGATGGATGGCTTGTACAACTTTTCAAGGGCGACGCCGGGTGGGATCTCCTCGCGAAGAGAACCAATGTTCGCCAAGGTGTCAGCTGCGTCATTGTTGGAGCAGTGTATGTGGTGGAATTCACATCCGTCGAAGCATCCCGCGAGTTGCTGGACGAAGAAGCTGTAGGCGGCCATGTTGGGGTCCTTGGCATCCCAATGACCAGTGGTCTGCTGGACCACCAAGTCGGAGTCGCAGTAGCAAAGGATCCGCTTGATGTTCATGGCCTTGGCGAGCTTGAGGCCGTGCGCGAGAGCGTCATATTCGGCTACATTATTGGACGCCGTGAAGTGGATTTGTAGCACATACTCGAGTCGGCCCCCCTTAGGTGAGGTGAGGACGACTCCGGCGCCGAGTCCCCAGTATCTTTTGGAACCGTCAAAGTGCATGAGCCAATGTTCGCCGGAGTCGGGTGGCGGTGGTACGTGGTCCGTCTCCGTCCAGTCGGCTAGAAAGTCAGCCAGCTCCAGTGACTTGATCGCTGTTCTCTTGTCGTATTCGACTCCGTGCGCTGTCAGGTTGATCGCCCATTTCGCGACTCTGCCGGTTGCGTCCTTGTTGCCTATGATCTCGGCAAGCGGCGTGTCGCTTATCACTTTGATCGGATGCTCTTGAAAGTAGTGCTTCAGCTTCTTCATTGCCATGTACACGTCGTATATGGAGCTCTGCTGCGGCCGCCTCCGCAGCCTTCATGTTTTGCACCGGGTTGCTGTACTCGGGCAGGACGATGTCCGAATGCTCGTGCGGCTGGCCGGCACGGTTCAGGACACCACCGAGATCCCCTCCTTTGCGTCGGACTTCATTCAGCTTCTCTGTGTTGCCTCTTGCCGGCTCGAATCCGTGGACGGTGTTGTACTCGCGCATTGTGGCGTTGAGTCGGCGCTGTGTTGATGCGAGGTGAAGAGCCTTGTCATATATCTGTTGACGCATCCTCTCGAGTTCAGCCGCCGCTTTGGCTGGATCTCCACCCGGCGCGATGGGGGTGCTTAGCAGCTCGAAGTCGGCCTCAAGGTTACGCTAGAAACGAGAGGGTTCGCCAGCTTCATGAACAGTAGCGGCGACGGCGCCTCCCGCCGCTGCGTGCTCGACCATGTGCACCTTGGCGTAGACGTTGAGCTTGACGTCGTCGCAGTCGGCGTCGCCGGAGTTGAGGTAGCCGAAGGTGGAGCCGTCGTTGCAGGTGCTGGCGTCGAAGATCGAAGGAGCCAAGCTCGAGTAGACCACCTTCGGGTATTCCTTGGCGGCGAAGGCGACGTAGACGTGGAAATTGCCAAGGGTGACGACCGTGCCTCCGCTGGTGAAGCCCACGTCGGCGAAGCTCCTGGTGTTGTCGAGGACGCAGCCGATGGAGCCGATGGAGAGCACGAGGCCGGAGACGATCCGCCGATCATCTACGGTCCGGGATCCCGCGCAGAACGTGATTCCGCTCGTCGCGGGCCCCACGGTGGGCGCCAAATGTCGTGGTGGGTTGCACGGCATATCCATCAGAGATGGAAAAGATTGTGGGGCAGGCGACGATGGATGCTCGCGCTGGATTGGGCAACAAGCATGCAAACACACGCTAGATACCTAGGTTCAGGGCCCTCCTTGTGGAGGTAACACCCCTACGTCCTGCTCTTCTTGTTCTTATTGCTTGATCACAGAATCGGGCTACAATGGTGCTCCTTGAGCTGTTTCGGGTGTCTGCCGGCTGGAGATCCTAGCCGGCTGGAGGTTGAAGATAATGCTACGTGGTGTTCTGGTTGCTTGTGTGCACGTGCCTATTATCACTTGCCTCGCGCAGGAGGCTCTAGCCCGCTTTATATAGGCAGCGGGCTAGGGTTTTGGGTTACAGGGAAGTTACAAGCTTGTCCCTATGACATCACTACTTTCTGAGCCGGCTGGAGCTTGTTGTCATGATTCGGTACAGGAGATGCCCGACAAGGGGTACTGTTCACCCAGAGCGGTTATACGGATAGGGCCCACTCGTACGGAACTGTCGGTAGGTGCGTCCGGCTTCAGCCCAGCCGGACGTCCGCATCCGGATAGATGCAGGCGGCTTGCTTCATCCGGCGGGTTTTAGGCGGCACTGCGCAGCTGGCACTTGTTCAGCTGGCCTGCGGAGAACTGAAGGAATAGGCTTCTTTGGGATATCCGGGGTTCATATCCCCGACACCAGCATATGTTGTTGCTTTGGTAAGCAGTTATGTTATTGCTTTTCATCCTTGCTCGTATGATCCCTCCTGTGTATCTCGCGAGCGGGGGCTAGACATGGTGCCTGTGCCTCGGGAGCATCCCAGCAGCGCCTCAAACCCAAGGAGTCCGAGCTCTGAAGTCACGGGTCAGCTCTCATGCATGTCAACTCCCCAAGGAGCTTTGAACTCATGGACTGGCTCCCGTGCACGTCAACTCACCAAGGACCTTGGTGCCTGTTCTCCTCGCGAGACGCACATGAAGGAACCTACGAGCACGCATGAAGTTATCTAGCTATGTATTGCTTATGGGTATGCCTATCTGTCCAAACGTAGGAAAGCAGGTTCAAAACAAGCCTCAGGCAACCTCGAGAGGAAAACGCCTCACCAGGGAACCAACATCCTCTCCAAGGCAAAAACACCTCATCAGGGAACCAACACCCTCTCCAAGGCGAAAAACGCCTCGCGAAGCTAAGTCCAAACACTTGGTTAAAATTTCCTTTCGCTGGTTTTTGTCCCTCGAGCCTCTTTTCTCTCTCCTATGCCTCATGGGTTGCTTGCGCGTTAAAGGGGAGCCCCGAGCATCGCGCCTCGGGAGCTCTTACCTCTCGAGGCCTCACGCACCCCCCGGCCTTGTGGAGCCCTGACTCTCACATACCGAAGCGGCGGTGGTGTAGCGCTAAGAGACGGTCCTAAGATGTAGAGCGAAAAAGACATGAAAAGAAAGATAAAAGGCTCCCGAGGGAAATTCACCAAGCATGTTCAAATGACACTTAAACAAGTCTTTACAAAAGTTTTACAAGTAAATGCTAAGGTAATGTGTGCCTCATGCACATCCAGCCACAGGAAAAGCTCAGGCCATCGGGCCTCTCGAGGTGCCCTCGTCGCCTGCGGCGGCGCGTTCCTCCTCTTCCGTAGCGTCCTCCTCGCCGTCGGCCTCGTCCTCCTCAACTTTGACCTGGTCGAATTTCTTGGCGTACTCCTCGGCGGCCTTCCACATCCCATCGCTCAGCGCGACGCGGCTGCTGAGATCGATGGGCGCCGTTGTAACAGCCCAGATTTGATACCCTAAAATATGGGCCAAATTTTCACTTTTTGCTTTGCATTGCATCATGGCATACATTACTAAATTGCTAAATTTAATCAAAGCAACCAATGGAAAACATTAAAGGGAAGCAAAACACTTCCTAAAATTCCCAAACCAAATGCAATTGCTCAAAGTGGCAAAACAAAATATTCTTCAGTTTCCATATTTGTCCAGGAAGTTCCAAGAGTGCAAAATAATATTCTTGCTTTGTGCTTTTATAAGGCTATAAAATTGATAGTTGGAATTGATCCAATTGCATTAAGTAAACCCTATGAGCAAATGTTATGCAAAGATTTTTATTTTGCAACACCAAATTTTGTCAAGCTTCTACACGTCATGAGTAGGCTGCATGAATTTTTGCAGGTTTTATAAAAAGGTTTAAATGCCTCAATTAAAAATGAGAACTTCAAATAGTTGCAAATCAACTTTGAATTTTGAAACCAAGTTAAACCTTTCAAAAATTCAAAACAAAAATATGGTGAGCTTCCTTATATTATTGTGAGCCTCCCTGATTTTTCTCATAATTTTTGGAAATGATCTGATGCCTTAATTAAATGGAAATGGCTGCTGTTCTTTTAAAAGAAATAAAACAGAAAAGACAAAAAATAGGCAGGGGAGGTTTTCTGCAAAAGTTCCTTCTCCTTCACGCTGTAGCGGCCATGGCTGTAGCGACCGAGCTCGACGCCGCGTCCCCGACGCACCCGCTCGATCCCTGGCTTCCATCGGTGGATAAGAAGGCTCCCCGTTGCCCTAGCCCCTCTCTCGCCCCTCACTTTCCCCCCCGGCACCGAAAACCCTAACCGTAAGCCGCTGCGGCCATGCCCAAAACCTAGCTGTGCGCCGCCGCTCGCCGCCGATGTTGGAGACCGCCCGGAGTAGATCGAAGCAAGCCATCGTCACCGCCTTGCCTACCTCTACCTCCTCCCCGAGCAGTGCGTGCTAGGACGCCGCCGTCCGCGCGAATCAGGCCGTCTCCACCGCCGCCGTCCGCCGCCGTCCGAGCTCAAATCCGGCGCCATTCGAGCTCCTCCGCCTCCGCCGAGCACACCCGCGCGCTCAGGGTGAGCTCACGGTCCTCCCGGACCTCTTCTTCCTCCCTCTTCCTCTCTGCATCGCCGTAGCCCGTTAGACCGAACTGCCGCGTCCGCCGTAGCTCGTCGCCGGTGAGTTTTCCGGCGACCGTATGGTCCCTAGCGCCGCCACCCGTTCCCCCTTGCCGTGCTGAGTGCAATGCGCCTCCTCCCGGGACCCCTCGTGCACGCGTTCGACGAATCGATCCACGACGCCGCCGTCGGTGACCGCGCGCTCGCGCCGGTCCTGGCCGCCCCGCGCCGGTCAAACCTGCCGGTGGGCCGCTGGCCGGCGTGGCCTGCCAGCGTGGCCGCTGGCCCACCCGTCCGTCTCTGCGGTTAGCTCCGGCCCGGTACAAAACGACTTCGGCCCAATTTCTGGAAAATGAATAAAAGACAGAAAATTCAAATGAACTTTGAATTTGAATAACTTTTGAACTACTTGTCCAAAAATTGCAAATAATATGTCAAAATGCTCAGCAATAAAATGTCTATCTGTTAGTACCATTGGTTAAATTAATTGGTCAAAATAATTTGCCTTTAATTGCTGAATACTAAAATGGCAGAAATAATGTTGGTTTTGTTAATTCCATAACTTGAGTTCTACTTGACCAAAAATTATGTTTAATACCTCAAAATGATCAGTGGACAATGGGATACCACTTTATGCCATTTGAGAGAGTTGGAGAATTAAATTTTAGTGCTTTTTACCAAAAATTACTAAAATGGCAGATTTAAATCCCATATTGAATAAATCATAACTTGGTGAATATTACTTCAAAAATTGCAAATGATATACCAAAATGACCAGAAAAGAAAATTCTATCTACCTATGATAATATCACAGCATGCAAATAACTTTTACTTTGATGTCATTTTCGAATTGGTTAAAATGATTTAAATTGCATAACCGTTTAAATCACTATTTCTTAACCGTTGATCGGAAAATTGCAAACGAAGTACCAAAATGATCAGTGGGACAATACCTATCTGATAATGTCATTTTCATGCATTTAGGACCCATATTTCAGTACTGGACGTTTTGATAAATAACGCAAATCACTAAGTTAAAGATGGAGTTTTGACCCGTTAATTGCAATATTTATTTTAGGGGTTCCATTTAACTTTTGGGAGATGCCCAATACCTTTTCAATGCATAATATGTCCATATCATCATGATTGTGCATTGCATCTTGTATTCGTGTTATTTATCCCTTTCTTGTATTGTTTGTGTTTCGGTAGATTCTGGAGTCGAGGTTCCACCACAATACCTTGACAACCAGCGCGACCAGGACTACCAGCAAGGCAAGAGCTAACCTAACCTTCTTGGCATATCTCATATTACCCAAGTATTTTATCCACCATATTATTGCATTCAATTCTGGTGACAAGTTTGGTCAGTGTATATAATATCCTATCAATTGCATGTTCCCTGAAGCATTATCTGTTTCCCCACCTATGAACCATAGATTGAAGTGTTGGCCTGAGATAAATCATATCTGTTGTATGTCATGCTTAGATATGCTTAGCCATGCTTAGTCGAATGCTAGAGTTGTCCGTTGATTATTTCCATAATTGTGAAGTGAATGGAATGTTCGGACAGTGGTGGAGACTTGTGTTGATAAATAATTGCTAAGAAGGCTGGGATGAGTTGCCATCGGGGATGGTGTTTTGTCTCGTTCTGGCCCCTAGGTGCGAGTTCTTTACCTCTTGAACCAGGACTAGCGTGCTTCCAAAGGTGGGAGTATGGGCTCCTTACTAACCGAATAATTAGTGCGGGCGTATCCAAGGGTCCTCTAGTTTGCGCTTTCCATTTGCGAGTGTGTGGCCGAAGACGATGATGAAGATGATGATGATGGATGTGATAGGAGTGGCGATGGGGCAGGGTGTTGAAATAGGCGCTGAACTTGTCTTGTCATCACGATGACCCTTGGATAGTCTCATGCTTTGTAAAGGTTTAACCGCGCCTGCCCTGCCGGCTTTCCCCGGAAGAGAGCTAAATGATCAGGCAAGGGGTCAGACGGTACCAATGGTAAAAACAGTACACCCCTGCAGGGTTTAATCTTTTCGAAAAGCCGTGTCCACGGTTATGGACAAATCTTGGTGAGATAGGTGAGATCATAGAGAACCTGAACCTTTAATCAAATGGCAGCTAGAGGTTGCTTAATCAACGTGTGATAAAGGTTCATTTCCTCGAGGGTGATTCGAGGGAGTGCCTTGGTGGAGATAAGTGGAGTTGCTGCATACAGTAGGTTCCCCGTGATCCGAAGAGAAAAGTGTTACCCTCTTATCCCCTTATGAAAACCTTCTGATTAGACGATGCCATGAGTCCTAGTCTTCGGAAGGAAAAACTAGCTTTATGCAAAACAACCACTTATATAACTTTGAAGCCTCCGTCAGCATCGGGCCTATATCGCCCTACTAATTCTTGCGGGTACGTCGTACTCAGCCTTGCTTTGTTGATTATTATTTGTTTCAGAGGAGGACGCCACCGAATTGGAAGGTGGGTTCTACGTTGACTTCGACGAGTAGTCTGGGTTCCCAGGTGGCAGCTTGGGACGTCATGGAACAGGCTGGCACGGGATGTTTATCTGTAGGCCTCTTAGGCCATAATTTGGATCTTGTTGTTTAGACAACTTTAATTTGCTTCCGCTGTTGTAATGATGGGTCAGTGACCTCTGATGTGTCATTTGCTATCTTTCTCAATTATATGAGTTGAACTATGATATCTTTGTGTCGTAGAGTCTGTGATGTGCCAGTTGTTCCGTAGTCTTGGTCTCTTTGTTATACGTGAAAGCGATGTCTGAGCTTATGGCATGATCGAGGTGTTGTGTGCCGATGATGTATTCCGAGCACGCCTGCCAATGTGTTTTGGCCTGGGATTGGTAACCCCAGTAACCCTTGATTGTGTAGCATGACCGGTTGCACAACGTTTCACTGTATAGCTCTGGGGTCAGGGCGCTACAGCCGTCACGGCCTCGAGGTCGAGGGAAGGCTGGAGCCTCCCGAGGTTGGCGAAGATGCGGCAGGTGGCGAGGACGAGGAGATCGCAGCTCTCCTCCACGAAGAGGTCGTTGAAGTCCTTCGCGGTCTCCTCGAGTACGCAGCCTCGTCGTCGCTCCCCGCTGCGGCGAAGGAGGGGACCTCGGCCCCCAGGCGGTCCCCAATGGCGCGAGCACGGAGCACCAAGTGTTTGAGCATGAGCTCGCGCTAACGCGACATGGTCCGGCCGATCTCCGCGTTGCTCCGTGCCTCCTCCACGAGGTTCACGACCGGCCCCACCTGCTGGTGGAGCTCGCTCAGGTCCTTTTCTAGTTTTGGAGTGCGTGGTGAAGTTCTGCTCCAAGGCCGCAACCTCCTGTCGCTTGGAGGCGGTTTCCGCCTCGAGTGCCTCCCGTGCGGCGTCCAGCCGCTCCATGGTCTCCGCCGCCTCCCGCTTCACGCTGTCGCGGGTCTCTTCGGCGAAACGCATGGCATCCTGGCGTGCCGCCAGGGCCGCCGCGTCCTGCCGGCGGCAACTCTCCACGCTCTCGCGGAGGAGGGCCCAGCCCTCGTCGAGTCTCGCCCACTCCTCCGCCCTGGCGAGTTCCTCTTCGGCGAACTGCGCCTCCAGCTCGTCGAGCCTCCGCCGCGCCTGGCTGAGGACGGCGTTGCGGCGAACCACTTGGCGCCGCGGCTCCCGCAGCGCCAAGGTCCCCGCACCGCTGCGGGGTGCAGAGGTCTCAATCCTTAGCGGGGCGCCCGAGGCACTCTGTCTCGGGCTCACGGCCGCTTCTGGTGCGTCCTGAGGGCTCGTGTGGGCGCCTCCTTCGCCGCCCGCGTCAGGAGCCCTCTGGGGGCTGGGCGTCCTCTCGCCCCGGCTCCGGCGTCTGTGGGCTCCGGAGGCGCCTCCACCTCTTGCTCCTCAGGGGCGCTTCCCGCCCCTTCCATGGTGGCCGCGCCTGCCGCGGCCACGGGCACGTCAACCCCTCTTGTGGGAGCCTCCTCCTCCGGAGGCGGCTCCATGATGATCTCTTCAACCTCCTCCTCCTCCGTTGCCTCCTGCTGTACGGGAGGAGTGGCGGCATGAGCTGGCGACGGCGCCACCTCTTCAATCACCTCCTCCGCGCGGTGCTCAACCGCGGGAGGAGTGGCGGCCCGAGCTGGCGACGGCGCCATCTCTTCAATCACCTCCTCCGCGCGGTGCTCAACCGCGGGAGGAGTGGCGGCCCGAGCTGGCGACGGCGCCATCTCTTCAATCACCTCCTCCACACGGTGCTCAACCGCGGGAGGAGTAGCCACCTGCTGCGGCTCGCCAGCCGCAGGCGTCGCCGCGCTGGCGCCAATGGTCTCCCCAAGCTTGCGGAGCCGCCGCCTCTTCGGCGCTGCAGGGTTCCTGAAAAGAAAGAAAACAGAAAATCCGTCAAGGGGGTTTTCGAAAGCAAAATGCTAAGTGAAAGAGGACGGACCAAAGCTTACTCCTTGGCCATCCTCCACACCATTTTCTTCGCCTTGGGCGGCTGGGGGCTGCTCGCTCTGGCCTCTTCTTGAGGCACTCCTGCCTCCTCGCGAGGAGCGCCCCTCGCGGCTGCGGCTCTCCTGTCGTGAACGGCCTTGGAGAGGGGCTCGCAGCGTCCTCCCCTGCTGCCGCTCTCCTCCTCCTCTACGGTGCATCGGGAGGGAGCTATGCAGAAGGCATCCTCGTCATCGCTGGAGGAGATCACTTGGAGGTCCTCTTCAGGCTGTACGCTCCTTGGGGAGCCGACGAAGCCTCCCGATGGGTCAGCGCCTCTCGAGGCCCCTTCCTCGCCAGAGGGGTCAGCGCCTCTCGAGGCCCCTTCCTCGCCAGAGGGGTCAGCGCCTCTCGAGGCCTCGTCCTCGCCAGAGTCCTCTCCCTCGTCCGGCTCCGGCGACTCGTCCATAAGCTCCAGCTCCGCCGCCCACGGGTTGGTGCGGGGCCCGCGGTGTCCTGCGGGCACGATCCCTCATTCGTCGAATACAGGCAGGCGCCTGCGGTGCTCATGCACGCTCTCCTCAACAAAGCTAAAGAGCGTCCGGGCCTCGTCGCAGGTGGGGGATGGGATGTCCGTCGTGGCGAAGAGGATCCCCATGACCTGGTACAGCACCTCCGGTGTGAAGCTGTCCGAGCACAGGCACATCCCGTCCTCCCTGCCTGTGTACTGCCACACCGGCTCTGAATGCCACTGGAGGGGGGCGATTCGGCGCCTCGTGAAGTCCTTCGCCACCATCTGGCCGGTGAGTCCGGTGTCGCGAAGCCTCCGTATGCACTCGCCCAGCGCGCCCACTTCCTCGGGGGCGCCACGGGCACCTCCAGGAGAGGGTTGCGCCTCTTGGTGTTGACGAAGAACCACCGCTGGCGGAAGTCCTCCACCTTCTTCATCACCTTGGTGATGGCGTTCTCACCGCACCATGCGATGGGGATGTAGTTCCTGCTCCTGGCGTCGGCAATGCGAAAGGAGACGCATCTGATCCGCTCGTTCTGCACGGTGGAACGGAGGGAGTAGAAGCTGCGGAAGAGCGCCACCGAGGGACGGATGCCAATGTAGGTCTCGCAGAGGTAGGCGAAGATGGAGAGGATGAGGATGGAGTTGGGATGAAGATGGAGGAGTTGGATCTGGTACACCTCCAAAATCCCCAGGAGGAAGTCGGAGAAAGGAGGAACAAGACCGGCATAGAGAGTTTGAAGGAAGATGGGGTAGTACCCCTCGGGAAGCCTCCTGCCGGCTGGTCTCATGCCGGTGGCGCCGTGCTCGTTGGTGCTCGAGGCCGCCAGGTGGCGCACCTTCTCAATCGCCGCCGAGTGGATGCGGGACTTCGGCAGTGCCCCCTCGAGTCCGGCGCTCCCCGACGCCGTCGCGGACTTGCTGGCCTGCATCGTGGCCTTGCCCTTCTGCACGGCGGTTGTGTCATGGTGGTACACAAACAGATGCCATAGGTAGGCTTATCTTGGGGCCGATGGACACTGGAGGTACCGGGGAGGGTAGGTGCTTGTAGAGACGCACACAGAAAGACACAAACACACACCAATTTACCCAGGTTCAGGGCTCTCGTGAGGAGATAAAACCCCTACTCCTGCTTGTCTGATCTATATATGGTGGATTACAACCGAGTTACACAAGCTGCTCCTTGAGCTGTATGAGATGAACTATGAGCTCTAGGCTCTCTACCGAGTCTCGCAATATCACTCTGGCTCTCTGTTGGCTCTTGGAGAAATGTCTAAAGTGTCTCGTGAGGCAAAGGTTCGTCCAAGCGTCCCCGTAAGAGAAGCCCCTGGTGCTCCTTATATAGGGAAACCCAGGACACAGGGTTAGGGCTGACGTTGGCGTTGGCGTAGGGAGCACTGTGGCCACGCCTGGGCCTCTGACTGCTTCCGTCATGCCTGCGTGGCATGTCCAATCCATCAACTCCTGTGCACTGCTCCATGGTACTGCATCGGTCAGCAGCATGGAGGTCCAACTCCCCATACCGTGACCACCGAGTCAAGTAGTAGGCAGCGCGTCATGTCCTGCCAGTAGCAGGACGCCTGCCCCATGATTGTAGGGACACGACGTGAGCCTTGACCAGGTGCCGAGGTAGAGCTTCATTCCTCCCGATCCGGCATAGGCATGCCAGATACCTCATGACTCGGTTTCTCCTTCCCTGCACACAAGAAGAACAAAGAAGATTCCGACATATAATCTGTGTGATCCGACATCTGGTTATGTCGGTTGGCCTTGACCCGGTTGACTCCGGGTAAGCATGTAGGGTATGTCGGTTTTCCATTGACTCGGTCAACTCCGAGTCCATGCCTATTTCGCCATCTTGACCCTACTCGGGGGCTGCCCCCCGACATTAGTCCCCGAAGCTGGCGCGGTCCTGCAGCCTCGGATGAAGGGCCACAGCAGGTTTACCCGAAAACCAACATTTTTACTGACTGCCGACATATCAAATGCCGGCTAAAATTATATGTCGGAAAGCAATTTGCATCCCAACTTGCTATCATACCTTACGTCGGATCGTTCCGACTTAAGGGAGAACTCCACGGCTTTTCCGAGTTATTGGTTCCCCTACGTGGCAGAACATCTCTGCTTGACGCCTCGGTTTTCGTGCACGGATGGACGTGCCACTGGCACGCACGCCACTTGCGTCATGCCGGTCGCCTTGGATACTGTGCCCACGCCAGCACTCAAGTGCAGTCTCGACCGCACCGCCCCCGGCGCCTCGGGTCTCGCCCGATCGGGTGCGGCGCAGCGAGCCGTTGGCTCCCTATGGCCCATCGTGTGGTGGATCGTGCGGCAGTTATGCAACTGCAGCAATCGTGGCGGAGATCGTGGGGTGGTGATTCCCCGTCCGTTACGGGGATCGTGCGCAGAGAATCGCGCGCCCACGATCTCCTTCGGCCGTTCATAAATAGGGGGAGGAGGCAGCCGTTTCCCCCCTCCGCATTCATCTTCCTCTTGCCTCTTTCTTCTTCTCCAGCGCCCAGAGCACAAGGAACACAGAGCTCGCCGCCGCCGTACTAAGCCGCACACATCGACAAGTCACCGAACACCAACGCCGCTCTCCCACGCATCGATGCACCGCCGTCCGCCGACGCCGCTCACCGGTAAGATTTCCTCTTCTTCCTTCTTCCCTGCTAGCATTTCGCATCTATAAGTAGTCTCCGTACTTGTTTCTTCCTTTTGTTCTTCCTCTGTTCTTCACCGCGGCGACGCATTGCGTGCTGCCGGTGACCTTGCGGCTGTGGTTGCGGTGCGTCGCCGGTGGACTAGCCGCCAGTGGACTAGCTTCCCTAGCACCTTTTCTCTTCCCTTTCTCTTTCTTCCGAATCTAGCGCTTGCTGTTATTTCCCTTTTGTTTTTCTCTTTACCGTAGCGATTGCAAGCTCACAGTCGGTGAATCTTTTTTGCAGATCTCGATAACCCTTCATCGATATGTCGGACAACGCTGCCCTCGAGGTGGTTGAGGTGGTCGAAGAGGGAGTGGTAGAGGGATCCACCCGGGCAGCCTGGGAAGGCTCCGACGTCTCCCGCTCCGAGATTGATTGGCTGATCCGGACTCGGCGGATCCCGGCCGGAGTGGAGTGCCGACTTCCGGGTCCCGAGACCGCACCGGATCTCTGGGAGGGAGAATATGTGGTGTTCATAGCCCACTTTGAGCGAGGATTCGGTCTCCCGACCAGTGACTTTTTTAATACTTTCCTCGTGAAATTCGGCCTTCAACCTCACCACCTTCCGGCTAATGCCATAACCACTCTTTCCGCTTTCGTCTCTTTCATCGAGGGTTACCTCGGTCTTTGGCCCACCATCAACGCGTGGTCCAAGTACTTCCAGTTCCGGAAGCAGGTCGTCCCGAATCCTGCTGACCCGGAGACGCCCAAGGAGATGACCCAGTGTGGAGCCGCCACAGTCACACATCGGCGCGGCTCCATCTTTCCCCGGATCAACGGCCTAGAGTCGTGTCGGAAATGGCAGCGCTCCTTCTTCTATGTGAAGAACACAGCCAAGGTTGATATGATCAACCTGCCGACATTCGCCATCGGCCCCCCTACTGCCCAACTAAACTGGACGTACAATCCGAAGGACAAGGTGCTGGAGATCAACCACATCCACCAGATCGTCGAGCAAAGGCGAAGGGATGTCTGCCGATGACCTGCTTGCCACATTCATCAGCCACCGAGTCTTGCCCCTCCAGCGCCGAGTCCACAAGATCTTCCATATGAGTGGCCCGCTGGATCCGACCCGAATCAGCACCATCGAGCTGGACCACGCCCAGATCCGGAGGCGCATCAAGGCAATAGCCCTGACGAAGATGCCGGAGGAATGGGAATGGGGCAAAGAACCCCACAGCCGGAACAATCTTCCACCCAAAGTAAGTAACTTCAACTGACAAAACTCTTTCACCGACATAAACTCTTATATCAGTGCCTTTCTGTTCTTTGTACTTATCATTCTCTGTTTCCACTATGCAGCGATTCGGCCGGCAGTTGAAGGAGGACGGAGAGAACCCCTCTGCCAACTGGGGTAAGGACCGAGTCGAAGCCAACTCGGAAGACCCGGACGACGAGGATAACATGCCAATTCCCGACGTCGGCACGGTTGTAACATCCCAGATTTATAATAATAATTTAGCAAAACCCAAAATTCAGAACCAACAAAAACTTTTTGAAATTACTTCACTACTGATTGTGTTTTCCTTTATAATGTTCTGTTTGGTCTTGTGTGACTTGATGTTGATGTTGTTTGACTAGTAAGTATTAATCGAAGAACCCAACCCAAGTAAAAATATATTAAACTTGGTGCTCATGTTATGACAAGAGTAGATTCCATATATCTTTTCCAAACATATTTTGGCCAAAGTCTATTTCAATGATGTTTACTTTCAGCAACAAATCAAATACCTTTTAGTTGAGAAAATAAAAGTATTTCCAAAATTATGTGTTCCCAAAAATATGGAGATCTATATGTTATCTCCTATCTATTGCCAACCATGATATTTTGCATGTATATGCAACTCCCATTTTACAAACTTTGATTTCCACTCCGTTTTAAAACAACACTAGTGGGAAAAATATTACCCCACATATTTCCTTTCTCAAACATTGTTGAAAACAATTAAGTTATGAGTTGAGATATTCTTTAAACATCATCTTGTCATAATTGAGTGTGATCATTTTTATAAGGTAGTATTGTTAATTATGGAATTGGTGGTGAGATTAATTCATGTGGTTTGAATTGTGTGGTCATGATTGTGATGTGAGTATTGTGTGTTTGATGTGTGTGTTGCTTAGTAAAAATATGAAGAAAAGAAAAGAAACAAAAGCAAAGCATCAACACATAAAATAATGGGACAAGTGCCACACAAGTTTCTCTAAGTGAGAAATTAATATTTTCTTTTAGACCAAAAATCAGTGGGGCGACATAGTGCTCACTCCCACTTTGCTCTAATATTTCTTCCCTCTTCAAAATATAATTTCAAAAATCTAAATTTACATTTTTGTTTCTTTCTTTAATTTTACCAAATCACAAAATGTGCTATGAAGCACTTGTCAAATAATTTCCATCATAGCACCAAAAATCACCAACTCCTATACTTATTTCCCACAGCATTTTGCACCCTTGCATCTCACCATTTGCTTTTAACAATTAAACCCTAATAGTGCCATATAGTGTCACATAGTGAAAATGGCACCTCACTCATTTATTCAAATACCACATCATCCACTTGCCCTAACCTTGTCTCCCTCATGTCCAGCACCCTCCCAGCACTCACCTACACTTGCTGGACACAACCCTAGCCACCCCATGCCCTAAATCCTAGTCCTAGCTAGCATTGGCATGGACATGCCACCCCCATGCCATCTTGTTCCAAACCAGCACCAAACCCAGCAACCACCACGTCCTGGAGCTGCCCCTTGCTCCCTAGATGCTCCCCAACTCGAGCCCCTTGCTCCGGGCCCCTCGCCCTGCCCGCACTCGCCGTTGCACTGCCGGCCGACCAAGCGTCGAACACCCTGCATGCGTGCCCGCACCACGACCACCCCGGCCGAACAGCACCCGACCGAGACGGCCCTGGCCACCACAAAGCGTGCCACACCACCCCACTACCCCCCAGACACGCCCCCGTGCCTCCCCGGCCCTCGCCGTCGCCGACCCAGCACCAACCGCACGCTCGCGTGTCCGCCGCGCCGTTGCCGTGGCCACCACACCATCCTCTCGCCTCTGTGCCACTCCCCGCCTATAAAAAGGACCCCGTGCCAGCCCTTAGCACCACACCACCACTGCCCCTCTCACCCTCGCCTAGGAACCACCAGAATAGGAGCTCGGGAGCTCCACTTCGAGCAGCCCGGCCACCGCACCGTGACGCCGCGGTGGTGCGTCTCCGGCGACGCCACCGCCGCCCTGCCGCTGCCCAAGGACCCCGCCGTCGCACCCAAGCCGCCCCCGAGCCTCTCGCCGCCGGCAGGTGCCGCCCCGGTCGCTCCCTCTCTCTCCTTGTACTCTGCCCCGTCGGGCTGAGGAAGATGGCCGTGGGCCGTCGATCGCGAGATCAACGGCCCTGGTTAGTTCCCGCTCGATTTGAGTTTTCTGAAAAACTGCTAAGTGCTGGAAACCGTATAGAGTAGCCAACTTTGCATGCATTTTCTGAGAAATCTGCCCCACCCAATTTTGAAATCTTTGTATGGTTGGAAAGAGCTAGTTTCATAGATTCACATGCATGATTTAGATTTCCAAAATAATTAGCTTAGCTCAATGGAAAGATGAGGCAAAGTAGCTATGCTCTGCCTGTTTTCAGAAACTTCTGAAAACAGATAACTGCTTAAGCTTTTTGATCCAATCATAGAAATTAACCTAGATTTATTTAGATGTTAGTTGTGGCATGTCATGTTAGTATGGATAGTATACTGCCACGAACAAGTGTTGTGAACCCCAAAATAAAATCTATGTAAAAGATCTAAATGAAGGAAGATAGCTAGTCAGTTAATTCCACCACATGAAATAACAGAGACAGCCCAACTTCCCATGCAAGTCCCTATTTAACCAGAGGCCTAAAAATAGAAAACTGAAATTGTGTAGCTAGTATAACATGCCATCTTAACATAGATGCAGGCCATGATCCTTGTTGGACATGAATCCCATTTGAAATAAAAATGACAAATGTGTTAGTTTTAACTGAAAAACTCAGAAAGGTTATTTTGGTACCATCTTTGGGAGATGTTTCCTAGAACTTGGTTTATTCAAAAATACCAAACTAAAATGGTGTCAAAAGTACTTAAACTAATCTTGCCACTGCCACTGGTTTGATTCCATTTGATGTTGTGGTTAAGTCAGTAGGAAATTATCAAATCAGTTAGTTGTTAAACTTAAAAAGGTGAATCTTTAATATCTCGAGATCTAGGAATCTAAAAATAGAAAATGAAAATGTTCTGGAAAGCTTATGAAATGATCTAACTCATTAAAGTGGTTTCACCCCATTTAGATTAATAAATAAATCATGATATTCCAAATGCCACAGAAGGTATAAAACCTAAACTTGTTTGTTTCTGATACTCAAATGATCCAAATATTGTCAAACCAATTTTTTTAGCTTAGTAATGTGATAACTTAGCTTCCCTAATTTTTGTATAATTAATTAATCATTATTAATTAATTGGCATCTGTTGAAAGAATGCAAGCCTTTCTGAACTAAAACATTTATAAAACAATAATGGTAAATCCAAATGAGTTAGGACCAATCTTGTTAGATCACATTTAATCAGTGCTATCTACCCCTAAAAGGATTTAATTTTTGGAATAACCTTAACTTGAGTTGTAGCAAAAACTAGGAATTTGACTTTCTGGATTAAAACATCAATACAGGGAGTTTAATAGCTCAAATTGAATTAAATCCAATTGGGTTGTCTTCTAAACATCAATAGCTTTCTGTAGAACTTTAGTTCATATTTTTGTGACCAATAGAACACAAGTTATGCAATTAAACATGCACCACTAGTTTCTGCCATATTTAAGACCTAATTAAATAATAGTTAATTAAATTAAATTGAAGTCAAATGGTGTTGCTTTGTGAGTGCAGTAGCTATGTGTGATGTTTGAGATTGGTTGTGATGCTTGATTGAGTAGTTTAGAAATGGTATGTATTGCCTGTTTATTTTGATAATTAGATTATTTCTGTGTGATTAATATAATTGCCTTGCTTGTTAAAACTTGGTTGTCTTTAAGTTGAGTATCTAGTAATATCTCTACCTTAGCTTGGTAAGATATCTAGAATTACAAAAAATAATAAGTAGCTTAACTTTTGTCTGAAGTATTTCCTATTTAAGTACAGATGCTTAAACACAACTCTAATCATATTTTTATAAACATGAGTGGTGTGGTGATTGCCAAACTTGTTTGTTAAATAATAGTTTTCTATCATGATTGTTGTTTGTAGTGTTGCTTGAGGTTTGTTGTTGGAGTGTCCTACTGTGTGTTGATTGTGTTCTTTCCCTTTTGTGACGCTAGATATAAACGCTACCTGGGTGATATTGGAAAGGATTTATTGGAGAAGAATCAGAGTTTATTTCTTTGATCAGTGAGGAGAAGTCCAGGGACATTATGCTGAAAACAGGCAAGCTACTTCTCTGAGCTTGCATTTATATACGTCTATTTTGATTTACATGTTTTACCTATAAAGAGCATAAGTGACTTAAGTGGCTTTTACCACTAAGGCTATGATTTTGAAAACTCTTTTCCAAAATACAAATATATTATTCTAACACCCTATATGGAGGTATTGGGTGGAAAAATTCTTTTTCAAACTATAGGATGGGAAAAGAAAAATATTGTTTACTCAAAACTCCTTTGAAAATACTTTTGTGGTTATGGAATGCCACGATGTTGGTGTGAAAATGGAGAAGTGGTGAATGGTGATGTTTATGAAAAATGCACATTGTGTCCTAGTACTATGACGACCAGCCAATAACCTGTGCGACCACATCTACCCACATATGGGAAAGGGCGTAGTCATATAATTTGCTCCTGCTAGTACTGGATGCCTCAACAACGAGGATGACCTCGTTCCATGAGGGGATGGTCATGGCGACCTACCCCCTGACCCGGGTCCCGGCAATCTGATGGATTGAGGGATTGAAGGTCCACCTTTGGGTCGCCGGATAGAACTACGAGTCCTCACATCTAGGTTCCTTGACGAAGGATCCTGTACTAGGTGTGGAGGGAATGGTGATTTCATAGCGGTAGGGTCCTATACTAGCATGAGCAAAGGACAGGCTATGGTCGGTGGCTCAACTTCGCATACACCTTGTATGGCGGGACGTGGCAGACACGATGAGCTACCGGATGGGTGTGGGAAAAGCGTGCTACCTCTGCAGAGGGTAAAAAACTATTCGAATAGCCGAGTCCTCGGATATGGACAGTTGGGAGGCTGTACTAGACTATGTGCAAGTTTTGGAAAAGATTTGAGATTTGAAAGAGAAAATGAAGTGGAGGATGTTTTATGCAACTATGCCAGTGGGCAGGCATGAGGTTGTTGAGATTGAATGACCATGAAGGGTTATGGTCGAAAAAGGAGGAGTTTTGGAGAAATAAACAAAATGGTGATTTTCCGGAAAAACTGTTTTTAAAAAGGGACCTCTTACCTTTTTCAACAAACATCTACTTTCGGGAAAAATGATTTAAAAGAGATTTCTTACAAAGACCGATTTATAGGAAAAAGATCTAGAAGCCCTCTTTTCTTTTAACAAAGGCTATAGATGTTTTCGAAAAATATACAAGGGTTATGAAAAGTTATAAAATTCTGCTTATTTTTCTTCATCAAAAGTTAGAGTTTTCAAAACAAAGTTTTATTAAACAAAAGTCTATCCTTCTCTTTTCAATAAGGATAGAGTTTTCAAAGCAATCAAAGTTTTACTCAAAACTTTAAAAAGTGTAGTGCATGCTCATTCGCGGGGAGTAGTTTGCGAGTACAATCAAATGTACTCATATTGGTTTCGTCCCTGGCTATTGTCTTAGCCAGATTTTAAAGAAGAGCAGCATGAAGAAGGAGACGGAAATGACGTCAATGCGAACTAGGGCGGTTCCCAGTCAGTTGCCTGTAGGGTTAAGGCGAATGACTTGGGCTCCACGCTGTTTGGTGATTTCCGCTGCAAGTACCTATTGAAGAGTATGACTTCAATCAAGTAAGTATATTCCTTCGGTAATTATGGATGTTCCTTGATTACCAGTTTGATTGTGCTCAGCGACACACTGATCATGGGATCGCTGATGTAGGCACAAGGGTATTTCGGACGGCTAGTCCAAGGGTCCCCACAGACTTGGGTATCAGAGCCATCCTGACTATAGGAGACCTTAGTTAGCATGGACGTTAGTTCGGAAAGCAAATATTTTTGTTAAAAATATATTACTACCAAAATATATTTTTATTTAGAGAAGTCCGAAAATGGCTTCGCTCTTCTCATCTCCTCAAATATTTCAACGTCTTACCCCTCTATTTTAAGATTTTCCAAGGAATCTTTTGTTATCTCTTACCCGTTCAAAACTAAGAGTGTACTTGACGATGAACCCAAGTGAGACCTAATTAGTTATCACCCACAAGAAGAAGCTTCCATCACAAATACTCAACATTCAACCTCAGGGTGGTTGGTTTGCAAATGCCAAGATCGTCAATGTCAACAAAGCAAGAGACCTCCGAAGACCCCAGCTCAACATCAACAATTCTACTCAAGTTGCAACTTCGACGATCTCAATTTCTCCAGCAGAAGACTAAGGCGATAAAATGAAGACTTCACCAACCATGTTTAACAACGACCCATAGGAAAACTTATGATAGGAACTTTGGTTACCCCGACTACCCCGAGTATTAGGAGTCCGTTGGTACTAGACGTACCTTGTGTGCACCTTGCTTGTGTGTACTCTGCTTGTGTGTTGTTTGTGAGGTGGAAAAAGGAGTTTTATAAAAAGAAAAGTTTAGTTTCCTTTTTGCCACCTAACAAGGAAAGTCTTGCACCTCGTTGCGGATGTAAACCCGCCAAGGAAAACCTTTCTAAAATATTTTCCCTCTCATCTAAACCATCTCCTGTTAAGATCTGACAGTTCCGCAAGATACAAAAGACCCCCGATCCTTAGCCAAATAGCCGGAAATTTTTGTAACCTAACCGGCAAGACAGACAATGGACTTCATGCACCATCTGGAGCAAGTGCGTCAAGATCTTGAAGGAAACCAACTCTAAAGATCGTCAACATGAAGTTACCCCAGGAAAAAGGACGCCGTCGACGTTATCTGCCGAACAAATATCTTAGCTCCACACGGCTCAACTAGTCGAAACAAGAAAGACAAAGGTACCTGTTTGGGAAACAACTGGTGTGAAGATTCTTCACTAACCTTTTTCTAAAGTCCATTAAGCCATGACTTTTTGAACAAACTTACCAAATTCTAGATTAGCATCTAACCCCAGTTTGTGACGGTACTAACTGGCCTTATCTAATCACAAGTTTTGACAAAAAGAGAGGTGATATAGAAAGAATCACCTATAGCCGGTAGTGAGAAGATAACCATCATCAAGGCTGAAATCGATCAACAATAAAGACTATCTGCGCGGAATTGAACCAAGAAGCAAGCACCGTCGACGTTACCTATCTAGCAATCATCCTGTTCAACCGGCCTCGATCAATCACACCGAAGGAGGATTCAAGAAAGCCCGGACATCGACTACTGACACGAAGCTCTTTCTCTAACTTTTTTTCAGGTTAACTGAGAATGCGACCCTTGCACCCTCGTAAAACAACAGACCAAACCACCTACTCAGGACACCCGAACTGACTTTTAGATTCCTCTGGAAGCTCGATAATCTAGACTGTACTTCTTTAGATTCTTATGAATGCTTCATGAAGCTCAAGAACCAATGAAGCCAGCAGTGACGTTCCTCATTTTCTCAGCTGAAGAAGGACAAGCATGAAGACACATAACCAATGGACTACCTCGAAGAACCAAAACGACGAAAGAACCTGCTGTGGACAACGTCACCCACCAAGCAAGTTCAGACGCCCTTAGCAGTTTTTAACATCCTTTTTCTAATTAGAAACCGGAGGGAGTCGAGTACGCAGACTCGACGCATCCTGAAGACCACGCGCCCCCTTCCTGCAACCCTCGCAAGGCGACAATATTAGGAAGTGATATCTGCACCAACCCCAAGCACCAAGGATTGACAACCGAGACGAAGATCGTCAAGCTACTCAAGAAGTACAATGCCTCCAAGTCAACTCCAGCTGCGAACTTCAGCAAGACCGATTAAAAACCCCCTTTTAAGGGGGGAAGACCTGCAATAGGTAGACCAGAAAGTAGTAATAATTAGTTCCTTGCGCCTTAGCCTCGTAGAAACTGGAAACAGCCAACCAAGACTATCCATCAGCATCGATCGACAAGTCAACCGTATCATCCAGGATATGAACCCATCAGAGAAATTTATCGACAAGGAACGACCTCGCAACATCAATTTGTCAAGACCTCACCTGGCGACCTTACTGAAGAAGCAACGACCTCGGAAGTATAGACAGCCCAAAACCCGTACCCTCGTACTCCCCTGTACCCCCGGGCAAATCTCGGGACGAGATTTATTTTAAGGGGGGCAGGATTGTAACATCCCAGATTTATAATAATAATTTAGCAAAACCCAAAATTCAGAACCAACAAAAACTTTTTGAAATTACTTCACTACTGATTGTGTTTTCCTTTATATTGTTCTGTTTGGTCTTGTGTGACTTGATGTTGATGTTGTTTGACTAGTAAGTATTAATCGAAGAACCCAACCCAAGTAAAAATATATTAAACTTGGTGCTCATGTTATGACAAGAGTAGATTCCATATATCTTTTCCAAACTTATTTTGGCCAAAGTCTATTTCAATGATGTTTGATTTCAGCAACAAATCAAATACCTTTTAGTTGAGAAAGTAAAAGTATTTCCAAAATTATGTGTTCCCAAAAATATGGAGATCTATATGTTATCTCCTATCTATTGCCAACCATGATATTTTGCATGTATATGCAACTCCCATTTAACAAACTTTGATTTCCACTCCGTTTTAAAACAACACTAGTGGGAAAAATATTACCCCACATATTTCCTTTCTCAAACCTTGTTGAAAACAATTAAGTTATGAGTTGAGATATTCTTTAAACATCATCTTGTCATAATTGAGTGTGATCATTTTTATAAGATAGTATTGTTAATTATGGAATTGGTGGTGAGATTAATTCATGTGGTTTGAATTGTGTGGTCATGATTGTGATGTGAGTATTGTGTGTTTGATGTGTGTGTTGCTTAGTAAAAATATGAAGAAAAGAAAAGAAACAAAAGCAAAGCATCAACACATAAAATAATGGGACAAGTGCCACACAAGTTTCTCTAAGTGAGAAATTAATATTTTCTTTTAGACCAAAAATCAGTGGGGCGACATAGTGCTCACTCCCACTTTGCTCTAATATTTCTTCCCTCTTCAAAATATAATTTCAAAAATCTAAATTTACATTTCTGTTTCTTTCTTTAATTTTACCAAATCACAAAATGTGCTATGAAGCACTTGTCAAATAATTTCCATCATAGCACCAAAAATCACCAACTCCTATACTTATTTCCCACAGCATTTTGCACCCTTGCATCTCACCATTTGCTTTTAACAATTAAACCCTAATAGTGCCATATAGTGTCACATAGTGAAAATGGCACCTCACTCATTTATTCAAATACCACATCATCCACTTGCCCTAACCTTGTCTCCCTCATGTCCAGCACCCTCCCAGCACTCACCTACACCTGCTGGACACAACCCTAGCCACCCCATGCCCTAAATCCTAGTCCTAGCTAGCATTGGCATGGACATGCCACCCCCATGCCATCTTGTTCCAAACCAGCACCAACCCAGCAACCACCACGTCCTGGAGCTGCCCCTTGCTCCCTAGATGCTCCCCAACTCGAGCCCCTTGCTCCAGGCCCCTCGCCCTGCCCGCACTCGCCGTTGCACTGCCGGCCGACCAAGCGTCGAACACCCTGCATGCGTGCCCGCACCACGACCACCCCGGCCGACCAGCACCCGACCGAGACGGCCCTGGCCACCACAAAGCGTGCCACACCACCCCACTACCCCCCAGACACGCCCCCGTGCCTCCCCGGCCCTCGCCGTCGCCGACCCAGCACCAACCGCACGCTCGCGTGTCCGCCGCGCCGTTGCCGTGGCCACCACACCATCCTCTCGCCTCTGTGCCACTCCCCGCCTATAAAAAGGACCCCGTGCCAGCCCTTAGCACCACACCACCACTGCCCCTCTCACCCTCGCCTAGGAACCACCAGAAGAGGAGCTCGGGAGCTCCACTTCGAGCAGCCCGGCCACCGCACCGTGACGCCACGGTGGTGCATCTCCGGCGACGCCACCGCCGCCCTGCCGCTGCCCAAGGACCCCGACGTCGCCCCCAAGCCGCCCCCGAGCCTCTCGCCGCCGGCAGGTGCCGCCCCGGTCGCTCCCTCTCTCTCCCTGTACTCTGCCCCGTCGGGCTGAGGAAGATGGCCGTGGGCCGTCGATCGCGAGATCAACGGCCCTGGTTAGTTCCCGCTCGATTTGAGTTTTCTGAAAAACTGCTAAGTGCTGGAAACCGTATAGAGTAGCCAACTTTGCATGCATTTTCTGAGAAATCTGCCCCACCAAAATTTGAAATCTTTGTATGGTTGGAAATAGCTAGTTTCATAGATTCACAGGCATGATTTAGATTTCCAAAATAATTAGCTTAGCTCAATGGAAAGATGAGGCAAAGTAGCTATGCTCTGCCTGTTTTCAGAAACTGCTGAAAATAGATAACTGCTTAAGCTTTTTGATCCAATCATAGAAATTAACCTAGATTTATTTAGATGTTAGTTGTGGCATGTCATGTTAGTATGGATAGTATACTGCCATGAACAAGTGTTGTGAACCCCAAAATAAAATCTATGTAAAAGATCTAAATGAAGGAAGATAGCTAGTCAGTTAATTCCACCACATGAAATAACAGAGACAGCCCAACTTCCCATGCAAGTCCCTATTTAACCAGAGGCCTAAAAATAGAAAACTAAAATTGTGTAGCTAGTATAACATGCCATCTTAACATAGATGTAGGCCATGATCCTTGTTGGACATGTATCCCATTTGAAATAAAAAAGACAAATGTGTTAGTTTTAACTGAAAAACTCAGAAAGGTTATTTTGGTACCATCTTTGGGAGATGTTTCCTAGAACTTGGTTTATTCAAAAATACCAAACTAAAATTGTGTCAAAAGTACTTAAACTAATCTTGCCACTGCCACTGGTTTGATTCCATTTGATGTTGTGGTTAAGTCAGTAAGAAATTATCAAATCAGTTAGTTGTTAAACTTAAAAAGTTGAATCTTTAATATCTCGAGATCTAGGAATCTAAAAATAGCAAATGAAAATGTTCTGGAAAGCTTATGAAATGATCTAACTCACTAAGGTGGTTTCACTCCATCTAGATTAATAAATAAATCATGATATTCAAAATGCCACAGAAGGTATAAAACTTAAACTTGTTTGTTTCTGATACTCAAATGATCCAAATATTGTCAAACCAATTTTGTTAGCTTAGTATTCTGATAACTTAGCTTCCCTAATTTTTGTAGAATTAATTAATCATTATTAATTAATTGGCATCTGTTGAAAGGAAGCAAGCCTTTCTGAACTAAAACATTTATAAAACAATAATGGTAAATCCAAATGAGTTAGGACCAATTTTGTTAGATCATATTTAATCAGTGCTATCTACCCCTAAAAGGATTTAATTTTTGGAATAACCTTAACTTGAGTTGTAGCAAAAACTAGGAATTTGACTTTCTGGATTAAAACATCAATACAGGGAGTTTAATAGCTCAAATTGAATTAAATCCGATTGGGTTGTCTTCTAAACATCAATAGCTTTCTTTAGAACTTTAGTTCATATTTTTGTGACCAACAAAACACAAGTTATGCAATTAAACATGCACCACTAGTTTCTGCCATATTTAAGACCTAATTAAATAATAGTTAATTAAATTAAATTGAAGTCAAATGGTGTTGCTTTGTGACTGCAGTAGCTATGTGTGATGTTTGAGATTGGTTGTGATGCTTGATTGAGTAGTTTAGAAATGGTATGTATTGCTTGTTTATTTTGATAATTAGATTATTTCTGTGTGATTAATATAATTTCCTTGCTTGTTAAAACTTGGTTGTCTTTAAGTTTAGTATCTAGTAATATCTCTACCTTAGCTTGGTAAGATATCTAGAATTACAGAAAATAATAAGTAGCTTAACTTTTGTCTGAAGTATTTCCTATTTAAGTAAAGATGCTTAAACACAACACTAATCATATTTTTATAAACATGAGTGGTGTGGTGATTGCCAAACTTGTTTGTTAAATAATAGTTTTCTATCATGATTGTTGTTTGTAGTGTTGCTTGAGGTTTGTTGTTGGAGTGTCCTACTGTGTGTTGATTGTGTTCTTTCCCTTTTGCGACGCTAGATATAAACGCTACCTGGGTGATATTGGAAAGGATTTATTGGAGAAGAATCAGAGTTTATTTCTTTGATCAGTGAGGAGAAGTCCAGGGACATTATGCTGAAAACAAGCAAGCTACTTCTCTGAGCTTGCATTTATATACGTCTATTTTGATTTACATGTTTTACCTATAAAGAGCATAAGTGACTTAAGTGGTTTTTACCACTAAGGCTATGATTTTGAAAACTCTTTTCCAAAATACAAATATATTATTCTAACACCCTATATGGAGGTATTGGGTGGAAAAATTCTTTTTCAAACTATAGGATGGGAAAAGAAAAATATTGTTTACTCAAAACTCCATTGAAAATACTTTTGTGGTTATGGAATGCCACGATGTTGGTGTGAAAATGGAGAAGTGGTGAATGGTGATGTTTATGAAAAATGCACATTGTGTCCTAGTACTATGACGACCAGCCAATAACCTGTGCGACCACATCTACCCACATATGGGAAAGGGCGTAGTCATATAATTTGCTCCTGCTAGTACTGGATGCCTCAACAACGAGGATGACCTCGTTCCATGAGGGGATGGTCATGGCGACCTACCCCCTGACCCGGGTCCCGGCAATCTGATGGAGTGAGGGATTGAAGGTCCACCTTTGGGTCGCCGGATAGAACTACGAGTCCTCACATCTAGGTTCCTTGACGAAGGATCCTGTACTAGGTGTGGAGGGAATGGTGATTTCATAGCGGTAGGGTCCTAAGGGGCCCATACCCCCACCGATGGAAGCACGCTCGATCTTGGTTCAAGAGACAAGAACTCGCACCTAGGCGGCAAGAATGAGATAAAACACCATAACCCCGATGGCAACTCATCCAAGCCTTTTAAGCATTATAATTAAGTACCACAAATTTCCACCTCGTCTGAACATTCCATGGACTTCACAGACATGGAAATAATCACCGGACAACTAAGCATTCGACTAAGCATAGCTAAGCATATATTCATTCTGCAGATATAAAGTAACTCCGGCCAACACTTCAACCTATGGATAATACGAGGAAAAACATGTAATGGTGTAGGGAACATGCAATTGATAGGATTCTCTATACATTGACCAAAAGTTGACTTTGGAATCGAATGCAATATTATGGTGGAGAAAATACTTGTGTAAAACAATAGGATGAGAGATGCCAAGAAGGTTAGGTTATCTCTTGCCTTGCTTACGGGGCTAAAAGCACGGATCGTCAAGGTACGGTGGTGGAACCTCGACTCCTGAATCTACCGATACACAAACAATAACAGGAGAACAAATAAATAACAGGCATACAAGAGGTGCAATGCACAATCTTGATGACATGTCAAGTTTATGCACTGATATCATCATTTAATTTGTTAGATAATTGGTGCAATTATTTGGAAGCAACCCCATATTTAACTTAATGACCACATTGCTTATGAATTATTACAGTACTAAGATGTGGTTTAAATATGCATGAAAATTACCTGAATAGATAGGTATTGTTCTCCTGATAATTTTGGTACCTTGTTTGCAAGTTTTCGAGTAACGATGAATAAATGGTGAATTAAATGGTTATTCAAATTTAATTCTTTTAACCATTTCAAGAATAACATCAAAGGAAAAGTTGTTGTCATGCTGTGGAATTAGCATAACTAGATAGCCTTTGATTTACTGATCATTTTGTTATATCATTTGCAAGATTTGGATCAATAGTTATGAAGTTATGATTTTTCCCAAAATTAACTTGTTTAGTTGGTACTTCCGGCTAAATGCCCGGTAGTACCGGTCAGGTCGGTACTTCCGGAACAACATTCGGGCTACTTTCGGAAATTAACAGAAGTATCCAGTACCGAATCAACCATCAGTCAGTACTTCTGGCTAACAGCTCGGTAGTACCGGTCATGTCGGTACTTCCGGAACAACTTCCGGGCTACTTCCGGAAATTAACAGAAGTATCCAGTATCGAAACTACTCACGGTCAGTACTTCCGGCTAAGAGCTCGGTAGTACCGGTCATGTCGGTACTTCCGGAACAACTTCTGGGCTACTTCCGAAAATTAACAGAAGTATCCAGTACCAAAACTACACACGGTCGGTACTTCCGGCTAAGAGCTCGGTAGTACCGGTCATGTCGGTACTTCCGGAACAACTTCCGGGCTACTTCCGGAAATAAACAGAAGTATCCAGTACCGAAACAAATCACGGTCGGTACTTCCGGCTAACAGCCCGGTGACCACCAGCGGCGTCACGCACGGATCCGTCGACGGGGCACATGCGGGGACGAGTTAAAGGGCGCATTCGACGCGCCGTGCTATGGGGAAACTACTGGCGGCGCTACATACCAAATGGTCGCCGGTAACGGCTCCGGCGACGAGCTGCAGCGGAGACCGACGGCGGCTACGATGGTGTGAACATGAACTAGGGAAAGAGGGGGAGAGTGAGGACGTCCAGGAATAGCGCAAGCTCACCCTGAGTGTGGTGGTGCAGACGGCGAGGTCAGAGAGGGACAGAGACGGCGGCAATCTTGCTCGACGTGCGGCGGCCGTGGTCGGAGAAGAACGGATGGCGACGGCGATTACGGGCTCCCCGGCTCAATTCCGCGGACGAGGAGGTAGAGGGTGAGGCGACGGAGCTTTTGGTCGTCTTTGATCTGCTAGACAGTGACCCTAGCGGTAGCGACGGGCGAGAGTCAGCGGCGAGGCGACGTCGGCTAAGGGAGCAAGGGTTAGGGTTCTTCACGGGAAAAAACGGGGAGGGAGCAGGTGAGGTGAGAGAGAGAGCGACGCTTCGGGGTCCTTAACCTCTAGGGGGCACGACAGCGCGCAGGCAAGCAAGGGCGTCGGCGGCATGGCACCAGTGCGCCACTGTCGCCACAGGGACGATGGCGACTTTGCACTTACCCTCCTGGCTGCATTTTCCTTTTTTTTGATTTTCTTCTTTTAAAGGAAGCAACCAATTCCATTTAATTGGGGTACTTAAACCTCTTCAAAAAATTTGAAAATTTTCAGGGAGGCTCACAATAAGACAAGGAAGCTCCCCATATTTTTATTTTGGATTTTTGAACAGTTTAACATGGTGTCAAAAATATAATTTGATTTGAACCAATTTTGAATTCTCAATTTTTATTTCTTTGCTTGGCAAGAATTGGATTTTTACAATTAGTTATAACTGCACCCTTGGAACTTCCTGGACAATTTGGAAGCTCAAGAATAACTTGTTTTGCCAATTTGAGCAATACATTTGGTTTGGAGATTTGGGAAGGTTTTGTTTCCCTTGTAAAAGTTTTCCAAATGTTGCTTTATTAACATAGCAATTTAGAATGTATGCCATGATGCAAGTGCAATGCAAAAGTGAAAATTTGGTTCAAATTTTACAGTACCAAACTGGGGCTATTACTGTAGCGCCCCGACCCCGGAATTATACAGAGAGGCTATGTATTCGGCACAACCATCAAGGTATAAAACAAAGATCGAGACTTGTGGAACAAACCGGCACATTGCATGACTCTACGACACAAGATATAAAGCAACTCATATAAAGAGAAGAATACAAATATTACACAACAAAAGGATCACAGATCCAACAAGTCATCAAGCGGAAGTGGGTAGTGTTGTCTAACAACAAGAAGCAAATATATGGCCTAAGAGGCCTACAATAAACATCATCCCAGCCAGCTTGTTCCACGGTCCCAAGCTGCCACCTGGGAACCCCAGACTAGTAGTCGACGTCCATGAAGAACCCACCTAGCTGCTCGGTGTCGTCCTCCTCTGAAATACAAAATCATAGAGGCAGCAAAGAGAGACTGAGTATGACGTACTCGCAAGTTTAGTAGGGCGATATAGGCCCAATGACTGACGGAGGCTCTAAAGCTTTATATGTATTTCTTTTGCATAAAGCTAAGTTCATAAACAGAAACATAATTGACACATGGCATTCGTCTACTCAGAGTATTTTATAAAGGGGTAAGAGAGTATCATTATCACCGTTCGGTTCTCGGCGAACCTACTCACAACCATCACCACTCACCTCACCCAAAGGCACTCCCTCGACTCACCCTCGAGGAAATGAACCTTTATCACAAGTTTATTATGCAACCTCTAGCTGCCATATCAATTAGGTTAAAGTTATCTATGAGCTAATCCGCCTTTCCCGAGAGTTTGTCCATAACCGTGGACACGGCTTTTCGAAAAGATTAACCCTGCAGGGGTGTACTATTTTACCCATTGGTACCGTCCGGCTCACCTAGTTGGCCCTCTTCCGGGGAAGGCCGGCGAGCGGGCGCGGTAGACCTTTACAATGCATGAGGCTTACTCAAGGACCATCAGTGGCGGAAGGACAGGTTCAGCGCTCCCAGCGCCCTGCCCTACCGTCACGTCCTAAACACCACCATCCTCATTTCTTTTTCCACTCACACCACACACGCGCAAATGGAAAATAGCAAACTAGAGGACCCTTGACAAGCCCCTCACAAATTATTCGGTCAGCGAGGCGCCCATACACCCACCAATGGAAGCACGCTCGGTTCTTGGTTCTAGCTAAAAGCACTCTCAACCTAGGCGGCAAGAATGAGGCAAACCACCCTCCCCGAGGGCAACTCATCCAAGCCTTTAGCAATTTGATTAAGCATCACATTTATCCACCACGCCCGAATCATTCCATCAACATCAACAATTATGGAATTAACAACGGACATAAAGCATCTCCAAGCATGGCTAAGCATAGCTAAGCATATGAATACAACAATTCTATCTTTATCTCGGGCCAACACTTCAACCCTAGGTTTCATAGGTAGGGATACATGTGATTGGCTCGGGGAAGAACATGCATTCATAGGATATTCTAATATTTACCAAAAGAGACATTTGAACCGCATGCAAATAGTATGGTGGATAAAATAAGTTTATGAAAACATAGGATGCTAGATGCCAAGAAGGTTAGGTTATCTCTTGCCTTGCTGCCCGGTCGTGAAGTACTGATCGTCGGGGTAAGTAGAGAGACCCTCGACTCCGGAATCTATCGATACCCAAAAGAAATACAAAGCACACATCAATCACAAGAACACAAGATGCAATGCTCAAACACATGATGACATGTCCAATTGATGCAAAGATCCCATTATATAACTTAAGGGCACAATTAAATGGGGAGCCAAATAATTAAGGAAATTATTTGGAAAACACCTCATATTTAACTTAATGTCCAATTGTTCATAATGATCACATTATTTAGAAATTGCTCAAACATGCATGAACATGACATGATTAAAGAGGTTTGGTTCTTATGATCACTTCGGTGCCTTATTGATAAATTTCGGAGTACCGATGATTGAAGAAGCCATTTAAAAGGTTATTTGGATTTATACCTTAACTAAGTAAAGATTAAATCAAAGTCCAAAATGTTGTCATGAGGTGATAAGACATGATTAGGAAGCATTCAACATGTTGATCAAATTGGTGTACCATTTGCAAGATTTAACGAAAAGGATTTAAATTACGAAGTGCACAGATTTTACTGTTGGTTCGGAATTCATCCGGATTGGTCCGGAATATTCCGGATGGTCCGGAATAATCCGGGCTCAATCCGAGCCAATTCCGAGGTGACCTCAAAAACTTTCGGTTGGGGTTTCGGAATCTGTCCGGAAAGGTCCGGAATTTTCCGAGTTACCCGGAATCGATCCGGAAAGGTCCGGGTGATTCCGGACAACTCGATTCTAGGCAGAAAAGCGACGGCGGCGGCGGAAACTTGCTCGGTGCGGCACACGAGAGGAAGAGGGGTGCAGAAAAAGGCAAGGGGGAGGGTGCGGAGCTCACCCTGGATGAGTGCGCTTGCAAGACGGCGGTGGAGATGGGCGGCAACATCGGAATCGGACTCGTCGGAGTTCGGCCGACGCGGACAAGAACGAGGACGGATTCGTCGGCTCCGGGGCTCCCTGGCTCGATTCCTTGGGTGGCAAAGAGAGGAGAACGCGGTGGACCTCGCCGCGGTCTTCGATTCGTGCGGGGCGGCCCGGGACGACGGCGTCGAGCTCGACAATGGCGACGAAACGGAAGAGCTCGGGAGAAAGGGGAGGAACGAGAGAGAAGAGAAGCAGGTGAGGTCTGGGCGTCGTAATGTGCGTCTTTGGCCTCAAGGGGGGGGCCACGGCGTCGAGGGCAGGTGAAGCCACGGCGGCAGCGGCATGGGCACGAGCGGCATGGCGCCAGTGCTTCCTGTCGCCACTGTGCTTCATCCGGAATTTTCCGGAAAGATTCGGAAAATTCCGACTGGTCCGGAATTGATCCGGAAAAATCCGGGTCATTCCGAATGACCACAAAAAGGCAGAAAGGCTAGATTTGAAAAGGGGCACCAAAACAATTCCAGAAAATATGCAAAAATTCTGGGAGTTTCTCCACAAGATAAACAACTCACCATACATTTATCTAGGCCTTTGAACAAGGTATCATGGCTCACAAATATAGACAAAAGCTTTGAGCCATAGTTTAGGGCCTAAGAAAGTTGGAAACAATTGGAACCCATCCATTTGGTTCTTGGGCATTAAGGTGAACTTGGGAAACTGGTTGAACCATATGGTCACCTGCCATGGTATGGGTAACACCATAGTTTGCATTTCAAAGAGTGTGGAAGCTTTGGGAAGGTTTTGGCTTCCCTCACTTCATTGTTTCCCATTGGTTGTTTGTTAACACAAGCAATTTAAAGGGATGCCATGATGCAAACATATATGCTAGAAGTGGAAAAATTATTGGTATTTTTCATTACCAAGTTAGGGCTGTTACAACTCTACCCCCCTTACAAGAATCTCGTCCCGAGATTCTAGGCTTGAGTGAAGAAGGCGGGGTATTCCTGACGAAGACTAGTTTCTCGCTCCCATGTGGCTTCTTCTTCGGAATGGTTAGACCATTGGACCTTGAGAAACTTGATGGACTTGTTGCGGGTTTTCCTTTCCGCTTCATCCAAGATGCGGATAGGATGCTCGCGATAGGTCAAATCCTCTTGAATGTCCAAAACCTCATGATCAACCCCACGGATGGGATCCTTGAAGCACCGGCGGAGTTGGGAAACATGGAACACATCATAGACATCTGGGAAGTTGGAGGGCAACTCAAGGTGATAGGAGAGATCTCCTCGCTTGGCTAGGATGGTGAAAGGGCCAACATAGCGGGGTGCTAATTTGCCCTTGATTCCGAAATGACGGACGCCTTGGAGAGGAGAGACTCGAAGATAGGCCTTGTCACCAATTTCATAGTGGACCTCTTGATGATGCTTTTCATAATAGCTTTTCTGACGAGATTGAGCGGCTTTGAGGTTTTCTCGAATGACACGGACTTTCTATTCGGCTTCATTGATCACATCAGGACCGAAAAGTGACCTCTCCCCGGTTTCAGACCAACTGAGAGGAGTCCGGCACTTTCTCCCATATAGGACCTCGAAGGGAGCCATTTGCAAGCTGGCTTGATAGCTATTGTTGTAGGAGAACTCGGCGAGAGGAAGGTATTTTTCCCAACTCTTGCCGAAAGAGATGACACAAGCCCGAAGCATGTCCTCAAGAACTTGATTTACTCTTTCAGTTTGACCGTCGGTTTGAGGGTGGTAGGCGGTGCTGAAGTTGAGACGGGTTCCAAGAGCCTTTTGGAAACTTTGCCAAAACTTGGACGTAAATAAGCTTCCACGGTCGGAGATGATCCTCAAAGGAACCCCGTGCAAGGAAATAATCCGGGCCATATAGAGCTCGGCCAATTGAGCGGAATTGATATCCTCTCGAACCAGGAGGAAATGGGCGACTTTGGATAGACGGTCAATGACGACCCAAATGGCATTGTTACCCTTTTGTGACCTCGAAAAGCCGGTGATGAAATCCATACCAACTTCATCCCACTTCCACTCAGGAATAGCTATGGGGCGGAGGGTACCGGCTGGCCTTTGATGTTCAGCCTTCACTCGGCGACAGACGTCGCATTCAGCAACATATTCGGCGATCTCGCGCTTCATGCAAGACCACCAGAATTGAGGGCGAAGATCTTGGTACATTTTTGTGCTACCCGGGTGAATAGAGATGGGTGACTCATGAGCTTCAGAGAGTATCAACTCCCTCACATTTCCACTCTTGGGCACCACTAGACGGTCACCGAAATAGACCACACCCTTGTCATCCACCAAGAAACAGGCCGCCTTCCCATTAGCTATCTTCTCTTTGACCTCGAGGATTTCAGCGTCATTTTGCTGGGCGGCCTTGATATCATCCTCGAGAGTGGATTTGATCTCGAGATTAGCTAGAAAACCCGAAGGAACAATTTCCAGATTCAATTTAGCAAATTCCTCGTGAAGAGCCGGTTGCGCCTTTTCAACCATCACGGTATTGCAATAGGCTTTGCGGCTCAGAGCATCCGCCACGACATTTGCCTTGCCGGGCTGATAATTGAGAGTCACATCATAGTCCTTTATTAATTCCAGCCATCTCCTCTGCCTCAAATTCAGATCCGGCTGGGTGAAGAGATATTTCAGACTTTGATGGTCGGAGTAGATCTCGCAACGGTTGCCCAAGAGGTAGGGCCTCCATTGCTTCAGAGCATGTACCACTGCGGCAAGCTCCAAATCATGAGTTGGATAATTTTGCTCGTGTGGCTTGAGTTGACGGGAGGCATAGGCGACCACATGGCCTTCTTGCATCAAGACACAGCCCAAGCCTTGGAGAGATGCATCGCAATAGACGACAAAGTCCTTGTCGGTGTCGGGAAGGACAAGTACCGGAGTGGTAGTGAGCTTGACCTTGAGGGTTTGGAAACTCTCTTCAGCCTTGTCTGACCACACAAATTGTTTGCCTTTCTTGAGTAGTTCAGTCAGCGCCTTTGCTATCTTGGAGAAGCCCTCAATGAATCGACGGTAATAACCCGCCAATCCAAGGAAGCTTCGGATATCTTTGACGGATTTGGGAGTTGGCCAATCCAGGATTGCCTGAATCTTGTCGGGTATCACCGCTACTCCGGCAGCTGACACCACATGACCGAGAAAGATGAGCTCCTTCAGCCAAAACTCACATTTAGAGAACTTGGCATATAGACGGTGATCTCGAAGCTTGGTCAGGACAAGTCGAAGATGCCCAGCATGTTCGTCTTCGGTCTTGGAGTACACAAGGATGTCATCGATGTAAACGATGACGAACTTGTCGAGGTACTCATGGAAGATGGAGTTCATTAGCCTCATGAACGTAGCCGGAGCATTAGTGAGGCCGAAAGACATGACGGTGTACTCATAGAACCCATAGCGGGTAGTGAAGGCCGTCTTCGGAATATCCTCCTTTCGGATTTTTATTTGATGGTAGCCTGACCTCAGATCCATCTTGGAGAACACCGTGGCTCCAGCTAATTGATCGAACAAGTCGGTTATTCGAGGAATTGGATACTTGTTCTTGATGGTCACCGCATTGAGAGGGCGGTAGTCAACGACCAGTCGAGGAACATTTGTATCCCTCTTCTTGACAAAGATAACCGGGCAGCCCCAAGGTGAGCTACTCGGCCGGATGAATTCTTTTTCCAGCAGCTCATCAAGTTGCTTCTTCAATTCAGCTAGCTCTTCCGTCGGCATACGGTAGGGCTTCTTGGAAACTGGGGCGGTTCCCGGAACCAACTCAATCACAAACTCCACGCTGCGATCGGGTGGCATGCCGGGCAATTCCTCCGGAAAGACATCGGGGAAATCACACACCACAGCGACTTCAGACATATCAGGCGGGGTGATTCCTTCCAGGAAATAAAGACTGATCTCCGGCGAGAGAGGAGTGGCTGCGGAAGGAGTTGCAGAAGTTGGGGACCAGTAACGCACTTCCCCATACCTTGGGTGGAACACGGTGACAGTCTTGGCAGCACAATCCAGGTTGGCCTGATATTTCACTAGCCAATCCATGCCCAGGATAACATCGATACCCTCTTACCTCAGTGCTATCAATGAGAACGGAAAAGGGACTGACCCTACGGCTATTTGAACATCGGGAGATATCCAATTGGTACGCCAACTAGAGCCTGGGGTCTTGACCACTAACGGGGGATCCATCATTGCAAACGGTATTTGATGGTTGTGTGCATATGATAGGGATATGAACGAATGCGAAGCTCCAGAATCAAATAATACTCAAGCTGGATAAGTATTGATTTGAAGCGTACCCATGAGAACTCCGGGGTCCTCCTCAACGCCTTCAGCCGAGACGTGGTTCAGGCGGCCACGGCTGACGGTGGTAGCTTTGGCGGCTGGGGTAGAGGGTGCTGGTGCAGGTGCTGAGGGAGCCGGTGCCTTCTGGGGACACTCCCTGGAGTAGTGCCCCGGCTGGCCACAAGCGAAGCAAGTGAGCCCCGGTGGTGCAGGTAGTCGAGGTCGAAAACCGCCTCCAGCCGCACCCAAGGTCGAAGTAGCTGGGTGAGGCGGAGGTGGCAGGTACCCGGTGGGCTTCGGCGCGAAGGGCGCCTTTGGCACGGCGCTGAAAGGCACGAATACCTTGCGCTTCTTGCCCTCCGAGGAGGAGGAGCTCTGGTGATCGGTGGAAGCGGGCCTCTTAGAAGCCTCTAGCTCCTTCCTACCCTGCTCCATGGTGAGGGCCTGGTTGTAGAGCTCTTGGTAGGAGGTGAACTTGAAGGGTAGGAGCTCATATCGGAGACGAGGTGCGAGCCCCTTGCGGAAGAGGTATTGCTTGTCCTCATCATTCGTCACGTCCCGAGGGGCGTAACGGGAGAGGTGGTTGAACTCCCGTCCATAGGACTGGACGTCCATGCGTCCCTGGGTTAGGTCCAGGAACTCCCGCCTCTTGAGCTCGAGGATGGGCTTGGGGAAGGCGGCGCGGAACTCCTCCCAAGTGACAACATGGCCCGCGGCAACCATCGCCACGTGGCTCTCCCACCAGGAACCGGCGGCACCTTCCAGAAGGTAGGTGGCGAAGTTGACGTGCTCCGCCGCCGGAACGTGAAGAGCGACAAACTTACGCTCGATAGCCCGAAGCCAATCATCCGCATCAAGCGGCTCCTTAGCTTCAGAAAAAGTGGGAGGCTGGGACCGCAAGAACTGATTGAGAGTGGTGCAGTCCGTGTTCCTCCTGGCCCCCTGCTGGACCAGCTGCTCGAGCAGAAGCTCGTTGCCCAGGCGGTTCTGTTCGATTGCCATCATAACCTCCGCCATTGAAGGTGGCGGTGGTGGATCAGGGTTGCTATGTTCCCCACGACGGGTAGGAGCCATTCTGAAGAATTGGAACAACGACAAGTTAGTAACCAATTCTGAGAGATAAGATAGATCATTGGTTGCTCCCAGATATAGCTAAAGAAGAAGCATAAACACCAAAGACAGATTTAGCCAACCACGGTGACATCACGTCATCGAGGCGATATCAAACGGATATAATGGACTCGAGGCATAACTGGACGGTAAGAACCCAAACCCCGAGAACCTAAACGTCGACACCAAGCTTAAAACAAATAGAGGTAAGAATCAGAGTAGAGCGAGTTGGATGAGAAGCAAAAAGAATCCTAAGAAGGTTTTCACAACTCATTTTTAGGTTATAAATAATTTTCACTAGACTCGACATCGACCAAAAGAAAGGGTTTCCTACAGGCAGTCCTGCTCTGATACCAACTTGTAGCGCCCCGACCCCGGAATTATACAGAGAGGCTATGTATTCGGCACAACCATCAAGGTATAAAACAAAGATCGAGACTTGTGGAACAAACCGGCACATTGCATGACTCTACGACACAAGATATAAAGCAACTCATATAAAGAGAAGAATACAAATATTACACAACAAAAGGATCACAGATCCAACAAGTCATCAAGCGGAAGCGGGTAGTGTTGTCTAACAACAAGAAGCAAATATATGGCCTAAGAGGCCTACAATAAACATCATCCCAGCCAGCTTGTTCCACGGTCCCAAGCTGCCACCTGGGAACCCCAGACTAGTAGTCGACGTCCACGAAGAACCCACCTAGCTGCTCGGTGTCGTCCTCCTCTGAAATACAAAATCATAGAGGCAGCAAAGAGAGACTGAGTATGACGTACTCGCAAGTTTAGTAGGGCGATATAGACCCAATGACTAACGGAGGCTCTAAAGCTTTATATGTATTTCTTTTGCATAAAGCTAAGTTCATAAACAGAAACATAATTGACACATGGCATTCGTCTACTCAGGGTATTTTATAAAGGGGTAAGAGAGTATCATTATCACCGTTCGGTTCTCGGCGAACCTACTCACAACCATCACCACTCACCTCACCCAAAGGCACTCCCTCGACTCACCCTCGAGGAAATGAACCTTTATCACAAGTTTATTATGCAACCTCTACCTGCCATATCAATTAGGTTAAAGTTATCTATGAGCTAATCCGCCTTACCCAAGAGTTTGTCCATAACCGTGGACACGGCTTTTCGAAAAGATTAACCCTGCAGGGGTGTACTATTTTACCCATTGGTACCGTCCGGCTCACCTAGTTGGCCCTCTTACGGGGAAGGCCGGCAAGCGGGCGCGGTTAGACCTTTACAATGCATGAGGCTTACTCAAGGACCATCAGTGGCGGAAGGATAGGTTCAGCACTCCCAGCGCCCTGCCCTACCGTCACGTCCTAAACACCACCATCCTCGTTTCTTTTTCCACTCACACCACACACGCGCAAATGGAAAATAGCAAACTAGAGGACCCTTGACAAGCCCCTCACAAATTATTCGGTCAGCGAGGCGCCCATACACCCACCAATGGAAGCACGCTCGGTTCTTGGTTCTAGCTAAAAGCACTCTCAACCTAGGCGGCAAGAATGAGGCAAACCACCCTCCCCGAGGGCAACTCATCCAAGCCTTTAGCAATTTGATTAAGCATCACATTTATCCACCACGCTCGAATCATTCCATCAACATCAACAATTATGGAATTAACAACGGACATAAAGCATCTCCAAGCATGGCTAAGCATAGCTAAGCATATGAATACAAAAATTCTATCTTTATCTCGGGCCAACACTTCAACCCTAGGTTTCGTAGGTAGGGATACATGTGATGGGCTCGGGGAAGAACATGCATTCATAGGATATTCTAATATTTACCAAAAGAGACATTTGAACCGCATGCAAATAGTATGGTGGATAAAATAAGTTTATGAAAACATAGGATGCTAGATGCCAAGAAGGTTAGGTTATCTCTTGCCTTGCTGCCCGGTCGTGAAGTACTGATCGTCGGGGTAAGTAGAGAGACCCTCGACTCCGGAATCTATCGATACCCAAAAGAAATACAAAGCACACATCAATCACAAGAACACAAGATGCAATGATCAAACACATGATGACACGTCCAATTGATGCAAAGATCCCATTATATAACTTAAGGGCACAATTAAATGGGGAGCCAAATAATTAAGGAAATTATTTGGAAAACACCTCATATTTAACTTAATGTCCAATTGTTCATAATGATCACATTATTTAGAAATTGCTCAAATATGCATGAACATGACATGATTAAAGAGGTTTGGTTCTTATGATCACTTTGGTGCCTTATTGATAAATTTTGGAGTACCGATGATTGAAGAAGCCATTTAAAAGGTTATTTGGATTTATACCTTAACTAAGTAAAGATTAAATCAAAGTCCAAAACGTTGTCATGAGGTGATAACACATGATTAGGAAGCATTCAACATGTTGATCAAATTGGTGTACCATTTGCAAGATTTAACGAAAAGGATTTAAATTACGAAGTGCACAGATTTTACTGTTGGTTCGGAATTCATCGGATTGGTCCGGAATATTCCGGATGGTCCGGAATAATCCGGGCTCAATCCGAGCCAATTCCGAGGTGACCTCAAAAACTTTCGGTTGGGGTTCGGAATCTGTCCGGAAAGGTCCGGAATTTTCCGGGTTACCCGGAATCGATCCGGAAATTTCCGGGTGATTCCGGACAACTCGATTCTGGGCAGAAAAGCGACGGCGGCGGCGGAAACTTGCTCGGTGCGGCACACGAGAGGAAGAGGGGTGCGGAAAAAGGCAAGGGGGAGGGTGCGGAGCTCACCCTGGCTGAGTGCGCTTGCAAGACGGCGGTGGAGATGGGCGGCAACGTCGGAATCGGACTCGTCGGAGTTCGGCCGACGCGGACAAGAACGAGGACGGATTCGTCGGCTCCGGGGCTCCCTGGCTCGATTCCTTGGGTGGCAAAGAGAGGAGAACGCGGTGGACCTCGCCGCGGTCTTCGATTCGTGCGGGCCGGCCCGGGACGACGGCGTCGAGCTCGACAACGGCGACGAAACGGAAGAGCTCGGGAGAAAGGGGAGGAACGAGAGAGAAGAGGAGCAGGTGAGGTCTGGGCGTCGTAATGTGCGTCTTTGGCCTCAAGGGGGGGGGCCACGGCGTCGAGGGCAGGTGAAGCCACGGCGGCAGCGGCATGGGCGCGAGCGGCATGGCGCCAGTGCTTCCTGTCGCCACTGTGCTTCGTCCGGAATTTTCCGGAAAGATCCGGAAAATTCCGACTGGTCCGGAATTGATTCGGAAAAATCCGGGTCATTCCGAATGACCACAAAAAGGCAGAAAGGCTAGATTTGAAAAGGGGCACCAAAACAATTCCAGAAAATATGCAAAAATTCTGGGAGTTTCTCCACAAGATAAACAACTCACCATACATTTATCTAGGCCTTTGAACAAGGTGGCATGGCTCACAAATATAGACAAAAGCTTTGAGCCACAGTTTAGGGCCTAAGAAAGTTGGAAACAATTGGAACCCATCCATTTGGTTCTTGGGCATTAAGGTGAACTTGGGAAACTGGTTGAACCATATGGTCACCTGCCATGGTATGGGTAACACCATAGTTTGCATTTCAAAGAGTGTGGAAGCTTTGGGAAGGTTTTGGCTTCCCTCACTTCATTGTTTCCCATTGGTTGTTTGTTAACACAAGCAATTTAAAGGGATGCCATGATGCAAACATATATGCTAGAAGTGGAAAAATTATTGGTATTTTTCATTACCAAGTTAGGGCTGTTACAATTACATTTGGTCCCATCGGTTGCTAGTCACCACCTGCTGCAGGGTAAGAATGGGTAAGAATATTGGTTTGCTTGATTGATTACGCATTGATTCCACCACTTTCCCATCACATATTTCTGAGCTTTTTGCGTACTAACCATGACAGGTTCTGACACGGCTGTCGACCCGGATAAGATGACCAACACGGAGCTCCACGGCCACTTCACGCACCTCGTCAGCGACCATTTGCAAGACGTAGATAAACATTTTGGTGAAACCATGGAGAAGATCGAGGGCCTCGAAACGTCCTTCACCGCCAAGCTCGACGAAAAATTGGGGAGTTGCTATGCCGTATTCCACCCCCTATGTATGTCGGCCGCGCCCAGCGAGTACCTCTCCACCATGCGCACACATCGGCTACAGGCGCTGCGGGTATCGCGGCTACCGATGCGCGATACGAGGAGTATGAAGGGGAGGACGACTACGACGGCGAGAACGGGGATGAGGGTGAGGTCCACCAACCGGCACCTGGACGTCCATGTGTACTTCTACGCAACGAGCGTCCGCTGGTACGTGACGATGACCAAGTTGCAAAACTAAAGTTTAATGTTCCGCCTTTTGATGGTCGTTATAATCCTGATGCATGACGATGACCAAGTTGCACTGATTTGAAACGTGCTATGTGGACTCGTTTTGTTCCTCCATACTATCAACGTGATTTGCTAAAGATTCTGTAGAAGAATACTATCAGGAATTACAAACTGGCATGATTCGTTGTGGTATAGAAGAGGATACTGAAGCTTTACTTGCTAGATTCTTTGGTGGGTTAAATAAAGAGATTCAAACAATTCTGGAATATAAGGAATATACAACTATCACTCGTTTGTTTCATCTTGCTTGCAAAGCTGAATGTGAACTACAGGATCGGAGCGCGGTGACACGAACTAATTTGCCTGCAGGGCGTTCTACTTCATGGACACCACAAACGCCGTCTACATCACCACGGACTGCTGCTCTGACTGCTACCACACTCACCCCCACACGGTCTACATCATCTGCATTCCCACCATCTGCAGCCAAGCGTACACCTGTGGGACAAGCCCCAAGTTCTTCGTCATCAATGGCTTCTACGGGCAAAACCAGCAACATTAAGTGCCGCAAATGCAGTGGGCTTGGTCACTTCGCACGTGATTGCACCAACACTCATGTGATGATTTCTCTTCACGATGGTGGATATGATTCCGCCAGTGATTATGATGCAGATATATTAGCTCTCCTCACACATGATGAGCAATTCGCGGAAGCAAACACGGCGTAAGATTCACAATACATGGCTGCGGAACACGCGGACCAGTACCTGAGCTTAATTGCACATCGCGTTTTAAGTGCACAAGTGACAAAAGCTGAACCAAGTCAGCGCAATAATCTGTTCCATACAAAGGGCGTTGTCAAAGATCGTTGTGTTCGCATTATTTTTGATGGAGGGAGCTGGAACAAGTTGGCGAGTATGGAGATGGTTGAGAAGCTTTCTCTCACGACATGACCTCATCCTCGACCATATTACATTCAATGGTTCAGCAACAGCGACAAAGTTAAGGTAACACGTACCGTTCGTGTGCATTTTACTATTGCTGCATATTCTGATTATGTTGAATGTGATGTGGTTCCTATGCAAGCATGTGCGCTTTTACTTGGTAGACCATGGCAATGTGATACGAATTCTGTCCATCATGGTAGCACAAATCAATATTCTCTTGTTCATAATGATAAGCCAATGTTACTTCCTATGTCTCCTGAAAATCTTTTAAAAGATGATCTAGCTAGAGCTAGTAGAGCACATAATGAGGAGTCAAAGCTGAGTGAAAATCAGATTGTTGCTAACAAATTGATGCCATCTAAAAGTACTTCCAAATCTGCTCCGAAACATGCTAATGAAATTCGTTTAAAATGTACTGGCTTGCTTGCTAGCAAATCTGATATTTCTGAAATTGATGTGAGTACTACTGCATGTTATGCTGTTATTTGCAAAGAGGTGTTGTTTTCTTTTGAGGACATGCCTCCTTCCTTGCCACCTGCGGTTGCTAACATTTTGTAGGAGTCCGTGGATGTTTTTCGACAAGATGTACCTCCAGGATTGCCACCTATTTGCGGAATCGAGCATCAAATTGACTTAATTCCTGGAGCGTCACTACCCAACCGTGCGCCATATCGTACTAACCCGGAGGAGACTGTAGTGCCCCGACCCCAGAACTATACAGTGAAGCGTTGTGCAACCAGTCATGCTACACAATCGAGGGTTACTGGTTTTACCAATCCCAGGCCAAAACTCATTGGCAGGTGTGCTCGGAATGGATCATCGGCACACAACACCTCGATCATGCCATAAGCTCAGACATCGCTATCATGTATAGTAAAGAGACCGAGACTTGTGGAACAACTGGCACATTGCAGACTCTACGACACAAAAGCATATAGCAACTCATATAAGAGAAGATACAAATATTACACATCAAAAGGTCACAGACCATCAATTCATCAAGCGGAAGCGAAGTAGCGTTGTCTAATACAACAAGATGCAAATTATGGCCTAAGTGGCCTACAGATAACCATCACCCAAGCCAGCTTGTTCCACGGTCCCAAGCTGCCACCTAGGAACCCCGGACTACTAGTCAACGTCCACGAAGAACCCACCTAGCTGCTCGGTGTCGTCCTCCTCTGAAATACAAATATAAAGGCAGCAAAGAGAGACTGAGTACGATGTACTCGCAAGTTTAGTAGAGCGATATAGGCCCGATGCTGACGGAGGCTCTAAAGCTGTATGATGTAGCTATTTTGCATAAAGCTAGATTTTCCTTTAAAAAGATAAATAATGACACATGGCATCGACTACTCTGAATAATTTTCATAAAGGGGTAAGAGAGTAAACTTTTCATATTCGGTTCTCATCGAACCTACTTGTAGCCATAACCACTCATCTCCACCAAAGGCACTCCCTCGAATAACCCTCGAGGAAATGAACCTTTTGTCACTCGTTGAAATGCAACCTTTAGCTGCCAAATTTTTATTTAGGTTAAAGTTCTTTATGATCCCGTAAATCCATTCCCAAGGCGTCCATAACCGCGGACACGGCTTTTCAAAAAGATTTACCCTGCAGGGGTGTACTAATTTACCCACCGGTACCGTCTGGCTCACCTGGTTGGCCCTCTTCCGGGGAAGGCCGGCGAGTGGGCGCGGTTAAACCTTACCTCGCATGAGACTATCCAAGAGTCATCTGTGGCAACATGACAGGTTCAGTGCCTATTTCAACACCCTGCCCCATCGCCACGCCCTAAACACCACCATCCACATCACTTCTTTTTCCGCTCACACACACGGCAAATGGAAAAGCGAACTAGTGGACCCTTGGATACGCCCGCACAAGTTATTTAGTTAAAGGGGATTCCATATGTCCCCACCAATGGCAGCACGCTCAGACCTTGGTTCCGAAGACAGGAACTCGCACCTAGGGGCAAGAGTGAGGAAAAACACCATCCCCGATGGCAACTCACCCAAGCCTATTAAGCTATTTAATTTGGTAACAACAAAAACATCCATGTTCGATCATTCCATCATCATTCAACAATATGGAATTTAAACAACGGACATAATTAGCATTTAACTAAGCATGGCTAAGCATAGCTAAACATATAACTACAACAATTAAATTCTTGTCTCAAGCCAACACATCAACACTAAGGTTCATAGGTAGGGATACATGTGATTGGCTCGGGGAAAAACATGCATTCATAGGACACCCTATGTCTTGATCAAAAAATGGCATTTGAATCGCATGCAATATTATGGTGGATAAAATAAGTTGATAAAATCATAGGATGCTAGATGCCAAGAAGGTTAGGTTATCTCTTGCCTTGCTGCCGGGGCGTGTAGAACTGCTCGTCGGGATATGCGAGGGAACCCTCGACTCCGGAATCTATCGATACCCAAAATAATGCAAAAGAACAAATAAATCACATGAACACAAGGTGCAATGCTCAATCACATGATGACATGTCAAATTGATGCAAAGATACCATCATATAAATTAAATAGCAAAATTAAATGGGGAGCCAAATAATTAGTGCAATTATTTGGAAGCAAACCCATATTTATCTTAGTGACCACATTATTTATAATTTATTATTCATTATTAGAGAAGTGGCTCAAATATGCTTGAACATGACATTATCAAATAGGTTTTGTTCTTCCGAACATTTTGGTACCTTATTTGTAATTTTCTGAGTACCGAAGAATAAATAGTGAATTAATTAATTATTTGGATTTAATTCTTCCAACCAAATTATGAGTAACATCAAAGAATTAATTGTGATCAAAATGTGATATTAGCATGGATTGATTGCATTTGAAGTGTCGATCACATTGATATTTTATTCATAATTTTTGGTTCAATATTTAATAAGTTATGATTTTTCCCAATTTGGTATTATTTAACCCATTTTAGGAATTCATAAATAACAGCAAGATTATAAATTCAAAAGACAAATACAATCTTCCTATCTTCTAGAGTTTAAACTTCTGAACATTTTGAAATTTGGTTTGTCAAATTTGAACCAATATTCAATTTGTTATTAATTATTTAAATTAGCTTCAAAACTAAAAAGGGAAAATGAATTTCCCAGGCAGGCCGGCCTCAAGCCGGCCAGGCCGGGATGCAGGCCGGGTGGGTGCCCGAAGTCCTCGGCCTTTGGCCGGCCCAGGCTGGACAGGCAGGCCGGGAGGGTGCCTGAAGGCACCGGCCTAGAGCCGGCCCAGGCCGGGCGCGCAGGCCGGGCACCAGCCCGAGGCCTCCGGCCTCAGGCCGGCCCAAGCCTCGGCCAGGTCGGGCGTGCTGTGAGGTGACACCGGCAGGAAACGACGGCGACGACGGCTAAATCAACGGCGAGAGCGAGAGGGAAAAAGGCGCGGGAGGAAGCTAAAAGAAGGAAGAGCTCACCAGGGACACTTTGGCTTGGTCGGGAGCGGCCGGGGAGAACGAATGGCGAGGCAACGGTGCTCGGAGGCGGCGGCCAGAGGCGAGAAAGGAAACGGTCGGTGACGGCGTTGTAGATCACCCCGGCTCGATTCCTCTGGCGAGGAGATAGAGGACGAGGTGACGGAGGGTTTCCCCGCTTTGATTTGGGCAGGGGAGGTCTTCAACGACGGCATCGGGAGAGGGACGGCGGCGGGGCTGCGTCGGCCATGGAGGTAGCTAGAGCTAGGGTTAGTGTGTCCGTGAGTGGGGAAAAAGGCAAGGGGAGAGAGAGGGAGGCCGTCGACGGGGTCCTTGTCCTTCAGGGAGCAGGTAGGGCGTGGGGCAGGGAGGGCTCAGCGGCGGCATGGGCACGGGAGGCATGGCGCCAGTGCCTCCCGGCACTGTGGAGAAGAAGACCATGTTTTTCATGAAAAACCCCCTAGCCCAAGTTTAAATAATTGCAAGAAGGTCCAACAGAGCTTTGTTAAATTTTATTGAAGCCTTAAAACATTTTTATAAATTCAGCAAAAATTTGTGAAGATTCCCCCTGACATATAGGAGCTCCACAAAAATTGGTGCCCCAAAATAAAATGTTTTGGCCAACATTTGTTCAAAGCTTTTAATTTAAAGTATTTTTGACAATTTCCAAATTGTATTTAATTGAAGCACTTAAACATTTCCAAAAATACTGAAAATATTCATGGAGGCTCTAATAATAAGATTGAAGCTCCCCATGATTTTAGTTTGAATTTTTGGAGTGTTTAACTTGGTTTCAAAAATAGGACAGGAATTAAGCCAATTTGAATTCTCATGTTCATTTCTTATTTGACAACATTTGAAAATTGAGAAGAGGTGATAAAATGCAAACTTGGAACTTCCTAAACAAGTTGGAAGTCCAAGAGTGGTTTGGTTGACAACTTGAGCAAATGTATTTGGTTTGGATGCTTGGGAAGTTTGCGTCCCCATTTTAGGTGCTTGCATATGTGGGTAGTTTGACAATAGCAATTTTCATATGCATGCCATGATGCAAACAAGAATGCAAAAAGTGAAAAAATTCTTCGTATTTTTCATTACCAAGTTGGGGCTGTTACAATTCTACCCCCCTTACAGGAATCTCGTCCCGAGATTCTAGGCTTGAGTGAAGAAGGCGGGGTATTCCTGACGAAGACTAGTTTCTCGCTCCCAAGTCGCTTCCTCCTCGGAATGGTTGGACCATTGAACTTTTAGGAACTTGATAGTCTTGTTGCAGGTTTTCCTCTCCGATTCATCCAAGATGCGGATAAGATGCTCGCGATAGGTCAAATCCTCCTGAATGTCCAACGCCTCATGATCAACCCCACGGATGGGATCCTTGAAGCAACGACGGAGTTGGGAAACATGGAACACATCATGCACATCCGGGAAGTTTGAGGGCAACTCAAGTTGATAGGAGAGATCTCCTCGCTTGGCAAGGACGGTGAAAGGGCCAACATAGCGAGGTGCCAATTTGCTCTTGATCCCGAAGCGACGAACGCCTCGGAGAGGAGAAACTCGAAGATAGGCTTTATCACCAATTTCATAGTGAACCTCTGATGGGATTGAGCAATTTTGAGATTATAGTGAACCTCTGATGGGATTGAGCAATTCATAGTGAACCTCTTGATGGTGCTTTTCATAATAGCTTTTCTGATGGGATTGAGCAATTTTGAGATTATCCCGAATGATACGGACCTTCTCCTCAGCCTCATTGAACACATCAGGACCGAAGAGTGACCTTTCTCCGGTTTCAGACCAATTTAGGGGAGTTCGGCATTTTCTCCCATATAGAACCTCAAAGGGAGCCATTTGCAAACTAGCTTGGTAGCTATTGTTGTAGGAGAACTCGGCGAGAGGGAGGTACTTTTCCCAACCCTTGCCGAAGGAGATAACACAAGCCCGAAGCATATCCTCAAGAACTTGGTTAACCCTCTCTGTTTGACCATCAGTTTGAGGATGATAGGCGGTGCTGAAGTTGAGGCGGGTTCCCATAGCATTTTGGAAAGCCTGCCAGAATCTGGATACGAATAGGCTCCCATGATCTGAGATGATCCTCAGTGGAACACCGTGGAGAGGAACAATGCGGGCAACATATAACTCGGCCAATTGTTTTGCATTTATGTCCTCGCGAACCGGAAGGAAATGGGCTACCTTGGATAGGCGGTCGATGAGGACCCAGATGGCATTGTTGCCCTTTTGAGACCTTGGAAAACCGGTGATGAAATCCATACCCACTTCATCCCATTTCCACTCGAGAATGGCTATAGGGCGAAGAGTACTAGCTGGTCTTTGATGTTCAGCCTTCACTCGGCGATAGACGTCGCATTCAGCAATATATTTGGCAATTTCCCGCTTCATGCGAGTCCACCAGAATGTGGGATGGAGGTCTTGGTACATTTTGGTGCTACCGGGGTGGATGGATATGGGAGATTCATGTGCTTCTTGGAGTATCAACCCCTTGGTATTTCCCGTCTTGGGCACCACAAGACGGTCCCCAAATTAGACAACACCGGAAGCATCAACGCAGAAACACTTGGCCTGCCCACTTGTAATATTCTTCTTGATCTTGCGGATGCCAGCATCATGTTGCTGGGCGGCCTTGATTTCATCCTCAAGAGTGGATTTGATCTCGAGGTTAGCTAGATAACCGGATGGAACAATCTCCAGATTTAACCTAGAAAATTCCTCGTGGAGAGCCAGTTGTGCATTTTCCAACATCATGGTGTTGCAATAGGCCTTGCGACTCAAAGCATCGGCCACGACATTTGCCTTGCCGGGCTGATAGTTGAGGGTCACATCATAGTCATTTATTAATTCCAACCATCTTCTCTGCCTCAAGTTCTGATCCGGTTGGGTGAAGGGATATTTTAGACTTTGATGGTCGGAGTAGATCTCGCAACGGTTGCCCAATAGGTAGGGCCTCCATTGCTTCAGAGCATGTACCACGGCGGCAAGCTCCAAATCATGAGTTGGATAATTTTGCTCATGTGGCTTGAGTTGACGGGAAGCATAAGCTACCACATGGCCTTCTTGCATCAAAACACAGCCCAAGCCATGGAGTGATGCATCACAATAGACGACAAAGTCCTTGTCGGTGTTGGGAAGGACAAGCACCGGAGTGGTAGTGAGCTTGGCCTTGAGAGTCTGTAAGCTTTCTTCAGCCTTGTCTAACAACACAAATTGTTTATTCTTCTTGAGGAGGTCAGTCAGTGCCTTGGCTATCATGGAAAAGCCCTCGATGAATCGGTGGTAATAACCCGCCAACCCGAGGAAACTTCGGATATCCTTGACGGACTTGGGAGTGGGCCAATCCAGGATTGCCTGAATCTTGTCTGGTATCACCGCTACTCCAGCATCTGACACCACGTGACCGAGAAAAATGAGCTCCTTTAGCCAGAACTCACACTTGGAGAACTTGGCATAGAGGCGGTGATCTCGAAGCTTGGTCAAGACTAGTCGAAGGTGTTCAGCATGTTCTTCTTCGGTTTTGGAGTAGACAAGGATGTCATCCATGTAAATGATGACAAACTTGTCGAGGTACTTGTGGAAGATGGAGTTCATCGGCCTCATGAATGTAGCCGGAGCATTTTTGAGGCCGAAGGACTTGACGGTGTACTCATATAGGCCATAGCGAGTAGTGAAAGCCGTCTTCGGAATATCCTCCTTTCGGATTTTAATGTGATGGTAGCCGGACCTCAGATCCATTTTGGAGAATACCGTTGCACCAGCTAGTTGATCGAATAGGTCCGTTATTCGAGGAATCGGGTACTTGTTCTTGATGGTCACCGCATTCAAAGGGTGGTAATTAACAACCAGACGAGGAACATTTGTATCCCTCTTCTTGACAAAGATGACCGGGCAGCCCCAAGGTGAGCTACTCGGCCGGATGAATTCCTTTTCTAGCAGCTCATCAAGTTGCTTCTTTAATTCAGATAGCTCTTCCGTTGGCATGCGGTAGGGCCTTTTGGAAACTGGGGCGGTTCCAGGAACCAACTCGATCACAAACTCCACGCTGCGATCCGGTGGCATGCTCGGCAATTCCTCTGGAAACACATCTGGAAAATCACACACCACAGCAACTTCATGCATTTCGGGTGGAGTGGTTCCTTCCAGGAAGCATAAGCTGATCTCCAGTGAGAGTGGAGTGGTTGCAGACGGAGCTGCGGACGAAGGTGACCAATAACTCACCAACCCTACGATTGGATGGATCACGGTGACAGACTTGGCGGCACAGTCCAGGTTGGCCTGAGATTTGACTAGCCAATCCATCCCCAGAATTACATCTAGCCCATCTCACTTCAGTGCTATCAGCTGGAACGGGAAAGACCAATAGCCTATGGTAATCTGGACTTCCGGAGCAACCCGTTTTGTGTGCCAACTAGAGCCTGTGGTCTTGACCACTAACGGGGAGTCCATGTTCAGAAGTGGAATTTGATGGTTGTGTGCAAAAGCTATTGATAGGAATGAATGCGATGCTCCAGAATCAAACAAGACTGAAGTAGGGTAATCATTGATTCGAAGCATACCCATGAGAACTCCGGGGTCCTCCTCAACACCTTCAGCCGAGACGTGGTTCAGGCGGCCACGGCTGACGGTGGTAGCCTTGGCGGCGGGGGTAGAGGGTGCTGGTGCAGGTGCTGCAGGAGCCGGTGCCTTCTGTGGACACTCCCTGGAGTAGTGCCCCGGCTGGCCACAAGCGAAGCAAGTGAGCCCCGGTGGTGCAGGAAGCCGAGGTCGAAAACCGCCTCCAGCCGAACCCAAGGTCGAAGTAGCTGGGCGAGGCGGAGGTGGCAAGTACCCGGTAGGCTTTGGCGCGAAGGGTGCCTTAGGCACAGCGCTGAAGGGCACAAATACCCGGTGCTTCTTGCCCTCAGAAGAAGAGGAGCCCTGGTTGTTGGTGGAAGCCGGCCTCTTGGAAGCCTCCAGCTCCTTCCTACCCTGCTCCATGGTGAGAGCCTGGTTGTAGAGCTCCTGGTTGGAGGTGAACTTGAAGGGTAGGAGCTCGTATCGGAGACGAGGTGCGAGCCCCTTGCGGAAGAGGTATTGCTTGTCCTCATCATTCGTCACGTCCCGCGGGGCGTAACGGGAGAGGTGGTTGAACTCCCGCCCATAGGCTTGGATGTCCATGCGTCCCTGGGTTAGATCCAGGAACTCCCTCCTCTTGAGGTACGCCGCATGGAAAGCGGCGCGGAAATCCTCCCAAGTGAAGACATGGCCCGCGGCAAACATTGCCACGTGGCTCTCCCACCAGGAGCCGGCAGCTCCATTCAGCAGATAGGTGGCGAAGTTGACTTGTTCCGCCACCGGAACATGAAGAGCGGCAAACTTGCGCTCTAGAGCCCGAAGCCAATCATCCGCATCAAGCGGCTCCTTAGCTTCAGAGAAGGTGGGAGGTTGGGACCGCAAAAACTCGGTGAGAGTGTTGCAGTCATTGTTCCTCCTGGCCCCTTGCTGCACTAGCTGCTCGAGCAGACGCTCATTTCGCAGCCGGTTCTGCTCAATGTCCATCAGAACCTCCGCCATTGAGGGTGGCGGCGGTGCATCAGGGTTGCTTTGTTCCCCACGACGGGTAGGAGCCATTCTGAAGATTTGGAACAAGGACATAGTTAGTAACCAAAATCCGACAGATAGGCTAGATCATTAGGGTCCTTGCAGATATAGAGATTTAAGATGCAATAACACAAAGACAGATTTAGGCAACCACGGTGACCTCACGTCATCGCGGCGATAGCAAACGAAAACAAGGTCTCGAGACATAAATGGACGGTAAGAACCCAACCCCGAGAACCTAAACTTTGTCACCAAGCTCAAAACAAATAGAGGTAAGAATCAGAGTAGAGCGAGTTGGATGAGGAATAAAAAGAATCCTAAGAAGTTTTCACAACTCATTTTTAGGTTATAAATAATTTTCAACTAGACTCGACATCGACCAATAGAAAGGGTTTCCTACAGGCAGTCCTGCTTTGATACCAACTTGTAGCGCCCCGACCCCAGAACTATACAGTGAAGCGTTGTGCAACCGGTCATGCTACACAATCGAGGGTTACTGGGTTTACCAATCCCAGGCCAAAACTCATTGGCAGGTGTGCTCGGAATGGATCATCGGCACACAACACCTCGATCATTCCATAAGCTCAAACATCGCTATCATGTATAGTAAAGAGACTGAGACTTGTGGAACAACTGGCACATTGCAGACTCTATGACACAAAAGCATATAGCAACTCATATAAGAGAAGATACAAATATTACACATCAAAAGGTCACAGACCATCAATTCATCAAGCGGAAGCGAAGTAGCGTTGTCTAATACAACAAGATGCAAATTATGGCCTAAGAGGCCTACAGATAACCATCACCCAAGCCAGCTTGTTCCACGGTCCCAAGCTGCCACCTAGGAACCCCGGACTACTAGTCGACGTCCACGAAGAACCCACCTAGCTGCTCGGTGTCGTCCTCCTCTGAAATACAAATATAAAGGCAGCAAAGAGAGACTGAGTACGAAGTACTCGCAAGTTTAGTAGGGCGATATAGGCCCGATGCTGACGGAGGCTCTAAAGCTGTATGATGTAGCTATTTTGCATAAAGCTAGATTTTCCATTAAAAAGATAAATAATGACACATGGCATTGACTACTCTGAATAATTTTCATAAAGGGGAAGAGAGTAAACTTTTCATATTCGGTTCTCATCGAACCTACTTGTAGCCATAACCACTCATCTCCACCAAAGGCACTCACTCGAATCACCCTCGAGGAACTGAACCTTTTGTCACTCGTTGAAATGCAACCTTTAGCTGCCAAATTTTTATTTAGGTTAAAGTTCTTTATGATCCCGTAAATCCATTCCCAAGGCGTCCATAACCATGGACACGGCTTTTCAAAAAGGTTTACCCTGCAGGGGTGTACTAATTTACCCACCGGTACCGTCCGGCTCACCTGGTTGGCCCTCTTCCGGGGAAGGCCGGCGAGTGGGCGCGGTTAAACCTTTACCTCGCATGAGACTATCCAAGAGTCATTTGTGGCCACAGGACAGGTTCAGTGCCTATTTCAACACCCTGCCCCATTGCCACGCCCTAAACACCACCATCCTCATCACTTCTTTTTCTGCTCACACACACGGCAAATGGAAAAGCGAACTAGAGGACCCTTGGATACGCCCGCACAAGTTATTTATTTAAAGAGGATTCCATATGTCCCCACCAATGGCAGCACGCTCAGACCTTGGTTCCGAAGACAGGAACTCGCACCTAGGGGCAAGAGTGAGGCCAAACACCATCCCCGATGGCAACTCACCCAAGCTGTAGCGCCCCGACCCCGGAATTATACAGAGAGGCTATGTAGTTGGCACAACCATCAATGTATAAAACAAAGATCGAGACTTGTGGAACAAACTGGCACATTGCATGACTCTACGACACAAAACATATAGCAACTCACATAATGAGAAGAATACAAATATTACACAAACAAAAGGTCATAGACCAACAATTCTTCAAGCGGAAGCGGGTAGTGTTGTCTAACAACAAGAAGCAAATATATGGCCTAAGAGTCCTACAATAAACATCACCCAAGCCAGCTTGTTCCACGGTCCCAAGCTGCCACCTGGGAACCCCAGACTAGTAGTCGACGTCCACGAAGAACCCACCTAACTGCTCGGTGTCGTCCTCCTCTGAAATACAAAATCATAGAGGCAGCAAAGAGAGACTGAGTACGATGTACTCGCAAGTTTAGTAGGGCGATATAGGCCCAATGACTGACGGAGGCTCTAAAGCTGTATAATGTAGTTCTTTTGCATAAAGCTAACTTTCATAAACCGAAACTGAAAAGACACATGGCATTCGTCTACTCAGAATATTTTTATAAAGGGGTAAGAGAGTATCATTATCATCTTCGGTTCTCGACGAACCTACTTGCAACCATCACCACTCATCTCACACAAAGGCACTCCCTCGACTCACCCTCGAGGAAATGAACCTTTATCACAAGTTTATTATGCAACCTCTAGCTGCCATATCAATTAGGTTAACGTTGTCTATGATCTTATATCCGATCCCAAGTCGTCCATAACCGTGGACACGGCTTTTCGAAAAGATTAACCCTGCAGGGGTGTACTATTTTACCCATTGGTACCGTCCGGCTCACCTGAGTGGTCCTCTTCCAGGGAAGGCCGGCAAGCGGGCGCGGTTAGACCTTTACCATGCATGAGGCTTACTCAAGGACCATCAGTGGCGGAAGGACAGGTTCAGCGCTCCCAGCGCCCTGCCCTACCGTCACGTCCTAAACATCACCATCCTCGTTCCTTTTCCACTCACACCACACACGCGCAAATGGAAATAGCAAACTAGAGGACCCTTGACAAGCCCCCCACAAATTATTCGGTCAGTAAGGCGCCCATACACCCACCAATGGCAGCACGCTAGTCTTGGTTCAAGAGGTAAAGAACTCGCACCTAGGGGCTAGAGTGAGGCAAAACACCATCCCCGATGGCAACTCACCCCAACCATCTTAGCATTTTAATTAAGCATCTCCATTATCCACCATGCCCGAATCATTCCATCATCATCAACAATTACGGAAATAATAACGGACATAAAGCATTTACCTAAGCATTGCTAAGCATAGCTAGATATATGAATACAGCAATTCTATCTTTATCTCGGCCAACACTTCAACCCTAGGTTTCGTAGGTAGGGATACATGTGATTGGCTTGGGGAAGAACATGCATTCATAGGATATTCTAATATTTACCAAAAGAGACATTTGAACCGCATGCAATATTATGGTGGATAAAATAAGTTTATCAAAACATAGGATGCTAGATGCCAAGAAGGTTAGGTTATCTCTTGCCTTGCTGCCCGGGCGTGAAGTACTGATCGTCGGGGTAACCCTCGACTCCGGAATCTATCGACACCCAAAAGAAATACAAAACACACATAAATCACAAGAACACAAGGTGCAATGCTCAATCACATGATGACATGTCAAATTGATGCAAGGATAGTATTATATAAATTAAAGGCACATTTAAATGGGGAGCCAAATAATTAGGGAAATTATTTGGAAGCAACCCCACATTTATCTTAGTGACCACGATCTTCATAAATTATTGAACTATTAGATAAATGGTTCAAAATGCATGAACAAGACATGAAAAGGTTAGGGTTTATCATTCCGATCATTTCGGTAATTTACTTGTAATTTTCGGAGCACCGATGAAGTAAAGCAATTTAAAAGGTTATTGGGATTTAGGTCTTGTAACCAATTCTAAGTTAGCATCAAAGCCCAAGGTGTTGTCATGAGGTGATACTAGCATATTTAGATAGCATTTGAAACACTGGTCAAATTGGTATAACATTTGCAGCCAAGGTGTTTAACGAAGGGAGGCTAAATTACAAAGTTCACAAGTTTTCAGCTAGGTTCGGAATTCATCCGGATTGGTCCGGAATATTCCGGATGGTCCGGAATAATCCGGGCTCATTCCGAGCCAAATCCGAGGTGACCTCAAAATCTTTCGGTTGGGGTTTCGGTTTCGTCCGGAAAGGTCCGGAAAAATCCGGTCGACCCGGAATCGATCCGGAATAATCCGGGTGATTCCGGACGACTCGATTCTTGGCAGAAAACGACGGCGGCGGCGGAACTCGCTCGACGCGAGCAAGAAGGAGAGGGAGAGGGAAAAGGGGAGGAGGCCTAAGAGGCGTGTGTGCTCTCCAGGAGCACTCCCGTGTGTTCGGAGAGGACGGGGACGACCGCGGTGGCCGGATTTCGCAGGGGACGGGCACGGCGAACGGCGGACCAACTCGGGAAGCCGAGCTCGATTAGCTCGACTCGAGGCCTCCCAGCAAGCGTCCTTCAGTGGGGAAGGTGGAGGAGGAGCAGGCGGAGCGAGTGGTGGCTTCGGCTTGCCCCAAGGTGGCCGGAGTCGACGGCGATGCACGGAGGACGGCGGCGGTGCTACGGCGTGTGGTGAGAGGAACGAGAGCTTTCCCTCGATCCGGAAAAAGGGGAGGAACGCGGAGGAGAGAGGAATACGGGGCAGGTGAGGCCGTTCACAGGCTTGCTAGCCCTCCATTTGCCACGGCGGCGTGCGGCATGGGCGCGCAGGAGGTGGCGGCATGGCGCCAGTGTCCATCGTCACTGTGCTTCATCCGGAATTTTCCGGATGGGTCCGGAAAATTCCGACTGGCCCGGAATTGATCCGGAAAAATCCGGGTCATTCCGGATGACCACAGTTTTGGCAGAAAAGCCAGAATTTGAAAGGGCTCCAAAACAATTCCAGGAAAATATGCAAAAATTCTGGGAGCTTCTCCGCAAGTTAAACTAGCTCAACACACATTTACTTGGCCTCTGAGCATCATGACGTGGCTTACCAATAACCAAGGCTAGGAACCACAATTGGAGTTTGAAGTTGAAAACAAATTGGAGGCCGAACATTTGGTTCCTTTGCAAAAGAGTGAACTTGTTGAACCACAAGGCCACCTGTTATGTGAAGGGTTGTACCAAGCTTGCATTTCAAGTTTAGAGTTTGGGAAGCTTGGGATTTCCTTTAACCATGTTTTCCAATGTCGTTTGTTAACACAAGAAAATTTGAAGATATGCCATGATGCAAACCTGAATGCCAAAAAGTGGAAAAATTCTTCGTATTTTTTTGTTACCAAGTTCGGGCTGTTACAAATCTACCCCCCTTACAGGAATCTCGTCCCGAGATTCTAGGCTTGAGTGAAGAAGGCGGGGTATTCCTGACGAAGACTAGTTTCTCGCTCCCATGTGGCTTCTTCTTCGGAATGGTTGGACCATTGGACCTTGAGAAACTTGATGGACTTGTTTTGGGTTTTTCTCTCCGCTTCATCCAAGATGCGGATAGGATGCTCGCGATAGGTCAAGTCCTCCTGAATGTCCAATGCCTCATGATCAACCCCACGGATGGGATCCTTGAAGCACCGGCGGAGTTGGGAAACATGGAACACATCATGCACATCCGGGAAGTTGGAGGGCAACTCAAGTTGATAGGAGAGATCTCCTCGCTTGGCTAAGATGGTGAAAGGGCCAACAAAGCGAGGTGCCAATTTGCCCTTGATTCCAAAGCGACGGACGCCGCGGAGAGGAGAGACTCGAAGATAGGCCTTATCACCAATTTCATAGTGGACCTCTTGATGGTGCTTGTCATAGTAGCTTTTCTGACGGGATTGAGCGGCCTTGAGGTTTTCCCGAATAACAAGGACTTTCTCCTCGGCTTCATTGATCACATCAGGACCGAAGAGAGACCTCTCCCCGGTTTCAGACCAATTGAGTGGCGATGGGGCAGGGTGTTGAAATAGGCACTAAACTTGTCCTGTCGTCACGATGACCCTTGGATAGTCCCATGCTTTGTAAAGGTTTAACCGCGCCCGCCCTGCCGGCTTTCCCCGGAAGAGAGCTAATAGCTAGGCAAGGGGTCGGACGGTACCGGTGGCTAAAAATAGTACACCCCTGCAGGGTTTAATCTTTTCGAAAAGCCGTGTCCACAGTTATGGACAAATCTTGGTGAGATAGGTGAGATCATAGAGAACCTGAACCTTTAATCAAATGGCAGCTAGAGGTTGCATAATCAACGTGTGATAAAGGTTCATTTCCTCGAGGGTGATTCGAGGGAGTGCCTTGGTGGAGATAAGTAGTGTTTCTGAATACAGTAGGTTCCCCGTGAACCGAAGAGAAAAGTGTTACCCTCTTATCCCCTTATGAAAACCTTCTGATTAGACGATGCCTTGAGTCCTAGTCTTCGGAAGGAAAAACCAGCTTTATGCAAAACAACCACTTATATAGCTTTGAAGCCTCCGTCAGCATCGGGCCTATATCGCCCTACTAATTCTTGCGAGTACGTCGTACTCAGCCTTGCTTTGTTGCTTATTATTTGTTTCAGAGGAGGACGCCACCGAACTGGGAGGTGGGTTCTACGTTGACTTCGACGAGTAGTCTGGGGTTCCCAGGTGGCAGCTTGGGACGTCATGGAACAGGCTGGCACGGGATGTTTATCTGTAGGCCTCTTAGGCCATAATTTGGATCTTGTTGTTTAGACAACTTTAATTTGCTTCCGCTTGTTGTAATGATGGGTCAGTGACCTCTGATGTGTCATTTGCTATCTTTCTCAATTATATGAGTTGAACTATGATATCTTTGTGTCGTAGAGTCTGTGATGTGCCACTTGTTCCGCAGTCTTGGTCTCTTTGTTATACGTGAAAGCGATGTCGGAGCTTATGGCATGATCGAGGTGTTGTGTGCCGATGATGTATTCCGAGCACGCCTGCCAATGTGTTTTGGCCTGGGATTGGTAACCCCAGTAACCCTTGATTGTGTAGCATGACCGGTTGCACAACGTTTCACTATATAACTCTGGGGTCAGGGCGCTACAAATTGGTATCAGAGCAGTACTGCCTGTAGGAAACCCGTTCTATTGGTCGAAGTTGAGTCTAGTGTAGTAAAAGTTATTTATGAACTGAAAAAGGAGTTGTGAAAACCATCTTAGGATTCTTTTTACTCCTTATCCAACTCGCTCTACTCTGAGTTATCTTACCCCTATTTGATTTAACGGTTCTCCTGATCGTCGGCAAATTCAAATCTTTAGGATCACGGGGTTGGGTTCTATCTTTAGTTACTGGTTAACTTTGCTCGTCTGCCAATTCTAAAGCCCGAAGGCAGGAAATGTTGCGGATCGTCAATAAATTCCCTTACTTTAGCCCAAGATCTTGAACCGAAGGTCCCGGATTGTGCTAGGGCTCAGGTGTAATGATTTATGAGGGTTGTCACCCATGTGAGCATTATGCTATTCGTGAGTCCCAGTGCATGAAGCTGATCTTTAACCTAAGATCTTGTCGTCAAATCCTGATATTAGTGGTCAAACCCTACGTCAGGTTGGCAAAATTTGAAGTTAGTCTTCAAACTCGAGGTTGCAGCCGTAATTGTTTTCCTCACCGATGCTCTTCTCTGTCACTAGCTTTAGCTAGGCTTTCTGTTAGGGAACCATCTAAATCACGACGGGATTGCTCTTAGCGAGTTTTTCCAGCAATAATTGTGTTTCCTCTAATAACACCCGTTCCTGAAACCCTTTCGGCACTAGTTGTCGGAAGAGTGCTAACAAGGGCTTCTGCATTATCTTGATATTGTTGCTAGCCCGTTTTCTTACTCTTAATCTGTTGTCCGACCTTTATCTGTCAGTTGACAGTCAAGTGTTATCGTGCATTGGTGTGTTCCGAAGCATGTTACCCTTGTGGTCCGTCAATACATTCCACATCGGGATGTTAGGAGAAACAAACTCCGGTACCAGGTCAAAGTATTGTAATCCGCAGAATAAGGGGCTTGTCTAGCCTTTGTTCTGTTCAACTTCGGAGTGTCACACTCTTTTATATCAAGAGGTCGTGCTTAGCCTCATGACGTACTCGATGAAGTGATACTCTTACCCTTCCTTATCCATCTACCTCCGAGCTACTCGGGCTCGAGATTGTTGAGGATGCATATTGATGTGGAAATCGGACATTCTTAGCAAATGATATTGCTTTGACGTCCAAGGACTTTGATGGCGCTCTTAGCATGATCGGTAATTTGATCATCAAGCCGAGTTTGACTGTGCTACCATGTCCCTTGTTCAGGTGCCCACCTTCGGTCAATGAGTTAGATTCGTGTCGAAACTCGAAAGACCACATCTGTTTCGCTTGGAAAAGCAAATTTCCTCTTGCACTCTAGCTTGTGTCCTAGAGCTTGACGCTGTAATCAATACTTGAGATCCTTACCTCTCGTTAACTGTTGTAACTCCTCCCTCGGACATGTCAAGTCTGAAATATCCGCACGCTTAACCAAATCTGAATCTCAAGCAGAAATGATGGTTGGTGTTCCTTAAGAGTATGACATAGGCCTTGTGTAAATCCGGCAAGTTGAGGTGGTGGTTGCCCTACTTAACTAGAAGGTCTATTGTGATATCCTCTTGCCTTTCGTAAAATCAAACCACTCTCCATGAGGATATTGTGCGACTTATTCTAGAGGTTGCCCTTATGGTCTCTTTGCAATCTTAAAGGTCCGACCTCCACTTGATGACCTATTGAAGCCTTTTTCGAAGCCTGATAGTGGTATCTAGAACATCGAGGAGAACATTAACGTGGTGTTGCTAAAAATGTCTCTCGGTCGTTTCTCCTATCCTCTGCTCGACCTTTTTATGGTCAAGTGGTTCCTAGTTTTCCCCAATGGCTTATGGTCTTGTGCAAAGTTCATATTTCCAACCCTTGGAGAAAACTTGTCTATCACCTTGAACCATCTTCTGACTTTTTCGTCAGCACGTCATGCTTGCTACCTTACTCCCTGCAACAAGGAAGATCATCGTGGGATCCAGAAGATCGTAGAAGTTAAGGGTTGTCATGTTTCCCTCCTCTCCCTCTTCCTACTCTAGGAATCTCGGGGCGAGATTCTTGTAAGGGGGATAGAATTGTAACAGCCTAGATTTGGTACCCTAAAAATTGAGCCAAATTTTCACTTTTTATTTTCATTGCATCATGGCATACATATTTAAATTGCTAAGTTAAATATTGCAAACAATGGAAATCATTAAAAGGAATCAAACACTTCCTAAAATTCCAAACCAAATGCAATTGTTCAAATTGGCAAAACCAAATATTCTTGAGTTTCCATATTTGTCGAGGAAGTTCCAAGAATGCATTTCATAATTATTTGGCAAAGTAAAATTCTTGCCAAACAATTAAATAAATTGGGACTTCAAAATTGAGTTAAACCAATTCTTAATTTGAAACCAAGTTAAAAATTTCAAAAATTCAAAATAAAATTATGGGGAGCTTGCTTATCTTATGATGAGTCTCCATGAATATTTTCAATTATTTTGAGAATGTTTAAATACCCCAAGTAAATGGATTTTGGAAATTATTAAAATTTGCCTTATTTAAAACACTGAATAAATGTGGTGCAAAACTTTTTAGTTTGCAACCCCAATTTTTGTGAAGCTTCTAAGTAAGATGGGGAGCCTACATGAATTTTTCCAGAATTATTAAAAGTGTTTAAGTTCCCCAATTTAAATCCTTAATGTGCTGTTGGACCCACTTGTAATTATTTTATTTTGGACCGAGGGGGTTTTGGCAAAATGCCATCGTCCCTGTCGCCACAGTCCCTCCACTGTGTGCCATGCCGCCGTGCCGCCGTCCTGCGCCTCGCTGCCGGGTCCCCCCTTCCCCTGCGTCGACAAGGAGGACCCCCACGACGCCCTGGACACCCACCTTCCTCCCCTGCCTCTCTCTCCTGCTCCTCGTCCTCTTTCTGTTCTCCCCCAAGAACCGTAAGCGGAGCTCAGACTCGCCGCCGTTTAGTCGCCGATGGAAGCGCTCCTGTCAAGATCGAAGAGGGGCACCAGCTCCGCCGGCTCCTCCTCTACCTCCACATGCACGGAATCGAGGCGGGATCGCCCCAATCCGTCATGCCAGCTTCGCCTTCCCCGACTCCGGCCGAAGCATCTCCGCACCGCCACCGTTGATCCTGAGCTCCCCCGTCCGCTCCGAGCCCCTGCCCGCGTCGAGGGTGAGTTGGCTACTCCCCTGGACATCGATGTCCTTCTTTTCCCTCCCTCCGTTCCCCGGTCGCCGTCGTTCCTTTAAGCACCGCCGCCGGTCGCCGTCGTTACCGACGCTCCGGTGACCCCAATTGGGCGGCGCCGCCACCGTTCGGTAGCCCTCGTCGAGGTGCGTCCGAAGAGCTCGTCCGCACGTCCCCGCGCACCCCCCATCGACGCACGCGTGCTGGTCATGCGCTTGGTCACCGCGCTCCCGCGCGCCGGTCTGCGCCTCCCCTTGGTCAAACCGACAGTGGGCCGTCGCGACAGCGTGGCCGCTGACGTGTCCCTGGGACCCAGCGGTCAGCGGGTGAGGCTAGCTCAGCCCCGGTGAAAAGAGTTCCAACCGTTTTCTGGGATTTATTTCTAAAAACAGAAAATGAACTAAACTTGCAAAATTCATATCAATTCAAATACTTATCAGAAAAATGCAATTAATATACCAAAATGCTCAGCAAGGAAATATCTATCTGTTAGTGACTTTGGTAGAATTATTTGACCAAAATAAATTGCCTTTATTTAATAAATACAGAAATGGCAGAATATAAATTGAATTTGGAAAATCCATAACTCTATGAATATTTGTCCAAAAATTATGGTTAAGCTCTTAAAATGTTCAAGAAAACAACATCTAAATGTTAGTTCCATTTTCCATGCAATAATGAGCCTTTAACTTGCTGTTTATTAAAATTCAAGAAAATGGCAGATTTAAATCAATTTTTGGGAATATCATAACTTGGTGAATATTACTTCAAAAATTGCAAATGATATACCAAAATGACCAGCAAAGCAAATGCTATCTACCTATGTTAATATCACAGCATGCAAACAAATTTTCCTTTGATGTTATTTTCGAAATGGTTAAAATGATTTAAATCGCATAACCGTTTAAATCACCATTTATTCGTCGTTGATCGGAAAATTGCAAACAAGGTACCAAAACGATCAGTGGAACAAGGTCTATCTAATAATGTCATTTTCATGCATTTAGGACCCATATTTCAGTACTGGACGTTTTGATAAATAACGCAAATCACTAAGTTAAAGATGGAGTTTTAACCCGCTAATTGCAATATTTATTTTAGGGGTTCCATTTAACTTGTGGGAGATGCCCAATATGATTTCAATGCATAATATGACCATATCATCATGATTGTGCATTGCACCTTGTATTCGTGTTATTTATTCCTTTCTTGTATTGTTTGTGTTTCGGTAGATTCTGGAGTCGAGGTTCCACCACAATACCTTGACAACCAGCGCGACCAGTACTACCAGCAAGGCAAGAGCTAACCTAACCTTCTTGGCATATCTCATATTACCCAAGTATTTTATCCACCATATTATTGCATTCGATTCTGGTGACAAGTTTGTGGTCAGTGTATATAATATCCTATCAATTGCATGTTCCCTGAACCATTATCTGTGTCCCCACCTATGAACCATAGGTTGAAGTGTTGGCCTGAGATAGTTCATATCTGTTGTATGTCATGCTTAGATATGCTTAGCCATGCTTAGTCGAATGCTAGAGTTGTCCGTTGATTATTTCCATACTTGTGAATTGAATGGAGTGCTCGGACAATGGTGGATACTTGTGTCAATAATTAATTTGATAAAAGGCTTGGATGAGTTGCCAACAAGGTCGTTGGTGTTTTGTCTCATTCTGGCCGCCTAGGTGTGAGTTCTTATCGACCGAACCAAGAACCGAGCGTGCTTCCAACGGTGGGGACATATGGAATCCCCTTTAACCGAATAATTTGTGCGGGCGTATCCAAGGGTCCTCTAGTTTGCGCTTTCCATTTGCGAGTGTGTGGCTGGTGATGAAAAGATGATGATGATGATGGTGATAGGAGTGGCGATGGGGCAGGGTGTTGAAATAGGCGCTGAACTTGTCCTGTCGTCACGATGACCCTTGGATAGTCCCATGCTTTGTAAAGGTTTAAACCGCGCCCGTCCTGCCGGCTTTCCCCGGAAGAGAGCTAATAGCTAGGCAAGGGGTCGGACGGTACCGGTGGCTAAAAACAGTACACCCCTGTAGGGTTTAATCTTTTCGAAAAGCCGTGTCCACGGTTATGGACAAATCTTGGTGAGATAGATGAGATCATAGAGAACCTGAACCTTTAATCAAATGGCAGCTAGAGGTTGCATAATCAACGTGTGATAAAGGTTCATTTCCTCGAGGGTGATTCGAGGGAGTGCCTTGGTGGAGATAAGTAGTGTTTCTGAATACAGTAGGTTCCCCGTGAAACGAAGAGAAAAGTGTTACCCTCTTATCCCCTTATGAAAACCTTCTGATTAGACGATGCCTTGAGTCCTAGTCTTCGGAAGGAAAAACCAGCTTTATGCAAAACAACCACTTATATAGCTTTGAAGCCTCCGTCAGCATCGGGCCTATATCGCCCTACTAATTCTTGCGAGTACGTCGTACTCAGCCTTGCTTTGTTGCTTATTATTTGTTTCAGAGGAGGACGCCACCGAACTGGGAGGTGGGTTCTACGTTGACTTCGACGAGTAGTCTGCGGTTCCCAGGTGGCAGCTTGGGACGTCATGGAACAGGCTGGCACGGGATGTTTATCTGTAGGCCTCTTAGGCCATAATTTGGATCTTGTTGTTTAGACAACTTTAATTTGCTTCCGCTTGTTGTAATGATGGGTCAGTGACCTCTGATGTGTCATTTGCTATCTTTCTCAATTATATGAGTTGAACTATGATATCTTTGTGTCGTAGAGTCTGTGATGTTCCACTTGTTCCGCAGTCTTGGTCTCTTTGTTATACGTGAAAGCGATGTCGGAGCTTATGGCATGATCGAGGTGTTGTGTGACGATGATGTATTCCGAGCATGCCTGCCAATGTGTTTTGGCCTGGGATTGGTAACCCCAGTAACCCTTGATTGTGTAGCATGACCGGTTGCACAACGTTTCACTGTATAACTCTGGGGTCAGGGCGCTACAGCTACCACCAAGGCTAGCTGCCCCAGGTCGTCAACTCTTGGAGGGTGATCTGCCCGACTCCAAGTGATAGGTTGTTCTGACCTTCTTAGCCATTGTGGAACTGTTGGTTCCACGTCATTGACTGCGTGAACTTTCAACTTCCTTGCTCACTTGGAGGTGCTGGTGGTGCAGACATGATAGCTCCCTTGACTCGGATGATGTGGCCGAGTTGTTATGTAATACTGCCCTTGATTATCATGAAGCTGCTTAGGGTTCTGCTGAAAGCCGCCCTGGTTCCCTTGCTGGTTTCCTCCACCATTGCTGGGTCCTAGGTTATTTCCGGCTCCCCCACCACAATTGCCAGGTCCTCCATTATTACCTCTATATCCATCATTTCTACCTCCATTATTGCCATCGTTTGCCGGGTTGTTTTTCCACTACTGCAGATCGACACATTGCTCTAGGGTATGCCCGCATCTGCCATTCCTGGCATGGCGAGGACACGGACTCTGCAAGATTTCTTGAGGAGTCGGTATGCGTGCCTGGTAACCTTGTGAGTTTTTGTCCCTGCGTCTGTTCCTCGAACTGGTGTTAGCTACTAAGTCGGAGTTGTCATACGGCCGCTTAGTCCCTCCATGATTTTGGTTCTGATGTTGATTTTGGTTTTGATTCTGACCACTACCACCTTGGCCCTTTCTGACTTCTTCCAGGTCCTTGGCAAGGTAATTGGTATGCCTTGGTTCAAACTGTCCTTCATACGCCCTAACTTCCAACATAGGGGATTAAAAGTGCAGTTCCTTTCTAGGACCATCAACACAGAGATTGGTGGGAGTCCTTGCGAAGAATTGATGATCTCGGAGACTCGCTTCATCCAATGCCTTGCAGATTCTCCTTTCTTCTGAACACATATCTCTAAGTCCTTAATGGTACCTAATTTCTTGCAGGTGCCCTGAAAGTTTTGAATGAAAGCGACCTTCAATTGTTCCCACAAGTTGATTGACCTAGGTGGTAAGTTTCTCATCCAAGCTTGAGCTGCTCCATCCATCATAAGGTACATAAACTTTGCACACAAATTGCCAGTTGCATTGCGAATACTCGTTGCCATCTCATAACTGCTGATCCAGGAAGTCGGATCCATATTGGGCTCATAACTACCAACTTTGCGCGGCTCCTTAAAGCTGCTTGGGGAGGACTCGGCTCTGATTGCTTCTGACAAACACTCTGGACTCGTCAAGGAAGGTGAACTTCCAGGCGAGTTACTTCTGTGATTGCACGAGTCGGCTGGACTCCTGGTGCTGCTATTGCTGGCACTGGCCCACCGACTCCTGCGGCTTCTGGGGCTCTGGCAGCGGCAGCTCTCCTATTCCGTGCTTCATCAACTCGTCTTTGAGCTTCCGAAGTGGTCGGCACATGTGGTTGATTCCTTGCCAGTTCGCGGCGTCTTGTGCTCGACGACCCGGCCGGATGAGACTCGTCGTGCTGGCTCCTTGTTCTGGAGTTGTACGGAGTTGAGTGAAGTCTGCTTGCATCTGGAAATTTAGGGTAAAGAGCTTGCTGCTGCAATGCCGTTTTCAACATGTCTATGGCGAGTTGTGCTTCCTGTCCCGTTGAATTCTCATTGAGTGGAATTCTCTCTAGTACCATGGTTGCTGCCTGTACATTATCCATTGGGTTTGAGTAATGCCCTGCAGGTGTATGAAACCTCTGCGGTGGTGGACCCATACTGCCGACTCCTCCTCCAGGTGGTGGGAGTGGTGCATTGGCTCCAGCTCCTGCTCCGACTCCTCCGTTTCCTCCTGGCGGTGGTGGTGGTGGTGGTGGTGGTGCTCCTGCTCCGGGTGCTGATCCTCCGGCTCCTACGCCTGGACCTGTTGGCGTCTGAAACAAGTTGGTTGGATTTATGTGAACTCCTTCGTGCAGTCGGCTCTGAGTCCTCCGATGCTGAATTGATGTGAGCTCTTGTTGGCGATTGCGCACTGCAGCTGCTTCAGCTTGTACACTCTCATGCTCTGACTGTATGCGGGCTTATTCAGCTTGTATGCGTGTTTGTTCTGCTTGCACGAGGGCTTGGTGCGCCACCAATCTGCGAATTGCTTCTGCAACATCTGCTAACTGCTTCTCTATTGCTTCACGAGCCGCGATCAACTCCTCTGCACGAGCCGCCGCATTGTCTGCCGTAATTTCCTTTGTTAGCAAGTTGGGGTCGAATTGACTTCCTCCACCACGTTCTCCACCGTTTTCTGGTCCGAACATGTACACTCCAACATGACGTGGGCGTGTTGGTGATTGCACGTATTCCTCCTCTATTCCATAGCCGAGTCGATCTTCAAATAATGGTAGGATTGACTCTGAATCAGCATCGTAATCAGGCTCTGAACCCGACTCCGGTAGCATCTCCAGTTCCTTTTCTTCGGCGACTATACCGACTTGTGATGTACCGACGAACTCCTCTCCATCGGACTCGATGATAGCTGTTGCTTCTGGAACAAATTCCAACTCGTTAGCATGGTTACCTGTGGTGCTGACCATGCCAACGAACACGTTGATTTTGCCGAAGATGAGCTGGTAGCCTCCCTCAACTTTATCCATCTCCGGGCTCCACCCGTAGTCGTCGATCTCGGTCTCGCCATACTGGTTGGTGTAGACCCTGCCGATAGCGAGTTTCTCCATAGCTCAGCGAGCTTCTCCCATGATCTCGACTCCTTTCATCACCGGCCCCACGGTGGGCGCCAACTGTCGTGGGGTTGTCACGGAAAGTACTTCCTCCAGGAAGCTAAGTTGTGGGGCCATTGGCGACTAGGACACAGGAATCATTAGTCTCGACAAGGTACAAGGAGTTTTACCCAGGTTCGGCCCCTCGTTTTAGAGGTAAAGACCTAATTCTTGCTTGTTCTTTATTGCTATGGATCTGATCTGGATTACAACATTCCGACTCCTCTAACTCGGGAGACGGGTTTGGTGTTTCTTGAGAGCTCATCGATCTAAGGTCCGGGGCCCTCCTTATAAAGGTGGTCGGGTCCCTGGACTTACAACCTATGCCGAGTTACACTTTAATACGGAGTCCTACTCTAGGTCTTCACCGTCCAAGTTGGTACTCCGGGTTGTATTGGGACTCCGGTCTCCGCCGGGTCCTTTCCCTTCTGCTAACTCGTAACGGGCTGGCCGGCTTGTTCCTTGTCCAGCCCATGTTGATTGAAGTGTAACCCGACTGGGGCCTCCTGGGTTCTGGCGGGTCCACTTTCCTCCTCCTCTTCCATCCCTTGGTTGATTGGAGTCCATGGACTTCCTCGCCACCCTTTGAAGTCCTTGCTTTCTTGCGGTACGTTGGAGTGCTTGACATGGTGATTGGCGTAGGTTGGCCTGCATAATCTCCCCCACCTTCGAAAAGCGTTGTCCTCGACACTAGCACGTCATCACCATGTGAATGGGGTATATGGATTTCCGTTGAGGTGGAAGTCATCATGCCGCCAATGTTACCTACGCGCATCAAAGACCAAGCAAACAATGTGTGTGCATGAATGTGGGGCCTATCGTGCATGACATGTCCAATCTTGATCATTACACCATTAGTACAACACAAGTATATGGAAGGTGATGCAAAAGCAAGGTCAATATGCAAGCAAGTCTCCGATACATCCTCAAAATGTGGGAACACAAAATCTCCAAGAGAATTTGAGAGTGCTATCGGGGCTATCTCACTTTGAAACATATATATGTGCACTATCGCAAGCAAAGCATCGGATAGAGAAATTGGTCAATATCTTTGTTGCAATAAGAGGAGAATTTGGCAAAAACACAAGAAGAGGGATGTCCAACACATCATCACCAATGGGCAAAGAACGGAAGCACTTGTGACAATACATGCTCAGAATATCAATATGGCAACACATAAATCAAGTTTGTGGCACATAAATCATCTAGATTAGTGCTCAATGAAAGGAAAGAGCAATTGTTCAATTTGTTGGATGCAAAACACAAGGAAAGTATTAAAACCGTGTTTAAAACCGAAACTCACAAGTATTATGCTCTCAAGAGCTCTTCTTGTCAACTTATGCTCAATTGAAGTTGACATTATCATGCGACGACCATTACACACGAAATTCCACACAAAAAATTGTGTGCATCTTATGTGAACACATCATCCATCATGATGCGTCTCTTCATTTGCACATCACCAAACACTCCAAAATCCAAAGAAAAGCACGAAACATGTGGTTGGCCAATGCGCGAAATAAAGGAAGGAAAATTCTCAACATGGCAATAGGAACAATCTCCAAATTTTGAGAAAGCTTTGTGGGCATTCTCGTAAGACATCATAGCAACATTATTGCCAACCAAGCATTGGAAATAAAAATTGTTCAACTTCTTGGATGCAACAATGGGAGTGAATTTAAAAGTTTCATAACATGGCATGCATATAGCAATATCAACACAAGTAGGTGATTCCACATGATCAACATTGGTTTGAAATGAGGTATCACATGGGAATATGAAAGAAGCATAGGTGACAACAAAAGTTTCACCCATAACATGTAAGCAATCACAAGTCATCATGTACACTAGTAAGATCATGTCATCAGCAACAGCCATATGCGTACCTTTGTAGTCCCGCTCATGTGAAGTAGGTGGTGTGGTAGTAGGGGCCTCCATGTGGCCGACTTATCCATCATGATGTAGACATGGGGTGGCATCATCTTCATCCTCTATGTACATCTTCTCCATAATAGACACCATAATGTCGAGGCTTGGCGTCTCATCATCCATGGAACCTAGTACAACCTGAGAGAACACACGAGAGGTAGAGGGTAAGTTGTTAGAAACCGAAATGTCCTTACTTGACGTATCAACTACCTCTCCGTACTCAAGTGGTGTATCACGCATTCCCTCAAAGTGTAATCACTCAACCTCACATATGGTGGAGGCACTCAACTCACTATCACTTTCACTCAAGTGGGCTAAGTGGCTCTCTACTCACATAGGATTGGTGCCATCTCAACATTCAAGCACATAGGGATAGGCTCAGTAGTCTCAACTCCATTCGCCACCTTGGTCGAAGGGAAACTCCCATGCTCAACCTCCTCAAACTTTTCGCCTCCAAAGGTGAATGCCATAGCTAGGGTGGGATTCATCACTCGACTCCTTTGCCGAACGGAACATCCCATGCTCGGCTTCTTCACTTGGTCGCCGCCACAAGTGGTAGCATCTTCAATGCTCGCCTCATTAGTCGAAGGGAAAATCCCATGCTCGACCTTCTTCTCACCATCTTCTTGGTTACCATCTTGTAGTGGAGTGGAGAATATGCTCGATGAGGTGTGATGTACGGGTTGCCCGATCTTCTCGGATTTGGGGGCGAGGAACACGAGGAACGCGGAGAGGAACGAGGGGAACAAGCGGATAAACACGGGGAAACAAGTGGATACACGGCAAAACCTGCAAGGTTGATCACCCGGCAACAATCCCCAAACAAGAGCCTCCGGATCTCACAATCCAAACCAATCTTACCCTTGATGAAACCAATTTCTCTTATTAGCTGGTCCACTGATCCAATAGAACATCAAAAGGAAGATTGGCTATTCCATACTAGAATCTCTACGAGAAAGAGTAGGCAAACATTAGAGGATTCATCTCCACAAGCGGAGTGGAAGAGGGGTGTCGGCACAGTGGAAACTAGGGTACCACGGGCCGGCCTGCCAGGGCCCACAACATTCTTCAGAAGATTTCGCTAAGGACCAGGCTCTCCAAGCCTGGCGAGCCTCGCGAGGGGTTTTCCCTCGCGAGGGACCTCTCCCCCTCGCGAAGGGTTTTTCCCTCGGCGAGGGACCTCTCCTCGAGAGGGCATCTCGGATGCCACCTGCAAATTCTACTAAGGACCAAGCCAAAAGGCTCGGCGAGGCTTTCGGCCTCGCGAGGGTTCCTTCCTCTCAAAGCTAGCTCTGCCTCCGCGGCAGAGCGCACATGGGCTCTGCACCCTCCGCAGAGTGACGACCGCGCCAGCGCGCGGTGACGGCAGCGCCACAGTTGCCTTTCTTATGTATAAAGGAGTCAACAAAAGCTGCACCAAGCAAAGGAGCCCCAAGGATTGCCACTTTGGTGATAAGGGAACCGTCTGCAGCTACCCTCCAAGGGCGACGTCACCGTGGGACCAATCCCACCTCTACAGCGCCAGCCCACCGTCCTGGTTGGACGGTGGCTTTTCCAGCTTTGGTGACACCGCCCCTGCCATGGACCGCGTCCATGGACTCCACCTTTATTGTGAACATGTCCTCCTCCTTCGTTGCCATGTGGTAGCCCTTCCCGCCAAAATATTTGGGGGAAGAGGTCCGAGACACCTATAAAAGGAGGGGGAGCACGTTCGGGCAAAGGGTTCGATTCTCCTTCGGTTCACAATCCTGGAGCTTAGACCAAAACCCTAGATCTAAGTTCTGAAGTAGCCATTGTAGCCACCTTGAGCTCGCCAAGCTCCCTCTGTACTGAAACCTCTCCAAGCAAGTGCAATACTTCCGAAGCAGGACGTAGGGGTTTTACCTCACCTGGAGGGCCCTGAACCTAGGTAATACCGTGCGTTCATCTCTGCAGTGCTGTCCCACAGCGAGCTCGACGAGCACCGTCGCCGAGGCACGTTGAGGGTTGTTTGATTCTGTGTTCAGCCCCTTACTCGATCCTTGTGAGACACACCTAGTTCCTGGGACAGTTCTCCGACATTTCGCGCGCCAGGTAGGGGGCTGAGGCGCATCTGCAACCTCGACACAGCCATGGCCGGCATCTCTCGCGCCGAACGTCTCGCTCGCCGGACGGCCAGCGCCGCCACCGCTCCTGCTGGCAACCCGCGCGGCCGCCCGCGCGAAAGTGCTGCTCCAGCTTCTGAGGACGACCTCGGCGAAGACCCCGAGCCCCGCGTCGAGCCGTCGACCTCGAGCCCCGCGTCGAGCAACCGGAGGACGATGACATCGACCACGCTGAGGACGACCTCGGCGAAGACGAGGCTTCCTCCCTGCACCCGTCGCGGGACCGTGCTGCCTCCTCGCTGGGACGCCCTGCGCCCAGCCCGGCGACTGCGCTTCTCATGGCGCAGGAGCTGCTGCAGTACCGTCCCACGTCGGAGGCCCAGGAAGCCTGGCTCAACCGCCTCTCCGAGCTCGTCGGCGCCGCTCGCGTCGCCGCTCCTGCACCGTCCTGTTTGCTGGTTCTCTCTGCACGTGCAGGGGATGTGGCGCACCGTGCGCCGCATGCACCTCCTCGTCACCCCGCGCCCGCTCCAGCTCCACCAGCTCCACAGCAACCTGCTCCAGCCGGGGCTCCTCCTCGCGACAACCGCGCTGCATCGCACGCGTCGTCGCCGCATGACTGCCAAATCGTGCAGCGAGCCCCGGAGGACGCACGCGTGAGCATCGAGCGCCACCAGGATCGCCACAACCGCGCCGTCCATGACGTCGCCATCGCGGGGCGCCACCTCCGCGCCACCCTCTTCAACGGCCCGGTCACCTACGGCACGACGGTTGCATTCACTCGCAGCCTCCGTCGCGTCGTCTGGCCGGTCAAGTTCAGGCCGGATCTTCCTCCGCGCTACGACGGCAAGAACAACCCCTGGAGTTCCTGCAGCTCTACACCTTGGCCATCCAGGCCGCAGGAGGTGACGACAAGGTCATGGCGAACTGGTTCCCCATGGCCCTCAAGGACTCCGCGTCCTCGTGGCTCACGAATCTCCCCGCCGAGTCCATCAACACCTGGGAGGACCTCTGCCGGTGCTTCGTCGCCAACTTCAAGGGCACGTACGAGCGCGGCCTCACGTACAACGACCTCCGCGCTGTGCGCCAGAAGCCTGGCGAGACCCTCCGCAAGTACATCCAGCGCTTCAGCCAGGTGCGCAACAAGATCCCCAACGCCACCGACGTGTAGGTCATTTCGGCCTTCCAGGCTAGGGTCACGGATGTGCGGATGCTCGAGAAGCTTGGCATCCACGATAACATCACCACCATCGTCAAGCTCTTCGACTTGGCGGACAAGTGCGCCAAGGCTGAGGAGGGCCGCTTGTTCGTCAAGAGCGAGCCAGGGGACCCCGCCGAGGGATCCAAGAATAATAAGAAATCAACCGAGAAGCGCAAGACCACTGCGGTCCTCGCGGCTGAGCCTGACGCCAAGCAGCGTCGCGCTGCCCCTCCAGCCGCGGACCCCGAGAAGAAAGATGATCACCCCTTCTGCATCTACCACAACAGGCATTCCCATGCACCGAGGACTGCTACGACCTCAGGAGGCTCGCGAGGCTCGTGAGGCCAACGAGCGGCAGCGAGGTCGCGGCGGCCGCGGCGGCGGCCGCAAGGGGCGACGCTGGAACAACAACTACGACGACAACAACAGCAGAACCCTCAGGCCAACGCCGCCCAGCCCACGAACGACAACATCCCTGCCGAGACTCCTGAGGGCTACCAGGTGCCTCCCGGGGCCGCTTGCATCCTCGGTGGGGCTCAGGCCCCCAGCTCCAAACGCCACTTCAAGCAATTCGCTCACGAGGTCGTGGCAGCTCTTCCCGAGGTTGAGGCCTCCAAGCCCCTCAAGTGGTCCCAGTGCCCCATCACCTTTGACTCCGCCGACCACCCCAAGTCCACCGCGACTGTTGGCACCATCTCGCTGGTCTGCACTCCCACCATCAACAACATTGCAGTCTCCAAGACGCTCATCGATGGAGGTGCAGGCCTCAACGTCATCTCTGTCGAGACATTCGAGAAGCTGCAGGTGCCCTACGAGCGGCTCATGCCCACCAGGCCCTTCTCGGGGGTGACAGAGGGTCTCACCACCCGTTTGGGGCAGGTGAGGCTCGCCGTCACTTTCGGCACCCAGGCCAACTACCGCACCGAGCTGATCGATTTCGACGTCGCGCACATCGGCCTGCCCTACAACGCCATCCTCGGCTACCCCGCCCTCGCCAAGTTCATGGCAGTGACCCACCACGCCTACAACCTCGTCAAGCTCCCTGGCTCGGGTGGCACCATCGTCATCCGCGGCGTGGTCTCGGACGCCCTGTATGCTGCGCAAGTGGCCTACAAGGCTGACGCGGTGGCGTCACCCGCTGACGAGGATGAGGAGCCCCTCCCGAGGCCCCCTGCGAAGAAGAAGCACCTGTTCTCTCAGGAGAAGGCCGCGACGAAGCAAGTGCCTCTTGAGGCAAACGGCTTGGGGGCTAGCGTCACCATCGGCGCCAACTTGCCTCCCAAATAGGAAAGCGCGCTCGTCGCCTTCCTCAGGGCAAACTCTGACATGTTCGCATGGACACCGTCAGATATGTCTGGAGTACCGAGGGAGGTGATCGAGCACCACTTAGCCGTGTGTCCAAACGCACGCCCCGTGAAGCAAAAGGCGCGGCGCCAGGCGCCAGAGAAGCAAGATTTCATCGTCAAGGAAGTAGAGAAACTGAAGAAGGCCAGCATCATCAAGGAAGTGGTCCATCCCACTTGGCTCGCCAATGGTGTGGTCGTACCCAAACACACCGGAGGAAGCCGCCTCTGCATCGACTTCACCGACCTCAATAAGGCCTGCCCCAAGGACCCCTATCCCCTCCCGAGGATCGACCAGATCGTGGACTCCACCGCCGGCTGCGCGCTCCTCTGTTTTCTGGATGCCTTCTCTGGTTACCACCATATTAAGATGGCGAAGGAGGACGAGGAGAAGACAACATTTCTCACCCCTTGTGGTGTGTTTTGCTACGTCTGCATGCCCTTCGGCCTAAAGAACACCGGCGCCATTTCCCAGCGCCTCATGAGGATCGCCTTGGGGGCTCAAATGGGGAAGAATGCAGAGGCCTACGTCGACGACATCGTGGTCAAGACTCGCGAAGAAAACACACTCATCCAGGACCTCGAGGAGACCTTTGCCAACCTGCGCAAAGTAAACATCAAGCTGAACCCCGCCAAGTGCGTCTTCGGGGTCCCTTCAGGCAAGCTCCTCGGGTTCCTGGTGTCTCATTGCGGCATCGAGGCAAACCCTGACAAGATCAAGGCCATAGAAGAAATGCAGCCCCCTCGTCGCCTCAAGGACATGCAACGCCTAGCGGGATGTATGGCCAGCCTTGGCCGTTTCATCTCCAAGTTCGGCGAGAGGGCGCTTCCGTTTTTCAAGATCATGAAGAGGTCCGGTCCTTTCAAGTGAACCCCTGAAGCAGCAAAGGCCTTTGAGGACCTGAAGAAATACGTGGCGAGCCCACCCATCATGGTTGCCCCACGCCCTCGCGAGCCTCTGAAGCTGTATCTTGCAGCCACTCCTCAGACGGCAACCGCGGTCTTGGTGGCTGAAAGGGAAGAGCCAGTCCTCGCCAAGCAGAGTCCTGCCCCGCCAAGCCCAGAACCCCCCGACAAGGAAGCACCCTCGTCAACCCTCCAGCCTCACGCCGAGCCTCTACAAGTGGGGCCCCAAGAAACCCTCGCCGAGGACTCCACCGAGCCTCAAGAGGAGCCAGCCGCTGCCGCGCCAACAACCGCCCTCGTCGAGCATCCCGTCTAGTTCGTCAGCACAGTGCTGCGGGACGCTCGCGAGCGCTACCCCATGCAGCAAAAGCTCCTCTTCTCGCTCCTCAGCGCCTCCAGGAAGCTGCGCCACTACTTCCAGGGTCACCCCATCAAGGTGGTCAACTCATACCCACTGGAGCAAGTCCTGCGCAACCCAAACGCGACAGATCACGTCGCAGGCTGGGGCATCAAGCTACAACCTTTCGAGCTGGAGTTTGACACCACCAGGGTCATCAAGGGCAGGGCACTGGCTGATTTCATGGCCGAATGGACGGACACGCGTGAAGAAGAGCCTCAAGAGGAGGAACCCGCAGCCTCAGGAGGGACGGAACCAGGCCACTGGACCATGCACTTCGATGGCGCCTTCGCGGCCCAGAGTGCAGGGGCTGGTGCTACTTCACCGACAGGCGACAAGCTCTACTACGCCGTCCAGCTGTGCTTCAAGGACAACGACAAGGTCTCCAACAACATCGCTGAATACGAAGGCCTCCTCGCCGGGCTCAGAGCTGCCATTGCCCTCGGCATCAAGCACATCCTCATCAAGGGCGACTCTCAGCTCCTCGTCAACTTCTCCAACAAAAGCTACACGCGTAAGGACACCTACATGGTGGCCTACCTTGAAGAGGTACGCAAACTCGAGAAGCACTTCAGAGGCATGGAGCTCAAGCACTGTAGCGCCCCGACCCCGGAATTATACAGAGAGGCTATGTATTTGGCACTGCCATCCATGTATAAATCAAAGATCGAGACTTGTGGAACAAACCGGCACATCGCATGACTCTACGACACAAAACATATAGCAACTCATATAATGAGAAGAATACAAATATTACACAGCAAAAGGATCACAGATCCAACAATTCAACAAGCGGAAGCGGGTAGTGTTGTCTAACAACAAGAAGCAAATATATGGCCTAAGAGGCCTACAATAAACATCACCCAAGCCAGCTTGTTCCACGGTCCCAAGCTACCACCTGGGAACCCCAGACTAGTAGTCGACGTCAACGAAGAACCCACCTAGCTGCTCGGTGTCGTCCTCCTCTGAAATACAAAATCATAGAGGCAGCAAAGAGAGACTGAGTACGATGTACTCGCAAGTTTAGTAGGGCGATATAGGCCCAATGACTGACGGAGGCTCTAAAGCTGTATATGTATTTCTTTTGCATAAAGCTAGTTTTTAACAAACCGAAACATAAATGACACATGGCATTCGTCTACTCAGAATACTTTTCAAAAAGGGGTAAGAGAATAACATTTGTCATCATTGGTTCTCATCGAACCCTTTTGTAACCAACCACTCTCATCTCCACCAAGGCACCCCCTCGAATCACCCTCGAGGAAATGAACCTTTGTCACACGTTGATTATGCAACCTTTAGCTGCCATATCAATTAGGTTAATATTCTCTATGATCTTATCGTCTATTCCCAAGTTGTCCATAACCGCGGACACGTCTTTTCAAAAAGATTAACCCTGCAGGGGTGTACTATTTTACCCATTGGTACCGTCCGGCTCACCTAGTTGGCCCTCTTCCGGGGAAGGCCGGCGAGCGGGCGCGGTTAGACCTTTACAAAGCATGAGGCTTACTCAAGGACCATCAGTGGCGGAAGGACAGGTTCAGCGCTCCCAGCGCCCTGCCCCACCGTCACATCCTAGACGCCACCATCCTCATCAATTCCTTTTCCGCTCACACACACGGCAAATGGAAAACTCGAACTAGAGGACCCTTGACAAGCCCCTCACGAATTATTTGGTCGGTAAGGCGCCCATACAACCACCAATGGCAGCACGCTAGTCTTGGTTCAAGAGGTAAAGAACTCGCACCTAGGGGCTAGAGTGAGGCAAAACACCATCCCCGATGGCAACTCACTCAAGCCGTCTTAGCATTTTAATTAGCATCACAATTATCCACCATGCCCAAATCATTCCATCAACATCAATTAAATATGGAATTTAATAACGGGCATAACTAGTATCTACTTAAGCATGGCTAAGCATAGCTAGCATATGAATACAACAATTCTATCTTTATCTCGGCCAACACTTCAACCCTAGGTTTCATAGGTAGGGATACATGTGATTGGCTCGGGGAAGAACATGCATTCATAGGATATTCTACTATTTGACAAAAGAGACATTTGAACCGCATGCAATATTATGGTGGATAAAATAATTTGATAAAAACATAGGATGCTAGAATGCCAAGAAGGTTAGGTCATCTCTTGCCTTGCTGCCGGGGCGCGTAGTACGGCTCGTCGAGGTAAGTAGCGTTAACCTCGACTTCGGAATCTATCGATACCCAAAAGAAATAAAAGGCACACATAAATCACATGAACACAAGATGCGATGCTCAATCACATGATGACATGTCAAGTTGATGCAAAGATATCATTATATAGATTAAAAGCAAAATTAAATGGGGAGCCAAATAATTAGGGAAATTATTTGGAAAACGCCTCAATTTTAACTTAATGTCCAATTGTTCATAATGGTCACATTATTTAGAAATTGCTCAAATATGCATGAACATGACATGATTAAAGAGGTTTGGTTCTTATGATCACTTCGGTGTCTTAATGGTAATTTTCGGAGTACCGATGATTGAATAGCAATTTAAAAGGTTATTTGGATTTAAGCCTTTTTATCAAATTAGGAAGAACATCAAATAAGTATTTGTGATCATGATGTGACATTAGCATAGTTGGATAGAAATTGAATTGCTGATCAAATTGATATATCACTCTCAAGATTTGGCTTAACATTTAACAAGTTATGAAACATTCAAACTTAACACAGATTTTCGGAACTTCCGGTAAGTGGGCCGGTAGTACCGGTGTAGCGGTACTTCCGGTCCTACCTCCGCTTATGGTTCGAAACATCCAGTACCGAAGAAGAAAACTTCCGGTGAAGTGCCCGGTAGTTCCGGTGTAGCGGTACTGCCGGTGCCACTTCCGGAGCTACTTCCGCTTAAAAACAGAAAGGTCTAGTACCGAAGAAGAAAACTTCCGGCTCTACTTCCGCTGTTACTTCCGGTGTACCGGTACTACCGCTGGTACTTCCGGTTAACGATTTGAGCACGGCAATGGCGAGGCGCGCGGTGACCACGCGCACGTCGTGCACGCACGCGGCCACGGGGTGGTGCCTAGAGTGCGTAAAGGAGCGCATTAGCCGCGCGGGACGACGGCGAACTGAGAGGTAGCGGCGCCGCCCTCTATTGGTCGCCGGAGCGGGGGCACGACGGCGGCCGGCGGAGGCGCGAACGGAGCTACGGCGCCGCGGTGCTAGAGAGGGAGAGGGGGAGAACGACGACGTCCAGGAGGGAGAGTAGCTCGCCAGGAGCACGAAACCGGAGACGGGGAGGCGCGGGGAGGTCGGTCGGCGACGATGGCGTGCTCGCATGGCGGCAGACGGAGGCGGGGAAGAACGGAGCAACGGCGGCGATTCCGATCGGCTCCGGCCGATTCCTTCGGCGGAGAGGTAGAGTAGATCCCGGTGGATCTTCTCCACCGCTTAGATTCGGACGGGGAGGCTCCAGGCGGCGGTGGCTTGGCGGCGGCTCCGGCGGAACGGCGTCGGCCAGGGAGGTGCTAGGATTAGGGCTAGGGCTCCTGTGCGTGGGGAAAAGGATTGAGGATAGAGAGGGGAGCAGGTGAGGGTCACGGGGGTTCATTTAACCCTAGGGGGCACTGCAGCGTGCGGGGGAGCAGGTGCGGCCATGGCGACAGTGTGCGCCACTGTCGCCGCAGGGAAAACGGTGGCCCGGTACTTCCGGTCCAGAGACCGGTAGTTCCGGTGGACCAAAATAAACAGAAATGCCCTTTCTATTTGGACCTCAAAACAATTCCAGAAAAATATGCAAAAATTCTGGGAGTGTCTCCACAAGATAAACAACTCACTACACAACTTCTTGGACTTTTGAGCAAGGTGGCATGGCTCACAAGTAAACAAAAGCTAGAAACCACATTTAAAGGCATAGGGAAAAAGGGGACACATTGGAGACCAACCATTTGGTTCTTGTGCATTGGTGAACTTGGGGAACTAGTTGAACCATATGGTCACCTGTCATGTTAAGGGTTGCACCATAGCTTGCATTTCAAGAAGTAAATGTTTTGGGAAGTTTGGCTTCCCTCTTTTTATTGTTTCCCAATTGTGGTTTGTTAACACAAGCAAGTTAAAGAGATGCCATGATGCAAACATGAATGCAAAAAGTGGAAAAATTATTCGTATTTTTCATAACCAAGTTAGGGCTGTTACGATTCTACTCCCCTTACAGGAATCTCGTCCCGAGATTCTAGGCTTGAGTGAAGAAGGCGGGGTATTCCTGACGGAGACTAGTTTCTCGCTCCCATGTGGCTTCTTCCTCGGAATGGTTGGACCATTGGACCTTGAGAAACTTGATGGACTTGTTGCGGGTTTTCCTCTCCGCTTCATCCAAGATGCGGATAGGATGCTCGCGATAGGTCAAATCCTCCTGAATGTCCAATGCCTCATGATCAACCCCACGGATGGGATCCTTGAAGCACCGACGGAGTTGGGAAACATGGAACACATCATGGACATCCGGGAAATTGGAGGGCAACTCAAGTTGATAGGAGAGATCTCCTCGCCTTGGATAGACGGTGAAAGGGCCAACATAGCGAAGGGCTAATTTGCCCTTGATTCCGAAACGACGAACGCCTCGGAGAGGAGAGACTCGAAGATAGGCCTTGTCACCAATCTCATAGTGGACCTCTTGATGGTGCTTGTCATAATAGCTTTTCTGACGAGATTGAGCAGCCTTGAGGTTTTCTCGAATGACACGGACCTTCTCTTCGGCCTCATTGATCACGTCAGGACCGAAGAGTGACCTCTCCCCGGTTTCAGACCAATTGAGAGGAGTTCGGCATTTTCTCCCATAAAGGACCTCGAAGGGAGCCATTTGCAAACTGGCTTGATAGCTATTGTTGTAGGAGAACTCGGCGAGAGGGAGGTACTTTTCCCAACCCTTGCCGAAGGAGATGACACAAGCCCGAACCATGTCCTCAAGAACTTGATTTACTCTTTCAGTTTGACCGTCGGTTTGAGGGTGGTAGGCGGTGCTGAAGTTGAGACGGGTTCCAAGAGCCGTTTGGAAACTTTGCCAAAACTTGGACACAAATAAGCTTCCACGATCAGAGATGATCCGCAAAGGAACCCCGTGCAAAGGGACAATCCGGGCCATATACAAGTCGGCAAGTTGGCTTGCTCGAATATCATCACGGACCGGAAGGAAATGGGCAACCTTTGACAATCGGTCGATGATGACCCAAATAGCATTGTTGCCCTTTTGTGACCTTGGAAAGCCGGTAATAAAATCCATACCAACCTCATCCCATTTCCACTCGGGAATGGCTATGGGGCGGAGGGTACCGGCTGGTCTTTGATGTTCAGCCTTCACTCGGCGACAGACGTCGCATTCTGCAACATACTCGGCGATCTCGCGCTTCATGCTAGACCACCAGAACTGAGGTCGCAGATCTTGGTACATTTTTGTGCTACCGGGGTGAATAGAGATGGGTGACTCATGAGCTTCAGAGAGTATCAACTCCCTCATATTTCCACTCTTGGGCACCACTAGACGGTCACCGAAATAGACAACACCGTTGTCATCAACCGAGAAACAGGCTGCCTTCCCATTAGCTATCTTCTCTTTGATCTCGAGGATTTCAGGATCATTTTGCTGGGCGGCCTTGATATCATCCGCAAGAGTAGGCTTGATCTCGAGATTAGCTAGGAAACCGGAAGGAACAATCTCCAGATTCAACCTAGCAAATTCCTCGTGGAGAGCCGGTTGCGCCTTTTCAACCATCACGGTATTGCAATAGGCTTTGCGGCTCAGAGCATCCGCCACGACATTTGCCTTGCCGGGTTGATAGTTGAGGGTCACATCATAGTCCTTTATCAATTCCAGCCATCTCCTCTGCCTCAAGATCAGATCCGGCTGGGTGAAGAGATATTTCAGACTTTGGTGGTCGGAGTAGATCTCGCAACGGTTGCCCAAGAGGTAGGGCCTCCATTGCTTCAGAGCATGTACCACGGCGGCAAGCTCCAAATCATGAGTTGGATAATTTTGCTCGTGTGGCTTGAGTTGACGGGAAGAATAGGCGACCACATGGCCCTCTTGCATCAAAACACAGCCCAAGCCCTGGAGTGAGGCATCACAATAGATGACAAAGTCCTTGTCGGTGTCGGGAAGAACAAGTACCGGGGTGGTGGTGAGCTTGACCTTGAGGGTTTGGAAACTCTCTTCAGCCTTGTCTGACCACACAAATTGTTTGCCTTTCTTGAGGAGTTCAGTCAGCGCCTTGGCTATCTTGGAGAAGCCCTCAATGAATCGACGGTAGTAACCCGCATATCCAAGGAAACTTCGGATATCTTTGACGGATTTGGGAGTTGACCAATCCAGGATTGCCTGAATCTTGTCTGGTATCACCGCTACTCCGGCAGCTGACACCACATGACCGAGAAAGATGAGCTCCTTCAGTCAAAACTCACATTTAGAGAACTTGGCATATAGACGGTGGTCTCGAAGCTTGGTCAAAACAAGTCGGAGATGCTCAGCATGTTCGTCTTCGGTCTTGGAGTACACAAGGATGTCATCGATGTAAATGATGACAAACTTGTCGAGGTACTCGTGGAAGATGGAGTTCATTAGCCTCATGAATGTAGCCGGAGCATTAATGAGGCCGAAAGACATGACGGTGTACTCATATAACCCATAGCGGGTAGTGAAGGCCGTCTTCGGGATATCCTCCTTTCGGATTTTTATTTGATGGTAGCCTGACCTCAAATCCATCTTGGAGAATACCGTTGCTCCAGCTAGTTGATCGAACAAGTCGGTTATTCTAGGAATTGGATACTTGTTCTTGATGGTCACCGCATTAAGAGGGCGGTAGTCAACGACCAGACGAGGAACATTTGTATCCCTCTTCTTGACAAAGATAACCGGGCAGCCCCAAGGTGAGCTACTCGGCCGGATGAATTCTTTTTCCAGCAGCTCATCAAGTTGCTTCTTCAATTCAACTAGCTCTTCCGTTGGCATACGGTAGGGCGTTTTGGAAACTGGGGCGGTTCCCGGAACCAACTCAATCACAAACTCCACGCTGCGATCCGGTGGCATGCCGGGCAATTCCTCCGGGAAAACATCGGGGAAATCACACACCACAGCGACTTCAGACATATCAGGCAGGGTGATTCCTTCCAGGAAACATAGACTGATCTCCGGCGAAAGAGGAGTGGCTGCGGAAGGAGTTGCAGAAGTTGGGGACCAGTAACGCACTTCACCATACCTTGGGTGGAACACTGTGACAGTCTTGACAGCACAATCTAGGTTGGCCTGATATTTTACTAGCCAATCCATGCCCAGAATAACATCGATACCCTCTGACCTCAGGGCTATCAATGAGAACGGAAAAGGGACGGACCCTACGGCTATTTGAACATCGGAAGATATCCAATTGGTACGCCAACTAGAGCCTGGGGTCTTGACCACTAATGGGGAATCCATCATTGCAAACGGTATTTGATGGTTGTGTGCATATGATATGGATATGAACGAATGTGAAGCTCCAGAATCAAATAATACTGAAGCTGGATATGTATTGATTCGGAGCGTACCCATAAGGACTCCGGGGTCCTCCTCAACGCCTTCAGCCGAGACGTGGTTCAGGCGGCCACGGCTGACGGTGGTAGCCTTGGCGGCTGGGGTAGAGGGTGCCGGTGCAGGTGCTGAGGGATACGATGCCTTCTGGGGACACTCCCTGGAGTAGTGCCCCGGCTGGCCACAAGCGAAGCAAGTGAGCCCCGGTGGTGCAGGTAGTCGAGGACGAAAACCGCCTCCAGCCGCACCCAAGGTCGAGGTAGCTGGGCGAGGCGGAGGTGGCAAGTACCCGGTGGGCTTCGCCGCGAAGGGCGCCTTTGGCACAGCACTGAAAGGCACGAAGACCTTGCGCTTCTTGCCCTCAGATGAGGAGGAGCTCTGGTGGTCGGTGGAAACTGGCCTCTTAGAAGCCTCTAGCTCCTTCCTGCCTTGCTCCATGGTGAGAGCCTGGTTGTAGAGCTCTTGGTAGGAGGTGAACTTGAAGGGTAGGAGCTCGTATCGGAGACGAGGGGCGAGCCCCTTGCGGAAGAGGTATTGCTTGTCCTCATCATTCGTCACGTCCCGAGGGGCGTAACGGGAGAGGTGGTTGAACTCCCGTCCATAGGACTGGACGTCCATGCGTCCCTGGGTTAAGTCCAGGAACTCCCTCCTCTTGAGCTCGAGAATAGGCTTGGGGATGTACGCCGCACGGAAAGCGGCGCGGAACTCCTCCCAAGTGACAACATGGCCCGCAGCGACCATTGCCACGTGGCTCTCCCACCAAGAGCCGGCGGCTCCTTCCAGCAGGTAGGTGGCGAAGTTGACATGTTCCGCCGCAGGAACGTGGAGAGCGGCAAACTTGCGCTCGATCGCCCGAAGCCAATCATCCGCATCAAGCGGCTCCTTAGCTTCAGAAAAGGTGGGAGGTTGGGACCGCAAGAACTGGTTGAGGGTGGTGCAGTCCGTGTTCCTCCTAGCCCCTTGCTGGACCAGCTGCTCGAGCAACAGCTCATTGCGCAGACGGTTTTGTTCGATAGCCATCATAACCTCCGCCATTGAAGGTGGCGGCGGTGGATCAGGGTTGCTATGTTCCCCACGACGGGTAGGAGCCATTCTGAAGAATTGGAACAACGACAAGTTAGTAACCAATTCTGACAGATAAGGAAGATCATTTGAGTCCTTGCAGTTTATAGAGATTTAGGATGCAATAACACAAGACAGATTTAAGCAACCACGGTGACATCACGTCATCGCGGCGATATCAGACGGATACAACGGTCTCGAGACTTAACTTGACGGTAAGAACCCAAACCCCGAGAACCTAAACATCGACACCAAGCATAAACCAAATAGAGGTAAGAATTAGAGTAGAGCGAGTTGGATGAGGAGTAAAAAGAATCCTAAGAAGTTTTCACAACTCATTTTTAGGTTATAAATAATTTTCACTAGACTCGACATCGACCAAAAGAGAGGGTTTCCTACAGGCAGTCCTGCTCTGATACCAACTTGTAGCGCCCCGACCCCGGAATTATACAGAGAGGCTATGTATTTGGCACTGCCATCCATGTATAAATCAAAATCGAGACTTGTGGAACAAACCGGCACATCGCATGACTCTACGACACAAAACATATAGCAACTCATATAATGAGAAGAATACAAATATTACACAGCAAAAGGATCACAGATCCAACAATTCAACAAGCGGAAGCGGGTAGTGTTGTCTAACAACAAGAAGCAAATATATGGCCTAAGAGGCCTACAATAAACATCACCCAAGCCAGCTTGTTCCACGGTCCCAAGCTGCCACCTGGGAACCCCAGACTAGTAGTCGACGTCAACGAAGAACCCACCTAGCTGCTCGGTGTCGTCCTCCTCTGAAATACAAAATCATAGAGGCAGCAAAGAGAGACTGAGTACGATGTACTCGCAAGTTTAGTAGGGCGATATAGGCCCAATGACTGACGGAGCCTCTAAAGCTGTATATGTATTTCTTTTGCATAAAGCTAGTTTTAACAAACCGAAACAAAAATGACACGTGGCATTCGTCTACTCAGAATACTTTTCAAAAAGGGGTAAGACAATAACATTTGTCATCATTGGTTCTCATCGAACCCTTTTGTAACCAACCACTCTCATCTCCACCAAGGCACCCCCTCGAATCACCCTCGAGGAAATGAACCTTTGTCACACGTTGATTATGCAACCTTTAGCTGCCATATCAATTAGGTTAATATTCTCTATGATCTTATCGTCTATTCCCAAGTTGTCCATAACCGCGGACACGTCTTTTCGAAAAGATTAACCTTGCAGGGGTGTACTATTTTACCCATTGGTACCGTCCGGCTCACCTAGTTGGCCCTCTTCCGGGGAAGGCCGGCGAGCGGGCGCGGTTAGACCTTTACAAAGCATGAGGCTTACTCAAGGACCATCAGTGGCGGAAGGACAGGTTCAGTGCTCCCAGCGCCCTGCCCCACCGTCACATCCTAGACGCCACCATCCTCATCAATTCTTTTTCCGCTCACACACACGGCAAATGGAAAACTCGAACTAGAGGACCCTTGACAAGCCCCTCACAAATTATTTGGTCGGTAAGGCGCCCATACACCCACCAATGGCAGCACGCTAGTCTTGGTTCAAGAGGTAAAGAACTCGCACCTAGGGGCTAGAGTGAGGCAAAACACCATCCCCGATGGCAACTCACTCAAGCCGTCTTAGCATTTTAATTAGCATCACAATTATCCACCATGCCCAAATCATTCCATCAACATCAATTAAATATGGAATTTAATAACGGGCATAACTAGTATCTACTTAAGCATGGCTAAGCATAGCTAGCATATGAATACAACAATTCTATCTTTATCTCGGCCGACACTTCAACCCTAGGTTTCATAGGTAGGGATACATGTGATTGGCTCGGGGAAGAACATGCATTCATAGGATATTCTACTATTTGACAAAAGAGACATTTGAACCGCATGCAATATTATGGTGGATAAAATAATTTGATAAAAACATAGGATGCTAGAATGCCAAGAAGGTTAGGTTATCTCTTGCCTTGCTGCCGGGGCGCGTAGTACGACTCGTCGGGGTAAGTAGCGTTAACCTCGACTTCGGAATCTATCGATACCCAAAAGAAATAAAAGGCACACATAAATCACATGAACACAGGGTGCGATGCTCAATTACATGATGACATGTCAAGTTGATGCAAAGATATCATTATATAGATTAAAAGCAAAATTAAATGGGGAGCCAAATAATTAGGGAAATTAATTGGAAAACGCCTCAATTTTAACTTAATGTCCAATTGTTCGTAATGGTCACATTATTTAGAAATTGCTCAAATATGCATGAACATGACATGATTAAAGAGGTTTGGTTCTTATGATCACTTCGGTGCCTTAATGGTAATTTTCGGAGTACCGATGATTGAATAGCAATTTAAAAGGTTATTTGGATTTAAGCCTTTTTATCAAATTAGGAAGAACATCAAATAAGTATTTGTGATCATGATGTGACATTAGCATAGTTGGATAGAAATTGAATTGCTGATCAAATTGATATATCACTCTCAAGATTTGGCTTAACATTTAACAAGTTATGAAACATTCAAACTTAACACAGATTTTCGGAACTTCCGGTAAGTGGGCCGGTAGTACCGGTGTAGCGGTACTTCCGGTCCTACCTCCGCTTATGGTTCGAAACATCCAGTACCGAAGAAGAAAACTTCCGGTGAAGTGCCCAGTAGTTCCGGTGTAGCGGTACTGCCGGTGACACTTCCGGAGCTACTTCCGCTTAAAAACAGAAAGGTCCAGTACCGAAGAAGAAAACTTCCGGCTCTACTTCCGCTGTTACTTCCGGTGTACCGGTACTACCGCTGGTACTTCCGGTTAACGATTTGAGCACGGCAACGGCGAGGCGCGCGGTGACCACGCGCACGTCGTGCACGCACGCGGCCACGGGGTGGTGCCTAGGGTGCGTAAAGGAGCGCATTAGCCGCGCGGGACGACGGCGAACTGAGAGGTAGCGGCGCCGCCCTCTATTGGTCGCCGGAGTGGGGGCACGACGGTGGCCGGCGGAGGCGCGAACGGAGCTTCGGCGCCGCGGTGCTAGAGAGGGAGAGGGGGAGAACGACGGCGTCCAGGAGGGAGAGTAGCTCACCAGGAGCACGAAACCGGAGACGGGGAGGCGCGGGGAGGTCGGTCGGCGACGATGGCGTGCTCGCACGGCGGCGGACGGAGGCGGGGAAGAACGGAGCAACGGCGGCGATTCCGATCGGCTCCGGCCGATTCCTTCGGCGGAGAGGTAGAGTAGATCCCGGCGGATCTTCTCCACCGCTTCAATTCGGACGGGGAGGCTCCAGGCGGCGGTGGCTTGGCGGCGGCTCCGGCGGAGCGGCGTCGGCCAGGGAGGATCTACGGTTAGGGCTAGGGCTCCTGCACGTGGGGAAAAGGATTGAGGATAGAGAGGGGAGCAGGTGAGGGTCACGGGGGTTCATTTAACCCTAGGGGGCACTGCAGCTTGCGGGGGAGCAGGTGCGGCCATGGCGACAGTGTGTGCCACTGTCGCCGCAGGGAAAACGGTGGCCCGGTACTTCCGGTCCAGAGACCGGTAGTTCCGGTGGACCAAAACAAAACAGAAATGCCCTTTCTATTTGGACCTCAAAACAATTCCAGAAAAATATGCAAAAATTCTGGGAGTGTCTCCACAAGATAAACAACTCACTACACAACTTCTTGGACTTTTGAGCAAGGTGGCATGGCTCACAAGTAAACAAAAGCTAGAAACCACATTTAAAGGCATAGGGAAAAAGGGGACACATTGGAGACCAACCATTTGGTTCTTGTGCATTGGTGAACTTGGGGAACTAGTTGAACCATATGGTCACCTGTCATGTTAAGGGTTGCACCATAGCTTGCATTTCAAGAAGTAAATGTTTTGGGAAGTTTGGCTTCCCTCTTTTTATTGTTTCCCAATTGTGGTTTGTTAACACAAGCAATTTAAAGAGATGCCATGATGCAAACATGAATGCAAAAAGTGGAAAAATTATTCGTATTTTTCATAACCATGTTAGGGCTGTTACAAGCACATCCCACGAGGAGAGAACCAAGAGGCAGATGAACTCGCCAGGCGAGCAGCAAGAAGAGATGCCCAGAAGCCTGGAGTGTTCGAGGAAAGATTCGCCAAGTCCTCCGTCAAGCAACCAGCTGTCAGCACGAGCATCAATGAGGAGCTCCCACCAGCCCCATTAAGTGGAGCACCAAACTGCGGGCTGCCCTCAGGTGATCGCTTGCTGATGACCTTGGTACGCCAATACACTGGTTGGATCGACGAGATCAAGAACTACCTGCAAAATCGAGTCCTCCCCGAAGAAGATGCTGAAGCCGAAAGGGTTGCTCGCCAGGCCAAGTCCTACTGCCTCCACGACGGAGACCTGTACCGTAAGCGCCCCAATGGGGTTGTCTTGCTCATCAACGACATCCACAACGGAGAGTGCGGCCACCATTCATCCTCACGCACCCTTGCGGGCAAAGTCTTCCGGAGTGGCTTCTACGGGCCTTCAGTGCTTCAAGATGCAACCGAAATCATCCAGTCCTGCGACGCATGCCAATTCCACGCCAAGCAAATTCACTAGCCCGCGCAAGGACTCCAAACGATCCCGCTCTCCTGGCCGTTCGCGGTCTGGGGGCTGGACCTCCTGGGACCCTTCCTGCGAGCGCTCGGGGGCTACCGCTACCTCTACGTCGCCATCGACAAATTCACCAAGTGGCCTGAGGTGGAACCCATGCGCACCATACCGGCAAAGTCGGCGGTGAAGTTCATCAGGAGCCTGGTCTGCCGCTTCGGCGTGCCCAACCGCATCATCACCGACAACAGCTCACAATTCATCAGCGGCGCCTTCAAGTCCTACTGCGGCAGCCTCGGCGCCCAAATTTGCTACGCCTCGGTGGCGCACCCATGAAGCAACGGGCAAGCTGAGCGAGCCAAATGCCGAGGTGCTCAAGGGCCTCAAGACGAGAAGCTTCAACCGCCTCAAGGCCAGCGGCAAGCACTGGATCGATGAGCTCCCCTCGGTGCTCTGGTCCATCCGCACCACGCCAACAAAGCCAACGGGTGAGATGCCGTTCTCCCTCGTCTATGGTGCTGAAGCCGTCCTCCCCAGCGAGATCACTCACGGCTCTCCTCGAGTCTTGGCCTTCAAGGAGGCTGAGCTGGACGAACTGCGCAACAACGACCTCTTGCTGCTCGAAGGGCTCCGCCGCAATGCGGCCCTGAGAGCGGCAAGGTACCAGCAAGACCTCCATTGCTACCATAGCCGCCACATCCACCCACGCACTCTCGAAGCAGGAGACCTCGTCCTGAGGAGAATCCTCTCCAGGGCAGGCCTCCACAAGCTCTCGCCAATGTGGGAAGGACCCTACAAGGTCGTCCACATCGCCAGGCCTGGCTCCGCGCGGCTCGAGACGGAGGACAGCATCCCTGTCGCCAACCCCTGGAACATCCAGCACCTGCGCAAGTTCTACCCCTGATCGTCCTCGACGAGCAATTTTTTGCACCAAGGGAGAGCCTCGTGCCATCATCCTCCACGAGGAAAAATTTCGGGCTCCCCTCTCTAATATACGTTGCCGCGGGCCGTTCGAGAAGACTCCCAAGCCACCGCGCCTCGGCAAGGTGACTTCTTCAAGCACCACGCCTTGGCGAGGTGGATCCCCATGTCCAGCCATGGTGGACCGCAGGCTCTACAAGCCACCCCGCATAGGGGCCCCCGCTGAGCTCTCTCTACATGCGTCGCCTCGGGCACGCCCCCACGAGAGTCTCAGCCACAGTATGTGGAACCCCATGCCTGACATGGCGGATTTTGTATTTCTGGCCACGCCAGTGTAATGAACCTCTGTTTCAGGTCACTTTGAACCTTTGCGCTTCGCGCCAGCATATGTTGTTGCTTTGGTAAGCATTTATGTTATTGCTGATTCATCCTTGCTCGTATGATCCCTCATGTGTATCTCGCGAGTGGGGGCTGGACATGGTGCCTGTGCCTCGGGAGCATCCCAGCAGCGCCTAAAACTCAAGGAATCCGAGCTCTGAACTCACGGGTCAGCTCTCATGCATGTCAACTCCCAAAGAGCTATGAACTCATGAACCGGCTCCCGTGCACGTCAACTCACCAAGGACCTTGGTGCCTGTTCTCCTCACGAGACACACATGAAGGAACCTACGAGCACGCATGAAGTCGTCTAGCTATGTATTGCTTGTGGGTACGCCTATCTGTCAAAACGCAGGAAAGCAGGTCCAAAGAAAGTGCCAGGGAACCGATGCCCTCTCCAAGGCAAAAACACCTCGTCAGGGAACCAACACCCTCTCCAAGGCGAAAACACCTCATCAGGGAACCAACACCCTCTCCAAGGCAAAATGCCTCGTGAAGCTAAGTCTCGACACTTGTTTGAAATCCCTTTCGCTGGATTCCGTCCCTCGAGCCTTTTTTCTCTCTCCTGCACCTCATGGGCTGCTTGCACGTTAAAGAGGAGCCCCAAGCATCGCGACTTGGGAGCTCTTACCTCTTGAGGCCTCACGCACCCCCCGGCCTTGTGGAGCCCTGACTCTCGCATACCGAAGCGGCGGTGGTGTAGCGCTAAGAGAGGGTCCTAAGACGTAGAGCGAAAAAGACATGAAAGGGAAGACAGAAGCCTCACGGGGGATATTCACCAAGCAAACAAAGCTTAAAGCAAGTCTTTACAAAAGATATTACAAATGAAATGCTAAGATAATCCGTGCCCCTGCACATTCAGATACAAGAGGGAGCTCAGGCCGTCGCGCCCCCCGAGGTGCCCGCTCTGTCCACAGCAGCCTCCGCCTCCTCCTCCTCCTGGGCATCCTCCTCGTCGTCGTCGTCCTCATCGACCACGACTTGGTCAAATTTCTTGGCATACGCCTCGGCGGCTTCCCGCGCCTTGTTGCTGATGACGACCGGCGCCGTCACGGCCTCGAGGTCAAGCGAGGGCTGGAGCCTCGCGAGGTTGCTGAAGATGCGGCAGGTGGCGATGACGAGGAGATCGCGGCTCTCCTCCACGACGCGCTCATCGAAGCCCTTCGCGGTCTCTTCAAGCTTTCCGAGGAATTTCTCAAAGAAGAACGAGTACGCGGCCTCGTCGTCGCTCCCTGCGGAAAAGGGGGGAACCTCGATCCTCAGGTCGTCCCCAACGGTGCGCGCGCGGGCCACCAAGCCTTGGAGCATGAGCTGGCGTTGGCGCGTCATGGTCCGGCCGATCTGCGCGTTGCTCCGTGCCTCCTCCACAAGGTTCACGACCGGCCCCACCTACTGGTGGAGCTCGCTCAAGTCCTTCTCCAAGGCGGCGGCCTTCCCCTCCGCGTGGGCTTGCGCCTCCTTGGCGCTCTGAAGGTAGGAAGCCATCTGCTTCTCCTTCTTCTCGAGCTCCTGGATACGGTCCTGGAGCTCCTTGCGCTTCGCCTTGAAGCGCTCCTCCTGCTTCTTGGCCTTCTCGTCATAGTCCTTGGAGAGAGTTTCGCGGATGAGCTTGACCTTGTTGTCGGCCTCTTCCTGGACTTTCTTATGCTTCGCCGCGAAGTCGGCGTTGCCCTTCGCGTGGCGCTCGGCGTAGGTGGCTTCGTCCTGGGCCACCCGGCCCTCGCGAGCCTGTAGCTGCCCCTCGAGGGTGGCCTGGTCCGACTCAAGCTGCTGGACCTGCTCCTCGCGCCGGCGCAGTTCCAGCTCGCGGGGGGAGAGCGCTCCCTCGCGTTGCGTGAGCTCTGCTTCGCGCTTGGTCAGCTGCACCTCACGGGCGTCCAGCCTCTCGCAGAGCTCCTTCAAGCTACTCTCCACGGTTTTGGAGTGCGTGATGAAGTTCTGCTCCAGGGCCGCCACCTCCTGTTGGTTGGAGGCGGTTTCCACCTCGAGCGCCGCCCGTGCGGCGTCCAGCTGCTCCATGGTCTCCGCCGCCTCCCGCTTCATGCTGTCGCGGGTCTCTTCGGCGAAACGCATGGCCTCTTGGCGGGCCGCCAGGGCCGCCGCGTCCTGCCGGCGGCAGCTCTCCACGCTCTCGCGGAGGAGGGCCCAGCCCTCGTCAAGTCTCGCCCGCTCCTCCGCCTGGGCGAGCTCCTCTTCAGTGAGCTGCGCCTCCAGCTCTGCAAGCGTCCGCCGCGCCTGGCCGAAGACGGCTTGGCGACGAGCCACTTGGCGCTACGGCTGCCGCAGCGCCAAGGTCCCCGCATCCCCGCGGGGTGTAGAGATCTCGTTTCTTGGCGGGGCACTCGAGGCACCTTGCCTTGGGCTCACGGCCGCCTCCGGTGCGGCCCGGGGGCTCGCGAGGGCGCCCTCCTCGCCTCCCGCATCAGGGGCCCTTTGAGGGCTCGCGTGGGCGCCTTCATCGCTTCCCGCGTCAGGGGCCCTCCAGGGGCTCGCGTGGGCGCCTTCATCGCTTCCCGCATCAGGGGCCCTCCGGGGGATCGCGTGGGCGTCAGCATCGCCTCCCGCGTCTGGAGCCCGCTGGGGGCTGGGCGCCCTCTCGCCCCCAGCTCCCATATCAGTGGGCTCCGGAGGCGCCTCCTCCTCCTGCCCTTCGGGGGCGCCTCCCGCGCCCTCCGTGGTGGTCGCGCCCGCCGCGGCCGCGGGCGCGTCTGTCCTCCGTGTGGGAGCCTCCTACTCCGGGGGTGGCTCCATGACGATCTCCTCGATCGCCTCCTCCTCCTCCTCGTCCGGCCTCGTGGAGGCTCGGGCTGTGTCGGCCACCGTCTCCTCCTCCGTCGCCCTCTGCGGTACGGGAGGAAGAGTGGTCTGGACGGGCGGCGGCATCACCTCAACGACGTCGTCTTCCTCCTCCTCGCGGCGCTCGCCCGTGGGAGGAGCAGCCGCGTGCTGCGGCTCGTCAGCCACCGGCGGCGCTACAGTGGCGTCAGCGGCCATCGGCGGCGCTATGGTGGCGTCAGCGGCCTCCCCAAGCTTGCGGAGCCACCTTTTCTTCGGCGCCGCAGGGTTCCTGAAGACAAACAAGCAGAAGATCCATCAAGAGGATTCTCAGAAGCAAAATGCTAAAATAAAAAGAAGAACCGAGGCTTACTCGTCGGCCATCCTCCACACCCTTTTCTTCGCCATCGGTGGCCGGGGGCTGCTCGCCCTGGCCTCCTCTTGAGGCCCTCCTACATCCTCTCGGGGGGCGCCCCTCCCTGCCGAGGCGTTCCTGTCGTGATGGGCCTTGGTGCGGGGCTCGCGGCGTCCTCCCCTACTGCCGCTCTCCTCCTCCTCCTCCACGATGCGTCGGGAGCGAGCCATGCGGAAGGCATCCTCATCGCCGCTGGAGGAGATCTCCTGGAGATCCTCGCCAGGCGGCACGTTCCTTGAGGAGCCCGCGTCGCCTGCCGAGGGGTCGGCGCCTGTCGAGGCCTCGTCCTCTCCAGAGGGGTTGGCGCCTCTCGAGGCCTCGTCCTCACCAGAGTCTTCCTCCTCGTCCGGCTCCGGTGAGTCGCCCACCTGCTCCAGCTCCGCAGCCCATGGGTTGCTGCGGGGCCCGCAGAGCCTTGCAGGCTTGATGCCTCATTCGTCAAAGATGGGCAGGAGTTCCCGGGCTTCGCGCACGCTCTCCCCCACATAGGAGAACAGCGGCAAGGCATCGTCGTCGGTTGGGGACGGAACGGACGCCGTGGCGAAGAGGACCCTCATGACCTGCTTCAGCTCGTCCGAAGTGAGGTCATCTGCGCACAGGCGCATCCTGTCTTCCGAGCCCGAGTACGCCCACATAGGCTCCGAGTGCCACTGGAGGGGAGCAATGCGGCGTGCGACGAAATCCCTCGCCACCATCTGGCCGGTGAGCCCGGCCTCACGGAGCACCGAATGCGCTCACAAGCCTGGGGCCCTCGAAGTCGCCGCTCGCCCAACGCGCCCACTTCTTCGGGGGCACCACGGGTACCTCCAGGTGGCGGTTCGACGACTTGGTGCCGACGAAAAACCACTTCTGGCGGAAATCCTCCACCTTCTTCGTCACTTTGGTGATGGCGTTCTCACCAAGCCATGCGATGGGGATGTAGTCTTCGCTCCTGGCGGCGGCGATGCAGAAGGAGACGCATCCGAACCGCTCGTTAGACGCGGTGCTCCGGAGGGCGTAGAAGCTGCGGAAGAGATCCACCGAGGGGTGGATGCCGACGTACGCCTCACAGAGGTAGGCGAAGATGGCGAGGATGAGTATGGAGTTTGGGTGGAGATGAAGGAGTTGGATCCGGTACGCCTCAATGATCCCGCTGAGAAAGCTGGAGAAGGGAGGAACGAGGCCGGCGTAGAAGGTGTGAAGGAAGATGGGGTAGTACCCCGCGCCGACCTTGCTGCTGCCGGGCGCCATGCTTGTGGCGCCGAGCTCGTGGGTGTTGGCGGCCGCCAGGTGGCGCACCTTCTCGAGCGCCGCTGCCCGGACGCGGCTTTCCGGCATCGCCCCCTGGGGTGCAGCACCCCGCGCCGCCGCCGCCGACGTGCCAGTCTGCGTCGCGGCCTTGCCCCTCTGGTCGGCGGTTGCCTTCTTGGGCGCCATGGTCGCCGGAGAAGGTGGTTTGGAGACGGAGCGCTCTGGAGAGATGGAGGCGTCGGGAGAAGTGTGCGGAGGAGTTATGGGAGAAGTGATGGGCGCCGACCGTGCGCTCAGGCTTTATTGACCGGCTCCCGAGTCGTGGCGGGCCCCGCCACGTCGCCCGTTGAAGCCGAGGAGGTCGTGGCCTCAGGCGCAACCGCTGCGCCCCACGTGTCGCGGCCCAGGCAGGCACCGTTGGGCCCTCGAAGCTTCGCCTCCATCCATGGGCTTTGGCATGCCCATCGCGGGCCCGGGGGCTACTGTCGGCACAGTGGAAACCAGGGTACCAGGGGCCGGCCTGCCAGGGCCCACAACGTTCTTCAGAAGATTTCGCTAAGGACCAGGCTCTCCGAGCCTGGCGAGCCTCACGAGGGTTTTTCCCTCGCGAGGGACCTCTCTCTCTCGCCAAGGGTTTTTCCCTCGGCGAGGAGCCTCTCCTCGAGAGGGCATCTCGGATGCCACCTGCAAATTCTGCTAAGGACCAAGCCGAAAGGCTCGGCGAGGCTTTTTGCCTCGCGAGGCTTCCTTCCTCCCGAAGCCAGCTCTGCCTCCACGGCAGAGCGCAGATGGGCTCTGCACCCTCCACAGAGTGACGACCGCGCCAGCGCGCGGTGACAGCAGCGCCACTGTTGCCATTCTTATGAATAAAGGAGTCAACAAAGCTGCACCAAGCAAAGGTGTCGGAGAACTGCCCCAGGAACTGGGTGTGTCTCGAGAAGGATCGAGTAAGGGGCTGAACACGGAATCAAACAACCCTCAACGTGCTCCGGCGACGGTGCTCGTCGGACTCGCTGCGGGACAGCACTGCAGAGATGGAACACTCGGTCTTACCCAGGTTCAGGGCTCTCTTGTGGAGGTAAAACCCCTACGTCCTGCTTTGGTGTATAGCACTGCTTGGAGAGTTCACAGTACAAGGAGAGCTTGTCGAGCTCGAGGTGGCTAACAATGGCTACTTGCTAGTCTTCAGATCTAGGGTTTGGTCTAAGCTCCCAGATCCCGAACCAAACCCCTTGCTTGGGCGCGCCCCTTCTCCTTTTATAGGCGTCTCGGACCTCTTCCGCCCAAACATTTGGGCGGGAAGGGTTACCACATGGCGACAAAGGAGGAGGCGCGGTGCACCATAAAGGTGAAGTCCACCAGAAAGGTGAAGGCCATGGACGCGGTCCAGGGCAGGGACGGCGTCACCAAAGTTGGAAAAGGCCACCGTCCAACGGGCGGCGGGCTGGCGCTGCGGAGGCAGAACGGGTCCCACGGTGACGTCGCCCTTGGAGCGTAGCTGCAGACGGTTCCCTTATCACCGAAGTGGCAATACTCGTTGTCCGCTTTGCTTGGTGCTGCTTTGTTGACTCCTTTATACATGGGAACGGCAACTGCGGCGTCGTCGTCATCGCGCGCAAGCGCGCGCGTCACTCGGCACATGGCGCAGAGCCCATGTGCTCTCGGCCGCGGAGGCAGGGATGGCTTCGTGAGGAAGGAGCCTCGGCGAGGCGAAAAAACCTCGCCGAGCCCTTCGGCTTGGTCCTTAGCAGAATTGCGGGTGGCGTCGGAGACACTTTGTCGAGTTGCGATCCCTCGTCAAGAGAGAGAATCCTCGGCGAGGAGAAAAGACCCCTCGCGAGGGGAAATACCCTCGCGAGGCTCGCCAGGCTTGGAGAGCCTGGTCCTTAGCGAAAATCATCCAAAGAATCTTGTGGGCCCTGGCAGGCCGGCCCGTGGTACCCTGGTTTCCACTGTGCCGACAGTAGCCCCCGGGCCCGCGACGGGCACGCCGAGGCCCATGGACGAAGGCGAAGCGTCGAGGGGCCAAAGGTGCCTGACAGGGCCGCGACACGTGGAGCGCTGCGGTTGCGCCGCGGCCACGATCTCCTCGGCTCCAACGGACGACGTGGCAGGGCCCGCCACGACTCGGGAGCTGGTCAATAAAGCCTGGGCGCGCGGTCGGCGCCCTTCACTTCTCCCATAACTCCTCCGCAAACTTCTCCCCACACCTCCAATCTCTCCAGAGCGCTCCTACTCCAGAGTCTTCGTCTTCTTCTCCGGCGACCGATGGCGCCCAAGAAAGCCAACACCGACCCGAAGGGCAAGGCCGCAATGCGGGCCGGCACGTCGACGGTGATGGCGCGTGCTGCTGCTCTCGAGGGAGCACTACCGCGGACCCGCGTCACCGTGGCGGGGGTAGCCAAGGTGCGCCGTCTGGCGGCGGCGAGCACCAACGAGCATGGTGCCACCGAGATGAGGCCGGCCGGCAGCAGGCTCACCGAGGCGTTCTACCCCATCTTCCTCCATGGTCTCTACGCCGGCCTGGTTCCGCCGTTCTCCGACTTCCTCCTGGCGATCTTGGAGGTGTACCAGATCCAGTTGCTTCATCTTCATCCCAACTCTATCCTCATCCTCGCCATCTTCGCCCACCTCTGCGAGGCCTACATCGGCATCCGCCCCTCGGTGGCGCTCTTCCGCAGCTTCTACTCTCTTCGGAGCACCGCCCAGAACGAGCGGCTCGGATGCGTCTCCTTCCGTATCGCCGACGCCAGGAGCGAAAACTACATTCCCATCGCCTGGTGCAGTGAGAACGCCATTACCAAGGTGACGAAGAAGGTGGAGAAGTTCCGCGAGAAGTGGCTCTTCGTTGACGCCAAGGCCACTCACCCTCTCCTGGAGGTGCCCGAGGCGCCCCCGAGGAAGTGGGCGAGCGCGGACTTCAGGGGCCCGAGGCTCGACGCGGTGTACGTGTTCATCCAAAGCCTCCGCGAGGCAGGGGTCACCGGCCAGATGGTAGCAAAAGACTTCACGAGGCGCCGGATCACTCCCCTGCAGCTGCACGCCGAGCCGGTGTGGCGGTACAACGGCAAGGAGGACGCAATGCGCTTGAGCGGGGATGGCTTTGCGCCTGAGGTACTACGCCAGATCATGGGCGTCCTCTTCGCGACGTCGGAGGTCCCGTCCCCCACCAAGGAGCAGGCCAAGCCACTCATCTGCTTCGCCGAGGAGAGCATCGTGGAGCAGCGCGCGTGCATGCCCACGTTCGACGAATGGGGAATGGTGCCCGCGGGGCACCGCGGGCCTCTCCCTAACCCGTGGGCGGCGGGGCCGGAGTACATGGACGAGTCTCCGGAGCCTGAGGAGGCCGAGGAGTCTGCTGAGGAAGAGGCCTCGAGAGACGAGGACCCCCTCGGCGAGGACGAGGCCTCGCGAGGAACCGACCCCGTCGGTGAAGACGCCGGCTCCTCAAGGAGCGTTCCCGCTGAAGTGGACCTCCAGGTGCTCTCCTCCAGCGACGAGGAGGATGCCTTCCGCGTCGCCCGCTCCCAGCGCGTCGAAGAGGAGGAGACGAGCGACGGTGGGGGAGGGCGCTGCGAACCCCGCTCCAAGGCCGTCCACGACAGGAGGGCCGCAACCGCGAGAGACCCTCCTCGCGCGGAGACAGGAGCGGCTCGGGAGGAGGCCGGAGCAAGCAACACCCAGCCGCCTGTGGGGACCCCGGACTAGCTGTCCGAAATACCCGATTATGGTTCACACAACGATCCCATGATCAGTCTGTCGTTGCCCATAATCCGAATTGAATACCAAAGTTTACATCCCTTTCAGTACCGAATTAAAGTCTTACATAGTAGGTCACTTAGACCAAGTCTTACATAGGTGCCTTCAAGGGCCAAATCAAAAGCATTCAGCGGAAGCTACGTAGTAGACGTCCAACACGTCCTAGCGACGACCGACAGGCAGTTGACTCACGAAGATCCCTAGTTCGCATAGAAGTCTCCATACTCCGCTTCAGCGTAGTTCTCCTCGAGATCTGGCTAAGACAATAGCCAGGGACGAAACCAATATGAATACAATGGGAATTGTACTCGCAAACTACTCCTCTACTGAGTATGCAGCAGTTTTGGGTTGTTTTCTACTACACTTTCAGTTATCTAGATATCTCTATATCTTTGTTGAAAAAGGTAAGAAGAGATTCACTACTATCTTTAGGGAGAATCACAATTTTATTATTCATCCAAACTCCTCCTTTTTCCCGACCACAACTCATCATGGTCCCTTTTTCCTCCACAACTCATACCACTCCATTTGGTATAGTTGGGTAACAACATTTCCACTTTTCCACATCTTGCATATTTTTAGCAAAACTTAGCACATGGTCTAGCACAGCCTCCCAACTGTCCATATCCGAGGACTCGGCTATTTGAATAGTTTTATACCCTCTGCAGAGGTAGCACGCTTTTCCCACACCCATCCGGTAACTCATCGTGTCAGCCACGTCCCGCCATACAAGGTGTATGCGAAGTTGAGCCACCGGCCATAGCCTTTCCTTTGCTCATGCTAGTATAGGACCCTGCCCTTACGAATTCACCATTCCTTCAACACCTAGTACAGGATCCCCCGTCGAGGAACCTAGATGTAAGGACTCGTAGTTTTGCCCGGCGAGTAATCTCTTCAATCCCGCAAGCCAACATATTGCCGGGACCCAGGTCAGGGGTTAGAGTCGCCATGCTCATCCCCTCATGCATAACGGAGCCGTCTCCGTCGATGAGGCATCCAGTACTAACACGAGCAAATTATATGACTACGCCCGTTCCCATATTTGGGTAGATGTGGTCGCACAGGTTGTCGGCTGGTCGTCATAGTACTAGGACACAATGTGCAATTTTTTTATAAACATCACCATTCCATTTCTCCACTTCAATACCGACCATTCGGCATGTCATAAACAACTAGGTACTTTAAAAAGGAGTTTGGAATAAACCATATTTTTCCCATCCTATAGTTTTAAATATCTACTCTATAATTCTACATAGGGTGGCAAAATAGTTTTCATATCCTTTGTAAAAAAAAGGTTTTTCAAAATCATTATCTCTACTTTGGAATATTGCATGTAATTAAACTAGAGATATGTAAATGCAAGCTCAGCGAAGTAGCTTGCCTTGCTCAACAAAGTGCTCGGGTTCCTGCTGTTCGGGGTAATCTCCTTCCTCGTAGACTCCGGCAACGTTCTCGTCTAAGCGATAAACAAACAATACAAGCAAACAATCACTAAACTAAGCAATCAAGTATCACATCACAATCAACATAACATCACAATTAGCTACTGAACACACCAGGTAACACAATTTGGTTTCAAATTAATTTAATTAACAATTATTTAATTGTGTCATAATTATGGCAGAAACTAGGGTTTCATGTTTAATTGCATAACTTGAGTTCCGTTGATCACAAAAATATGAACTAAAATTCTATAGATAGCTACTGATTTATAAGAGTCAACCCAATTGGATTTAATTCAATTTGAGTTATTAAGCTTCCTGCATAAATGTTTTAATCCAGAAAGTTAATATTCTAGTTTTTGCTATAACTCAAGTTAATTGTATTCAAAAATTAAATCCTTTTAGGGGTAACTAGTATTGTTTAAATGTGAGCTAACAGAATTGGTTTGAACTCATTTTGATTAGTAGAGTATCAGAAACAAACAAATTTATATTCTGTACCTTCTGTGGTATTTTTAATATCATTATTTATCCATTCACCTAAATGGGGTGAAACCACTTTAGTTAGTTAGATAATTTTATAAGCTTTTCAGAAAATTTTCATTTGCTATTTTTAGATTCCTAGATCTCGAGATATTGATTTTCAAAGTTCTAACCAAATTTCTGACAGAGAAATTTACCTATTTTAAGTTTATCGATTAGCACATTTGTCATTTTAATTTTGAATCAGGGAATTACCCTACATGATCATAGACTGCATTAATGTGAAGATGACATGCTATACTAGCTATAAGATTTTAGTTTGGTAATTTTAGACCTCTGGTTGAATAGTAAAATACATGGGAAATGGGCTATGTTCTGTTATTGCAGGTGGTGGCTTATACTGATTAGCTATTTTGTCCAATTTAAATCTTTTAGCCAGATTTTATTTCAGGGTTCAAACCACTTGTTCATAGCAGTATACTACTTATACTAACATGTCATGCCAAGAATTTCTCCTAAGTAAATCTAGGGGAATTAATATCAACAGCTAAAAACAGAACTAAATATCTGTTTCAGAAACTTTTCTGAAACAGACTGAACATAGCAATTTTGCCTAATGATTCGAGGATGCTAAACTAGTTATGTTGGAAATACAAAGCATGCATTTGAATCTACGAATCTAGATCCTTTCAACCATATCAAATTCATAATTTTTGGTGCAGTGGATTTTTCACAATTCATTTGCAAAGTGGGCTAATCCCTACAGATTTTTCCAGACTTAGCAATTTTCACAGACCCGAACCGGTACGCTGCCGTTGGATCTAGATCCAACGGCCCACGTTCAAATCACCGGGGCGACCTAAAATCGGCGGCGCCACCGCGCCGGCGGCACGGTGATGGATGGATGCTCACCTAGGGGGCTCGGGAGAGGGTGGAGAGGTTGCAGATCGGCGGCGGAGGCGAGGGGAAGATGCTGGGGCGAGTTGCAGGTGCTGGGGTGGTCTGGTTCGTCGGCGGCGAGCAGCTCCTCCTCCGCGGACACGGGATGTCGACGGCGAGCTCCTGGCAGCGTCCCTGTGCAAAATACGGCGAGGGTGTGAGTGTACGGTGGCGGTGGAGCATGGCAGAGGGTCAGGGGAGGAAAAGAAAGAGAGGGAGTGGCCGCACGGCCACGAATTGGTCGTCGACCTCCTCGGCAGTGGCGGCGCTCCGAGGACGATGCAGGGCGGCAGCAGCTCTCCGGCAGCGATTCCGCCCTCCTGGCGGTGCACGAGAGAGGGTGGAGCAGTGGGGAGGGATAGTGGAGACGGGGGTGGCGTGGTGTGAGCGAATTCGAGCTCGGGGCGGCTCGGTTTAAATAGCCGATGGCCGGTCCATGGTGGACACGGCGCTGGGGCGGGGCAGCGGCCACGCGGGCTCGCCGTAGGGTTGGCGCGAGGGTGGCTACGGTGTCGGGGTGCAGTGGAGCAAGGGGGGGCTGCGTGGAGGCGAGCTGGGCGAGCTCGATGGTGGGGGACGGCCTCGGGAGCGTTTTGGCGGTGGACGGCACGCACGGGCGGCGTGTTACCGGCGGTTTAGGGTTGCTGCTGGGCGTGGTGCAAGCGCGAGAGGGGGCAGACGTGGTGTAGGGTGCGGCGTCGGGGTAGCTAGGCCACGGGACGGTCTCCTGCACAGGGGCGGCACGGCGGCATGGCGACAGGAGCCGTGCTCCCTGGCGATGGCGACGATCAATGCGACGGCACGGATGGCTCCCGTGCCAAATTGAATCGCTGGGCAGGTCCGTGGGGTGAGGAGAGATGGTGTGGTGCAAGGAATTGAAGAACAAACGACCGAATCCATGGATTTGATCCTCAGTTCTTCGGTTTTGGGGAAGAACAGGGTGGTGCTCACCACCTGTTCGACCAAATGCCTCAACAAAATTTAATTTCGAATTTTTGAATTTGGTTTCCACATTTGGTCTCTTGTATATAAATGATGATTTTTGGTGCTATGATGGTATTTCTTTGATAAGTGCATCATAGCACATTTTGTGGTTAAAGATGAATAAAGAAAGAAATAGAATTTTATATTTTGGAATTTTGAAATTATATTTTGAAGAGGGAAAAGTTATTAGAGCTAAGTGGGAGTGAGCACTATGTCACCCCACTGGTTTTTTTGATTTAAAGGAAAATATAAATTTCTCATTAAGAGAAATTTGTGTGGCACTTGTCCCATTATTTCATGTGGTGGTGTTGCTTTTATTTCTTTTTTTTTTTATTCACACCTTTGCTTAGCAATCACTACATCAAGCAACAAAATACAAGCAAGCACACATAAGATAATAAAAAATTTTGTTGGCCCACATTTTTGGAATTAATAATACTTATATTAATTCTGGGATGTTACAAATCCTTCCCCCCTTAGAATAAATCTCGTCCCGAGATTTGCTAGGCTTAGGAGCTAAGGAAGTCTGGGAATTCGCGTCTAAGAAAATCTTCACGCTCCCACGTTGCTTCTTCTTCGGAATGATTAGTCCACTGGACTTTGTAGAACTTGATGGCACGTCTTCTTGTAAGACGAACATCTTCTTCAAGAACTTTGAGGGGTCTATCACGGTAGGTCAGGTCATTGTTCAGGTCGATGGAGTGGTGATCGATGTGCTTGAAAACATCTGGTTGGTCAGGAACTTCAAGACACTTCCGCAGTAATGAAATGTGGAAGACATCATGAAATTCAGACAGCTCTGGGGGTAACTCTAGCTGATAGGATACTTCTCCTCGGCGGCTAATGATTTTGAAGGGTCCAATATATCTTGGTGCTAACTTCCCTTTGACATGGAAACGTTGCATTCCCTTAAGGGGTGTCACTCGGAGATACACAAAGTCTCCGGCGTTAAAAGTGAGGTCACGGCGTTTGGGATCAGCATAACTCTTCTGGCGGGATTGGGCAGTTTCGAGGCGTTCGCGAATAAGCTGGACTTGCTCTTCGGCTTCACGGAGGGTGTCAGGTCCAAATAACTTTCCTTCTCCAGTGTCGGACCAATTTAGGGGTGTACGACACTTCTTGCCATACAACGCTTCAAACGGGGCCATTTGCAAACTAGACTGGTAGCTATTGTTGTAAGAGAACTCTGCAAATGGGAGACAATCTTCCCACTTGGAACCATAAGATAGAACACACGCACGAAGCATGTCCTCCAAGATCTGGTTCACTCTCTCGGTTTGGCCATCAGTCTGGGGATGATAAGCTGTGCTAAAGGCTAACTTGGTTCCGAGGGCTTCGTGAAGTGCTTTCCAGAATCTCGAGGTGAATTGTGTGCCTCTATCAGACACAATCCGCTTGGGTACTCCATGCAGGCTTACTATCCTGGACAAATACAGGTCTGCTAACTGGGCTCCATTGTATGTGGTCTTTACCGGGATAAAATGAGCAACCTTGGTCAGTCGATCAACGATGACCCAGATTGAATCATGGCCTCTGTTGGACCTCGGCAGTCCAGTGATGAAGTCCATTCCAATCTCGTCCCATTTCCATTCCGGAATTTTCAAAGGTTGAAGCAATCCGGCGGGTCGCTGGTGTTCGGCTTTGACTCGCTGACAGATATCACACTTGGCTACGAAAGAACCAATCTCTCGTTTCATTCCATGCCACCAAAATCTCTCACGAAGGTCTTGGTACATCTTGGTACCTCCAGGGTGGATTGAGTATGGGGTCTCGTGTGCTTCCTTCAGGATCAACTCCTTCAGTTCACTAACGTCGGGCACACAGATACGACCATTGAATCTCAACACTCCTTCGGCATCTTCGGCAAAACCAGGGGCTTTGTCGAGAGACATTTTCTTCTTAATCCCTTCAATGCTCTCATGACCTTTCTGGGCTTTTTTGATTTGATCCATCAGGGTTGGGGCTAACTCCAGATTGGCGAGGTAACCTTGGCTAACAAGCTCGAGTCCAAAATCTCTGAACTCTTTAAACAAGGCTGGCTGTTCGGCGTGGATCAAAGCGTTTAGGGCACATGGCTTGCGACTAAGGGCATCGGCAACTACATTGGCTTTTCCAGGGTGATAATGGATTCCAATATCATAATCCTTGATCAGCTCCATCCATCTCCTCTGTCGCATGTTCAGCTCCTTCTGGGTAAAGATATACTTCAAGCTCTTATGATCCGTATAGATCTCACAGCGATGTCCCACAAGATAGGAACGCCATGTCTTAAGAGCAAAAACGACTGCAGCTAACTCCAGGTCATGGGTTGGGTAATTCTCTTCATGGGGTCGCAACTGTCGAGACAGATATGAAACCACCTTGCCTTCTTGCATCAGAACGCAACCAAGTCCAAGACGTGATGCATCGCAATACACGTCAAAACTCTTGGTAACGTCCGGCATGACAAGAACTGGGGCTGTGGTTAATTTCTTCTTCAACTCCTGGAAGCTTTCTTCACACTTCTGCGTCCATTCAAATTTTTGGTCCTTCCTCAACAGTTGGGTCATGGCTTTGGCTATACGGAAAAATCCTTCAACGAACTTGCGGTAATAACCCGCTAGTCCGAGAAAGCTACGAATCTCGGTCACACTGGTAGGGGTCTTCCAATCAAGAATGGCTTTAATCTTCTCCGGGTCAACAGAAATTCCTCCGGCAGATATGACATGTCCGAGGAATGCCACCTCCTTAAGCCAAAACTCACACTTGCTAAGTTTGGCATAAAGTTGGTGCTCTCGAAGTGTCTCCAAAACTAGGCGTAGGTGAACAGCATGCTCCTCTTCGGTTTTGGAATAAACAAGAATATCATCAATGAAGACTACCACGAACTTGTCGAGGTACTCCATGAAGATCTTGTTCATCAGGTTCATGAAATAGGCTGGGGCATTGGTCAGACCAAAGGACATTACGGTGTACTCAAACAATCCGTAACGGGGGGTGAAGGCAGTCTTGGGAATGTCTGATTCTCGGATTTTCAACTGGTGATACCCTGTCCGTAGATCGATCTTTGAAAAGACTCGGGCTCCGTTCATTTGATCGAACAGATCCTCGATCTTGGGAAGAGGATACTTGTTTTTAATGGTCACATCATTGAGCTTACGATAATCCACACACAATCGCGTGGTACCGTCTCTTTTGTCCACAAATATGATAGGTGATCCCCAAGGTGAGGCGCTTGGGCGAATAAGGCCTTTACTGAGCAAATCAGCCAACTGCTTCTTCAGCTCCACTAATTCTTCCGGATTCATCCGGTAGGGTCTCTGGGATATAGGAGAGGTTCCAGGGATAAGTTCAATCACGAACTCAATATCCCTGTCTGGCGGCATACCAGGCAATTCTTCCGGAAAAACATCTCGGAATAGGTGAACAACACGGATCTCATCAAGGGTGGGTCGAGCTATGCCCTCATGGCATCCTGGTCTGGTTTAGCTGGTCTCGGATACATACTCCACTTCAGCTCCATCATCTGAGGTGAGAGTAACAGCTCTCCTGGCGCAATCAATTTGGCCGTGATACTTGGCTAACCAATCCATTCCAAGAATCACATCTATGCCTTGGGTTCCTAAAATGATTAGGTCGGCTATGAATTTTTCTCCTCCAATCTCTACGAGGGTTTCGGAACACATCTGGCTGGTTTTGGCTAGCAAACCTGGGGTTTGAATCCACATGGATCTGGGTAAAAGACTCCCGACTAGACCTCCCTTGGTAACAAACTCTTGGGTAACAAATGAATGGGTAGCACCGGAATCAAATAGAACAGTTGCAGGTACTGAGTTGACAAGGAACGTACCCAGCACAACATCGGGCGCTTCCTCCGCTTCCTCAGCATTGATGTGGTGCAGACAGCCCTTGACAACAGCAGCATTTCCACGGGGTGCGGCATTCTTGCCATTCCCATTTCCATTTCCATTCCCATTGCGGTGTTGACCATGGTTCTGTGCAGGCTTCTTGGGATTGGGGCATTCTTTGGAGTAGTGACCTTTGTTGCCGCATTCAAAGCAGACAACATTGGCCTTGAAGTTGTTGGGGATTCCTCCTGGACGATTGTTGTCATTGGGACGGTTGAAGTTGTTTGGACGGTTTGGATAAGTAGGACGTGGGGGTTGAGGTGGTCTATAAGCAGGCTTGGGTGCTGGTGGAAAAGTACGAGGCTTCTGGTTACTAGAACCTTCTGAAGCAATCATCCTTCTCTTGCATCCTTCAAACATGGACTTGCGCTTGGTCTCCAGCTGGATAGCCTTGTCCACAAGTGACTCCAGATCAACGAAGTCATGGATCACCAAGGCGCACTGAAGCTCATCATGCAGTCCACTCATGAAGCGCTCAATCTTCCTCTTCTTGGTGTCAACATCATCAGGAGCGTACCGAGATAAATCGGTAAACTCATCAAGGTATCCAACTACATCCTTGCTTCCCTGTCTCAGCCTACGGAATTCATCCTTCTTCCTCTCAATCAGTCCGCTAGGAATGTGCTTCTTGCGGAACTTCTCCTGGAACTCAGCCCAATTGATCACATAACCAACTTGCTGGAGAGCCTTGGTAGTGTCCCACCAAGCTCGTGCAGGTCCAGCAAGGTAGTGGGTTGCATAAAGAACCTTCTCATTTTCTCCTACTGCGGCAACTTCCAGATTGTTGTTGATGGTGCGAAGCCAATCATCGGCTTCCAAGGGGTGAAGTCCCTTGGAGTAGGTGGGTGGGTTGGTCTTCTGGAAATCGCTCAAAGTGGATCGCAAGTGTCCATCTCCGTCACCATTGCCATTGCCATTGTTGTTGTTGTTGTGGTTGTGGTTCTGGGCATTAGCGGCGAGTTGCTGGAGAACAGCAAGGTGGGCTTGACGCTCTAGGCGAACAGCCTCGCGGTCCTCCATGATGATCCTAAGAAGTTGGGCCGGGGTAGGTTCAGGTGGTGGTGGTGGCGGATCGTTGCGACCGTGGCTTCCTCCTCCTCGTGTGTCAACCATCCTGAGATTAGACGGGCGTAAGAGACAAGAACAGACTAAGGATGGGCCTTACTCTAACAGGGTAGAAGAGTAGGATTTTTGAGTGGTTGGGGTGAGAGTCTTTACTACTTAGAAGTTTTCGAAAAGACTTTGCAAACTTAGAGAACTTCAAAGCACACAACATAGCTCCACACATCATACATAGTTGCTACAAGCATATGGTTTCATAGGAACCATTACACTACTCAAAAGCGACTACAACTGGGTGGACCTAATCCCTACGATAACTCGAGAACGACAAAGTGATCCGACTACTGTGGTGGAACAACGTCGTCGGTGTCGGACTCGAAGGCGCGCTCCTCTGGGTTCTCCTCGTCCTCGTCAAGAAGGGGCTCAGTCGGCTCCTCCTCGTCGTCGACGATCTCCTCCTCGTCATCGTCCTCCTCGTAGTCCATCAATATTTAGTGTGAATAAAATTTCGCAAATATGAGAGGATTGGGAGATAAGAAGTTTTCGAAAATATTTTCACTCCTTTGTTTTAGAAATTACTTTTGTAACTCCTATCTAACGACCATGCTAACTAAGGTCTCCTATGGTCAAGATGTGCTCTGATACCAACTCTGTGGGGACCCCGGACTAGCTGTCCGAAATACCCGATTATGGTTCACACAACGATCCCATGATCAGTCTGTCGTTGCCCATAATCCGAATTGAATACCAAAGTTTACATCCCTTTCAGTACCGAATTAAAGTCTTACATAGTAGGTCACTTAGACCAAGTCTTACATAGGTGCCTTCAAGGGCCAAATCAAAAGCATTCAGCGGAAGCTACGTAGTAGACGTCCAACACGTCCTAGCGACGACCGACAGGCAGTTGACTCACGAAGATCCCTAGTTCGCATAGAAGTCTCCATACTCCGCTTTAGCGTAGTTCTCCTCGAGATCTGGCTAAGACAATAGCCAGGGACGAAACCAATATGAGTACAATGGGAATTGTACTCGCAAACTACTCCTCTACTTAGTATGCAGCAGTTTTGGGTTGTTTTCTACTACACTTTTAGTTATCTAGATATCTCTATATCTTTGTTGAAAAAGGTAAGAAGAGATTCACTACTATCTTTAGGGAGAATCACAATTTTATTATTCATCCAAACTCCTCCTTTTTCCCGACCACAACTCATCATGGTCCCTTTTTCCTCCACAACTCATACCACTCCATTTGGTATAGTTGGGTAACAACATTTCCACTTTTCCACATCTTGCATATTTTTAGCAAAACTTAGCACATGGTCTAGCACAACCTCCCAACTATCCATATCCAAGGACTCGGCTATTCGAATAGTTTTATACCCTCTGCAAAGGTAGCACGCTTTTCCCACACCCATCCGGTAACTCATCGTGTCAGCCACGTCCCGCCATACAAGGTGTATGCGAAGTTGAGCCACCGGCCATAGCCTTTCCTTTGCTCATGCTAGTATAGGACCCTGCCCTTACGAATTCACCATTCCTTCAACACCTAGTACAGGATCCCCCGTCGAGGAACCTAGATGTAAGGACTCGTAGTTTTGCCCGGCGAGTAATCTCTTCAATCCCGCAAGCCAACATATTGCCGGGACCCAGGTCAGGGGTTAGAGTCGCCATGCTCATCCCCTCATGCATAACGGAGCCATCTCCGTCGATGAGGCATCCAGTACTAACACGAGCAAATTATATGACTACGCCCGTTCCCATATTTGGGTAGATGTGGTCGCACAGGTTGTCGGCTGGTCGTCATAGTACTAGGACACAATGTGCAATTTTTTATAAACATCACCATTCCATTTCTCCACTTCAATACCGACCATTCGGCATGTCATAAACAACTAGGTACTTTAAAAAGGAGTTTGGAATAAACCATATTTTTCCCATCCTATAGTTTTAAATATCTACTCTATAATTCTACATAGGGTGGCAAAATAGTTTTCATATCCTTTGTAAAAAAAAGGTTTTTCAAAATCATTATCTCTACTTTGGAATATTGCATGTAATTAAACTAGAGATATGTAAATGCAAGCTCAGCGAAGTAGCTTGCCTTGCTCAACAAAGTGCTCGGGTTCCTGCTGTTCGGGGTAATCTCCTTCCTCGTAGACTCCGGCAACGTTCTCGTCTAAGCGATAAACAAACAATACAAGCAAACAATCACTAAACTAAGCAATCAAGTATCACATCACAATCAACATAACATCACAATTATCTACTGAACACACCAGGTAACACAATTTGGTTTCAAATTAATTTAATTAACAATTATTTAATTGTGTCATAATTATGGCAGAAACTAGGGTTTCATGTTTAATTGCATAACTTGAGTTCCGTTGACCACAAAAATATGAACTAAAATTCTATAGATAGCTACTGATTTATAAGAGTCAACCCAATTGGATTTAATTCAATTTGAGTTATTAAGCTTCCTGCATAAATGTTTTAATCCAGAAAGTTAATATTCTAGTTTTTGCTATAACTCAAGTTAATTGTATTCAAAAATTAAATCCTTTTAGGGGTAACTAGTATTGTTTAAATTTGAGCTCACAGAATTGGTTTGAACTCATTTTGATTAGTAGAGTATCAGAAACAAACAAATTTATATTCTGTACCTTCTGTGGTATTTTTAATATCATTATTTATCCATTAACCTAAATGGGGTGAAACCACTTTAGTTAGTTAGATAATTTTATAAGCTTTCCAGAACATTTTCATTTGCTATTTTTAGATTCCTAGATCTCGAGATATTGATTTTCAAAGTCCTAACCAAATTTCTGACAGAGAAATTTACCTATTTTAAGTTTATCGATTAGCACATTTGTCATTTTAATTTTGAATCAGGAATTACCCTACATGATCATAGACTGCATTAATGTGAAGATGACATGCTATACTAGCTATAAGATTTTAGTTTGGTAATTTTAGACCTCTGGTTGAATAGTAAAATACATGGGAAATGGGCTATGTTCTGTTATTGCAGGTGGTGGCTTATACTGATTAGCTACTTTGTCCAATTTAAATCTTTTAGCCAGATTTTATTTCAGGGTTCAAACCACTTGTTCATAGCAGTATACTACTTATACTAACATGTCATGCCAAGAATTTCTCCTAAGTAAATCTAGGGGAATTAATATCAACAGCTAAAAACAGAACTAAATATCTGTTTCAGAAACTTTTCTGAAACAGACTGAACATAGCAATTTTGCCTAATGATTCGAGGATGCTAAACTAGTTATGTTGGAAATACAAAGCATGCATTTGAATCTACGAATCTAGATCCTTTCAACCATATCAAATTCATAATTTTTGGTGCAGTGGATTTTTCACAATTCATTTGCAAAGTGGGCTAATCCCTACAGATTTTTCCAGACTTAGCAATTTTCACAGACCCGAACCGGTACGCTGCCGTTGGATCTAGATCCAACGGCCCACGTTCAAATCACCGGGGCGACCTAAAATCGGCGGCGCCACCGCGCCGGCGGCACGGTGATGGATGGATGCTCACCTGGGGGGCTCGGGAGAGGGTGGAGAGGTTGCAGATCGGCGGCGGAGGCGAGGGGAAGATGCTAGGGCGAGTTGCAGGTGCTGGGGTGGTCTGGTTCGTCGGCGGCGAGCAGCTCCTCCTCCGCGGACACGGGATGTCGACGGCGAGCTCCTGGCAGCGTCCCTGTGCAAAATACGGCGAGGGTGTGAGTGTACGGTGGCGGTGGAGCATGGCAGAGGGTCAGGGGAGGAAAAGAAAGAGAGGGAGTGGCCGCACGGCCACGAATTGGTCGTCGACCTCCTCGGCAGTGGCGGCGCTCCGAGGACGATGCAGGGCGGCAGCAGCTCTCCGGCAGCGATTCCGCCCTCCTGGCGGTGCACGAGAGAGGGTGGAGCAGTGGGGAGGGATAGTGGAGACGGGGGTGGCGTGGTGTGAGCGAATTCGAGCTCGGGGCGGCTCGGTTTAAATAGCCGATGGCCGGTCCATGGTGGACACGGCGCTGGGGCGGGGCAGCGGCCACGCGGGCTCGCCGTAGGGTTGGCGCGAGGGTGGCTACGGTGTCGGGGTGCAGTGGAGCAAGGGGGGGCTGCGTGGAGGCGAGCTGGGCGAGCTCGATGGTGGGGGACGGCCTCGGGAGCGTTTTGGCGGTGGACGGCACGCACGGGCGGCGCGTTCCCGGCGGTTTAGGGTTGCTGCTGGGCGTGGTGCAAGCGCGAGAGGGGACAGACGTGGTGTAGGGTGCGGCGTCGGGGTAGCTAGGCCACGGGACGGTCTCCTGCACAGGGGCGGCACGGCGGCATGGCGATAGGAGCCGTGCTCCCTGGCGATGGCGACGATCAATGCGACGGCACGGATGGCTCTCGTGCCAAATTGAATCGCTGGGCAGGTCCGTGGGGTGAGGAGAGATGGTGTGGTGCAAGTAATTGAAGAACAAATGACCGAATCCATGGATTTGATCCTCAGTTCTTCGGTTTTGGGGAAGAACAGGGTGGTGCTCACCACCTGTTCGACCAAATGCCTCAACAAAATTTAATTTCGAATTTTTGAATTTGGTTTCCACATTTGGTCTCTTGTATATAAATGATGATTTTTGGTGCTATGATGGTATTTCTTTGATAAGTGCATCATAGCACATTTTGTGGTTAAAGATGAATAAAGAAAGAAATAGAATTTTATATTTTGGAATTTTGAAATTATATTTTGAAGAGGGAAAAGTTATTAGAGCTAAGTGGGAGTGAGCACTATGTCACCCCACTGGTTTTTTTGATTTAAAGGAAAATATAAATTTCTCATTAAGAGAAATTTGTGTGGCACTTGTCCCATTATTTCATGTGGTGGTGTTGCTTTTATTTCTTTTCTTTTTTTATTCACACCTTTGCTTAGCAATCACACACATCAAGCAACAAAATACAAGCAAGCACACATAAGATAATAAAAAATTTTGTTGGCCCACATTTTTGGAATTAATAATACTTATATTAATTCTGGGATGTTACACCGCCCAAGGCGAAGAAGAGGGTGTGGGTGATGGCCGATGAGTAAGCCTTTGATTCTTTCCTTTTTCCCTTAGCATTCTGTTTCTGAGAAAATTCCCTTGAAGGATTTTCAACTTGTCTTCCTTTCAGGCGACCTGCGGAGCCAAAGAGGCGGCGGCTCTGCAAGGCTGGAGAGACCACCAGCGCCGTCGCGGAGACGCCCTCGACTGGTGAGCCGCAGCAGGCAGCTATCCCTCCCGCGGTCGAGCACCGCGCGGAGGTGGTGGTGGTTGAGGAGGCCACGCCGTCGCCGGTTCGCGCGGCCACTCCCCCCGTGGTGGAGCACCGCGAGGAGGAGGTGACCGAAGAGGTGACGCCGCCCTCGGCTCGAGCGGCGACTCCTCCCGCGGTCGAGCACCGCACGGAGGAGGTGGTAGAAGAGGTGACACCGCCGTTGCCAACAAGGACGGCCACTCCTCCCGTCCAGACCGAGACGGAGGAGGAGAGGACGGACGAGGAGATCGTCATGGAGCTGCCCCCAACGGAGGGGGAGGCTCCCCCTCAAGGGGCCGATGTGCCCGAGGCCGCGGCGGGCGTGGCCGTCACAGAGGGGGCCGGAGGTGCCCCTGAGGAGCAGGAGGCGGAGGCACCTCCGGAGCCCACTGGCGCTGAAGCTGAGCACGAGAGGGCGCCCAGCCCCTAGAGGGCGGCCGAAGCGAGCGTAGAGGGAGGCGCCCCCTCAAGCCCCCGGGCCGCAACAGAGGCGGTCGTGGGCCCGAGGCAGGAGGCCCCGGGCGCCTCGATGAGGATCGAGGACTCCGCACCCAGCAGTAGCGCGGGAGCCACCTTGGCGCTGCAGGAGCCGCGGCGCCAAGCAATCCATCGCCGGATCGTCCTCAACCAGGCGTGGCGGGCGCTCGACGGGCTGGAGGAGCAGCTCGCCGAGGAAGAAAAGGCCCTGGCGGAGGAAAGGGCAAGGCTCGGCGAGGCCTGGACCCTTCTTCACGAGAGGGTGGAGATGTGCCGCCGGCAGGACGCGGCGGCCCAGGCGGAGCGCCAAGAGGCCCTCCGCTTCGCCAAAGAGACCCGCGACAGCGTCAAGCGGGAGGCGCAGGAGGTGATGGACGAGCTCGACGCCGCCAGGGAAGCGCTCGAGGTCGAGACCGCCTCCAAACATGACGAGCTAGCGGCCGCGGAGCAGAAGTTTGCTGCTGACTCCGAGGTCGCCAGGGCCAGCCTGAAGGAGCTCCGCGAGCTGCTGGATGCCCGCGAGGGGCTGCTAGCGCCCCGCGAGGAAGAGCTGGTGCGGCACGAGGAGGAACTCTCCCTCCGCGAGAAAGAGCTGCATAGGCGCGAGGAGCAGGTCCAGCTGCTCGAGAAGGACCAGGCCACCCGCGAGGGGCAACTGCAAGAGCGCGAGGGCCGGGTGGCCAAGGACGAAGCCAACCTCGCGGCGGAGCGGAAGAGGCTCCAAGAAGAGGCCGACCTCAAGGTCAAGCTCATCCGCAAGAGCCTCGCCAAAGAATATGACGAGAAGGCCACGAAGCAGGAGGACAACTTCAAGTCCAAGCGCAAGGAGTTCAAAAACCGCATCAAGGAGCTCGAGCAGGAGGAGAAGCGGTTGACCTCTTGCCTCGAGGTCTCCCGGGAGGCCCAGGCTCGCGTGGAGGGGAACGCCATCGCCCTAGAGAGAGACCTGGAGGAGCTCCGGCAGCAGGTGGGGCCGGCCGCCGCTCTGGCGGAGCAAGCACGGGACCAGCGCCAGGTTGACCGGTCCATGACGCGCCAGCGCCAGAGTATTCTTCAAAGCTTGGTGAGCCGTGCGCACACGGTCGGGGACGATCTGAGGATCGACTGTCCCCTCCTTCTCCGCGGCGACCGACGATGAAACTATGTATTCGTACTTCTTCGAGCAATTCCTCGGGAGGCTCGAAGGGGTCGCGAAGGGTTTTGACGAGCGCGTCGTGGAGGAGAGCCGCGAGCTCCTGGTCGTCGCCGTCACCAACATCTTCAGCAACCTCGTGAGGCTCCAGCCCTCACTTGACCTTGAGAACGTGATGGCACCGCCGCGCGCCATCAGCAACAAGGCGCGGGAGACCGCCACGCAGGCCGCCATCACGTTCGCCAAGAAATTCGACCAAGTGGTGATCGAAGGCGACGACGAGGGGGATGCTCTGGGAGAGGAGGCGGAGACCGCCGTGGACAAGGCAGGCACCTCGGGGGGCGCGACGGCCTGAGCTCCTGCATCTGGGCGTGCAGAGGCACAGACTAGCTTAGCATTCATTTTGGTGAGCCCGCATTCCCCGAGGACCGCGGCCGCCCCGAAGCAAGCCGTCGCCGCCACCCGCTCCGCCTCGCCGTGCTGCGCCTCCTCGCCGCAAGAATCGAGCTCTGGAGCCCTAATTCGCGCCGTCGTCGTCGTACTCCTCCTCTCAGACCGGCGGCCGACGGGCACGATTGCCGTCGCCACCGGCTATTCCCTTCGCCTCCGAGCACAGCCCTGCATCCCTAGTGAGCCCGCATTCCCCGAGGACATCTTCCCCTTCCTCTTCCCCCTCTGCATCGTCGTGTTCATGCGGATGCCGCCGGCCGTCCGGCGCGGCCTTGCGCTGGCGTGCACGCACGCGTCGCCCGACGCCTCCCCTCCATCCGCCAGCACGCTCTAGAGAACCGCCGTACTGCACACACGCGTTGCACACACGCTTGCCGCGTATCGCCGCCCAAACTGCGTCGCCGCCGGTCGATTTTTCCCCGCCGGATGCCGGCGCGAGCGTACCCTGCGTGCCCGGCCTAGCGCCCGGCCTGGACCGACCGTGAGGCCGGCTCCCTCGGGCCACAGCCCGGCCTGGCTCCGGACTGGGCCGGCTCTGAGGCCGGCCGCCTCTGCCCCCGTCCCGGCCCAAGAACCGGCCTGGGCCGACCTGTGGGCCGGCCGTACAGTAAAAACAGAATGTTTTTATAATTTTAAATATTTGCTAACTATTTGTATGTTGCCTCAAAATTTGCAACTAAAATACCAATTTGACCAGAAAGACAAACTCTACCTTTTGGAACAATTGAAATGTTAATTTGAAACCATATTTTGCGGTGTTTTTAAGAATTCCTAAAATGGGTTAATTATTACCGAATTGGAGAAATTCATAACTTATTAAATATTGATCCAAAAATTATGAATTAAATATCAAAGTGATCAACATGTCAAATGCTATCAAACCATTCACTTATCACATCATGATCACAAATATTTATTTGATGTTATTCATAATTGGTTTAAAAGAATTAAATCCATTTAACTATTTAATTCGCTATTTATTCATCGGTGCTCCGAAAATTACAAATAAATTACCGAAATGATCGGAAGAACGAATCCTATCCATTCATGTCATGTTCATGCATATTTGAGCCACTTCTATAATAATTTGATAATTTATGAAGAATGTGGTCACTAAGATAAATATGGGGTTGTATCCAAATAATTGCACTAATTATTTGGCTCCCTATTCAATGTTGCTATTTAAATTATAATGATATCCTTGCATGAATTTGACATGTCATCATGTGATTGCGCATTGCACCTTGTGTCCTTGTAATTTATGTGTTCTTTGTTTTTCTTTTGGGTTTCGATAGATTCCGGAGTCGAGGGTCTCTCTACTTACCCCGACGAGCAGTACTCCACGCCCGAGCAGCAAGGCAAGAGATAACCTAACCTTCTTGGCATCTAGCATCCTATGATTTTATCAAATTATTTTATCCACCATAATATTGCATGCGGTTCAAATGTCTCTTTTGGTAAATATTAGAATATCCTATGAATGCATGTTCTTCCCCGAGCCAATCACATGTATCCCTACCTATGAACCCTAGGGTTGAAGTGTTGGCAGAGATAAAGATAAAATGGTTGTATTCATATGCTTAGCTATGTTTAGCCATGCTTAAATAAATGCTTTATGTCCGTTATTAATTCCGTAATTGTTGATGATGATGGAATGATTCGGGCATGGTGGATAATGGTGATGCTAATTAAAATGCTAAGACGGCTTGGGTGAGTTGCCATCGGGGATGGTGTTTTGCCTCACTCTAGCCCCTAGGTGCGAGTTCTTTACCTCTTGAACCAAGACGAGCGTGTTGCCATTGGTGGGTGTATGGGCGCCTTACTGACCAAATAACTTGTGCGGGCGTATCCAAGGGTCCTCTAGTTTGCTATTTCCATTTGCCGTGTGTGTGAGCGGAAAAAGAAATGATGAGGATGGTGGTGTTTAGGACGTGGCGATGGGGCAGGGGCTGAGGCTGGGTAAACTTGCCCTGTGGCCACAGATGACTCTTGGATAGTCTCACGCGAGGTAAAGGTTTAACCGCGCCTGCTTGCCGGCCTTCCCCGGAAGAGGGCCAACTAGGTGAGCCGGACGGTACCAATGGGTAAATTAGTACACCCCTGCAGGGTTAATCTTTTCGAAAAGCCGTGTCCGCGGTTATGAACGACTTGGGAATGGACGATAAGACCATAGAGAATATTAACCTAATTGATATGGCAGCTAAAGGTTGCATAATCACCTTGTGATAAAGGTTCATTTCCTCGAGGGTGATTCGAGGGAGTGCCTTTGGTGGAGATGAGTGGTTTGGTTACAAGTAGGTTCGCCGAGAACCGAAGATGAAATGTTACTCTCTTACCCCCTTTGTAAAACTATTCTGAGTAGACGAATGCCTTGTGTCATTTATGTTTCGGTTTATGAAAATTAGCTTTATGCAAAAGAAATACATATAAAGCTTTAGAGCCTCCGTCAGTCATTGGGCCTATATCGCCCTACTAAACTTGCGAGTACATCGTACTCAGTCTCTCTTTGCTGCCTCTATGATTTTGTATTTCAGAGGAGGACTACACCGAGCAGCTAGGTGGGTTCTTCATTGACGTCGACTACTAGTCTAGGGTTCCCAGGTGGCAGCTTGGGACCGTGGAACAAGATGGCTTGGGTGATGTTTATTGTAGGCCTCTTAGGCCATATATTTGCTTCTTGTTGTTAGACAACACTACCCGCTTCCGCTTGTTGAATTGTTGGATCTGTGATCCTTTTGATGTGTAATATTTGTATTCTTCTCATTATATGAGTTGCTATATGTTTTGTGTCGTAGAGTCATGCAATGTGCCAGTTTGTTCCACAAGTCTCGATCTCTGTGTTATACCTTGATGGTTGTGCCAATTACATAGCCTCTCTGTATAATTCTGGGGTCGGGGCGTTACACCCGTCGGGCCCCACCGAACTTAACAGAGACTGGTATGCTCTGTGGAAGCGTCCGGTCGACTACCGTCTCTGACGGCGGAGGTAGTTCCCTCTCGTGCGACTGCGATACTGCTGACCCCGGTACAATCTACTCCTGGCCTATGTCTTGCTATCCTCACGACGGTTGCTTCGGTGAGACGATGACGGTGGCTTGGTGTAAGTGGTGGCGCATGTTGGCGGGTGGTGTGTCTTGTGGTGGCGAGGCCTTGTTCTCGCAAGCTCCTGTGCTTCGGATTGTTCGAGATTGTGGATTGGGTTTTTTTGGGAGAAATCCTTGTCGGCTCGGTTGACACCGACGCGGGTGCCATCTCTGGGTGGCACTTCCGTTCCTGAAGGGCGTCGTGGCTATCATCCGTCCGCCTTCCCTGTGTGCTGGGGAAACCCTATGGCCAGTGCGCAGGTCCTGTCGTGGTGACGTCAATGACATGTCCATCGGAAATGGAAAAGATGTGGAGCAAGGCGATGATGGTGCTCACGCGGGATTGGGTCACACGCACGGCAAACACACGCGATGTACCCAGGTTCGGGGCCCTCTTTCGGAGGTAACACCCCTACGTCCTGCTTAGTTTCTCTTTATTGCTTGATCACACGAATTCAGGCTACAATGGTGCTCTTGGAGCTGTATTCGAGTGGAGGCCGGCTTGGATACTTAGCCGGCTGGAGGTGGAAGAAGGTGGCGATGGTCTATGTCTCTGTTCTCTGACTGGCCTTGTGTGCGTGTGTTCTACATACCCCTCACAGGGGGCTCTAGCCCGCCTTATAAAGGCAGTGGGCTAGGGTTTAGGTTTACAAGGATGTTACAAGTTTGCCTTTATGACATCATCCACGGTACAAGTCGGCTCCAGCTGGATGATCATGACGTGTAGAGGTAATGCCCGACAGGGTGTACTGTTCATCGGCAACGGTTGTGTGAGGCTGGCACACTTGTACGGACTGGTCGGTTGGTAGGTCCGGCTGCTCTCCAGCCGGATGGACTTGTCCGCCTTGGAGTAGCCGGCTTGAATGGTCTTGGATGTAGACGTCTTGAGGGTATCTGGGAGTTATCTCCCCAACTAGCCCCCGAGCTCGTGGAGACTTGACTGCTTGCAGGGAAGGCTCCCCGAGCTTCCCCACTTTTTGTAGTGAATCGTTGAGGACGAGGATCCGGCTGGGAGTAGACGGCCTGCTCGAAGATCTTGTTACGGCTTGCCTGGCTGCACGCAGCTGGGATTTGAAGGCCTTGACAACTCTATTAAGGCGGCTTGAGAACTCGGGTCGTGGCCTACGTCAGTCGCGTCCCCACGTCCCGTTTGACTGGCGGTTCTCTGCCCGAGGTCCGAGGAACGTCTCCTCGCACTACTAGGAAACAGGCTACCCGTGGCGCAGGGGGCTGCGCCACGGATTGCCACGCCACGGGTAAGAAGTTACCCATGGTGCACCAAAATAGTGGTGCGCCACGGCTATGTGGGGTAAAAATTTGGCCCCGAGACCATTATTTTGGTGGCGCATTGGAATAAGGTGCGCCACGACTATACTCTTACCCGTGGCGCACCGAAATAGTGGTGCGCCACGGCTAAGGAGGGTGCCCCTCCGTCAGCCCAGCCTGCACTTTGCCGTGGCGCACCACTATTTTGGTGCGCCACGGGTAATGTCCTACGCGTGGCGCATCTATGTCTGGTGCGCCACGGCTATATACTCGTGGCACACCAAAATAGTGGTGCGCCACGGCTAAGTAATCTACCTATAAGCCTTTTCCTAGTAGTGTCGGCTTCGTCATGCGGGATCTTCTGTGGCGGCCGTTACTTGACGGGATCAGCTGCGGGGAAAACGACCAAGATTGTGCGCCACGCTGCGCGGTGGGAGGCGGCAGTTTCACCGCGTACTCCTTTAAAAGGTGAAAGGAGGGGGAACGGTCCAGGTTACCGTTCCCCACTCCCACGTCTCCCTACCAAATCTTCTCTTGTGCTCTTCGCCTTCTTCTTCCCCTCTGCTTCTTCATATTCGTCGGTGCCGTCCACCTCTCGATGGGGAATCGAGTGTCAATGGCGATTTCAGGCGCCTGGATGGGGTGGGAGTTCGCACCCCTGGCCCGGATGAGAACTCGCCGGATCCGAGAGAGAAGGAGTTCATGGTGTTCTCCTCGCACCTGGTGAGGGGGTTGGGGTTGCCAGCAAGCCCCTTCTTTCAGCAGTTCCTGAACTTCTATGGTCTTACCTCACCATCTGGGGGCCAACAGCATCATGCAGCTTGTGTGCTTCGTCACGCTATGCGAAGTGTATCTAGGCATTTGGCCCTGCATGGAAATCTTCGGCATGCTCTTCTATCTTCGAGCACAGACCACTGATGGGAAACTGCGCGAATGCGGTAGCATCTCCATCTATACGAAGAACTCGATTCTTCCCAAAATCCATCTGCCCGACTCCATCAAGAAGTGGCAGAACACGTATTTCTACGTCCGGAATGTCACGGAGACGGATCAGATTTGGCTGCCAGCCTTTTCGAATGCGCTGCCCGTGGCCAGGTCCTGGAGCCGGAAGGTTCCTGTCGATGAGGTTCTGGAGGAGGTCATGATGGGCCGGCTGAAGCTGTCGGCACAGTGGAAACCAGGGTACCACGGGCCGGCCTGCCAGGACCCACAAGATTCTTCAGAAGATTTCGCTAAGGACCAGGCTCTCCAAGCCTGGCGAGCCTCGCGAGGGTTTTTCCTCGCGAGGGACCTTTTTCTCCTCGCCGAGAGTTTTCTCCCCTGGCGAGGGACCCCTCCTCGAGAGGGCGTCTCGGATGCCGCCAGCAATTCTGCTAAGGACCAAGCCGAAAGGCTCGGCGAGGCCTTTTGCCTCGCGAGGTTTCCTTCCCCTCGAAGCCAGCTCCGCCTCCTCGGCAGAGCGCACATGGGCTCTGCGCCCATGTGCAGAGTGACGCGCGCGGTAGCGCGTGGTGACGACGATGCCGCAGTTGCCGTTTCCATGTATAAAGGAGTCAACAAAGCAGCGCCAAGCAAAGCGGACAACGATTATTGCCACTTTGGTGATAAGGGAACCGTCTACAGCTACGCTCCAAGCGCGACGTTACCGTGGGACCCGTTCCACCTCCGCAGCACCAGCCCACCGTCCTGGTTGGCCGGTGGCCCTTTTTCAGCTTTGGTGACGCCGCTCCCCTGCCGTGGACCGCGTCCATGGACCTTAGCTTTATGGTAGACTCCACCTTTTTGGTGCACCGCGCCTCCTCCTTCGTCGCCATGTGGTAGCCCTTCCCGCCCAAATGTTTGGGCAGAAGAGGCCCGAGACACCTATAAAAGGAGGAGGAGCCCGTTCGGGCAAAGGGTTCGATCTTTGGTAGGCATTCTGGGTTCTCAAGTTCACCATCTTGGAGCTCAGACAAAACCCTAGCCATTGTAGCCACCTCGAGCTCGCCAAGCTCACTCTGTACTAAAACCTCTCCAAGCAAGTGCAATACAACTCGAAGCAGGACGTAGGGGTTTTACCTCACCTAGAGGGCCCTGAACCTGGGTAATACCGCGCGTTCCTCTCTGCAGTGCTTCCCCGCAGCGAGTCCGACGAGCACCGTCGCCGGAGCACGTTGACGGTTGTTTGATTCCGTGTTCAGCCCCTTACTCGATCCTTCGTGAGACACACCCAGTTCCTGGGACAGTTCTCCGACATTTGGCGCGCCAGGTAGGGGGCTGAGGCGTTTCTTCAACCTCGACACCGCCATTGCCGGCCCTTCTCGTGCCGAACGACTCGCTCGCCGGACGGCTAGCGCCGCCACCGGTCCTCCTGCCGGCCGCCCGCGCGGCCGCCCGCGTGGGAGTACTGCTCCGGAGCGCCACGTCGACCCCGAGCCCCACATCGAGCACCCGGAGGACGACGACATCGACCACGCTGAGGATGACCTCGGCGAAGAGGAGGCCTCCTCCCTGCACCCGTCGCGGGACCAGGCTGGTTCCTCGCTGGGCCGCCCTGCGCGCAGCCCGGCGACTGCGCTCCTCATGGCGCAGGAGCTGCTGCAGTACCGCCCCACGCCGGAGGCCCAGGAGGCCTGGCTCAACCGCGTCTCCGAGCTCATCGGCGCCGCTCGCGCCGCCGCTCCCGCACCGTCTCGCTCACTGGTCCTCTCTGCCCGCGCATGGGACGTGGCGCACGGCGTGACTCACGGTCCCCCCATTCCTCCTCGTCACCCCGCGCCTGCTCCCGCTCTGGCTCCACCGGCTCCACTGCAACCTGCTCCTGGAGCTCCTCCTCGCGACAACCGCGCCGCGTCGCACGCATCGTCGCCGCACGACTGCCAAATCGTGCGGCGAGCCCCGGAGGACGCACGCGTGAGCATCGAGCGCAACTAGGATCTCCACAACCGCGCCGTCCATGACGTCGCCGCCGCAGGGCGCCACCTCCGCGCCACCCTTGCCAACGGCACGGTCACCTACGGGGGGAGTAGTTTGCGAGTACAATCAAATGTACTCATATTGTTTCGTCCCTGGCTATTGTCTTAGCCAGATTTTAAAGAAGAGCAGCATGAAGAAGGAGACGGAAATGACGTCAATGCGAACTAGGGCGCTTCCCAGTCAGTTGCCTGTAGGGTCAAGGCGAATGACTTGGGCTCCACGCTGTTTGGTGATTTCCGCTGCTAGTACCTATTGAAGAGTATGACTTCAATCAAGTAAGTATATTCCTTCGGTAATTATGGATGTTCCTTGATTACCAGTTTGATTGTGCTCAGCGACACACTGATCATGGGATCGCTGATGTAGGCACAAGGGTATTTCGGACGGCTAGTCCGGGGTCCCCACAGGCTCTCCCCGAGTCCTGGCCTTCAAGGAGGCTTAGCTGGACGAGCTCCGCAACGACGACCTCCTGCTACTTGAAGGGCTCCGCCGCAATGCGGCCCTGAGAGCGGCAAGGTACCAGCAAGATCTCCGTCGCTACCACAGCTGCCACATCCGCCCGCGCACTCTCAAAGCAGGAGACCTTGTCCTAAGGAGAATCCTCTCCAGGGTAGGCCTCCACAAGCTCTCGCCAATGTGGGAAGGCCCCTAAAGAGTCGTGCACATCGCCAGGCCTGGCTCCGCGCGGCTCGAGACGAAGGACGGCATCCCTGTCGCCAACCCCTAGAACATCCAGCACCTGCGCAAGTTCTACCCCTGATCGTCCTCGACGAGCAACTTTTTGCATCAAGGGAGAGCCTCGCGCCTTCATCCTCCACGAGGAAAAATTTCGGGCTCCCCTCTCTACTACACGCTACCACGGGCCGTTCGAGAAGACTCCCAAGCCACCGCGCCTCGGCAAGGTGACTTCTTCAAGCACCATGCCTTGGCGAGGTGGATCCCCATGCCCAGCCATGGTGGATCGCAGGCTCTACAAGCCACCCCCGCATAGGGGCCCCTCTGAGCTCTCTCTACATGTGTCGCCCCGAGCACGCCCCCTCGAGAGTCTCAGCCACAGCATGTGGAACCCCATGCCTGACATAGCGGATTTTTTGTGTTTCTGGCCACGCCAGTGTAATGAACCTCTGTTTCAGGTCACTTTGAACCTTTGCGCTTCGCGCCAGCATATGTTTTTGCTTTGGTAAGCTTTTACGTTATTGCTGTTTCATCCTTGCTCGTATGATCCCTCCTGTGTATCTCGCGAGCGGGGGCTAGCATGGTGCCATGCCACGGGAGCATCCCGGCAGCGCCTAAAACCCAAGGGATCGGAGCTCTGAACTCACGGGTCAGCTTTCATGCATGTCAACTCCCAAGGAGCTCTGAACTCATGAGCCGGCTCCCGTGCACGTCAACTCACCAAGGACCTTGGTGCCTGTTCTCCTCGCAAGACACACATGAAGGAACCTACGAGCGCGCATAAGTTATCTAGCTATGTATTGCTTGTGGGTACGCCTATCTGTCAAAATGCAGGAAGCAGGCCCAAAACACCTCGTCAGGGAACCAACACCCTCTCCAAGACGAAAACACCTCGCCAGGGAACCAACACCCTCTACAAGGCAAAACGCCTCGCGAAGCTAAGTCCAAACACTTGGTCAATTTTCCCCTCGCTGGTTTTCACCCCTCGAGCCCCTTTTTCTCTCTCCTGCGCCTCATGGGCTGCTTGCGCGTTGAAGGGGAGCCCCAAGCATCGCGACTTGGGAGCTCTTACCTCTTGAGGCCTCACGCACCCCCCGGCCTTGTGGAGCCCTGACTCTCGCATACCGAAGCGGCGGTGGTGTAGCGCTAAGAGAGGGTCCTAAGACGCAGAGCAAAAAAGACATGAAAGGGAAGACAAAAAGCCTCACGAGGGATGTTCACCAAGCAAACAAAGATTAAGACAGGTCTTTACAGGGCTATTACAAGTAACTGCTAAGATAATTCATGCCTCTGCACGTCCAGATACAGGAGTTCAGGCCGTCGCGCCCCCCGAGGTGCCCGCTTTGTCCACGGCAGCCTCCGTCTCCTCCAGGGCATCCTCCTCGTCATCGCCTTTGATCACGACTTGGTCGAATTTCTTGGTGTACGCATCGGCGGCCTTCCGCGCCCTGTCGCTGATAGTGACCGGCGGCGCCATCATAGTCTCGAGGTCAAGCGAGGGCTGGAGCCTCACGAGGTTGCTGAAGATGCGGCTGGTGGCGATGACGAGGAGATCGCGGCTCTCCTCCACGACGCACTCGTCGAAGCCCTTCGCGGTCTCTTCAAGTTTTCCGAGGAATTGCTCGAAGAAGAACGAGTACGCGTGTCGGAGATCCGTCCCAGCTACTAGGGATGTCTCTCAAGGTATCGTGTAAGGGGCTGAACGCGGAGTCAAACAACCCTCAACTTGCTCCGGCGACGGTGCTCGTCGGACTCGCTGCGGGACACACTGCAGAGATGGACACAAGATCTTACCCAGGTTTAGGGCCCTCTTTGGGAGGTAAAACCCCTACGTCCTGCTGTGGTGTATTGCACTGCTTGGAGAGGTCTACAGTACAAGGAGAGCTTGTCGAGCTCGGGGTGGCTAACAATGGCTACTTGCTAGTCTTCAGATCTAGGGTTTTCGTCTAAGCTCTAGATTCCGAACCCGAACCTAGAGTGCCTACCCAAGATCGAACCCTTTGCTTGGGCGTGCTCCCCCTCCTTTTATAGGCGTCTTGGACCTCTTCTGCCCAAACATTTGGGCGGGAAGGGTTACCACATGACGACGCGGAAGGAGGCAGGGTGCACAATAAAGGCGGAGTCCATCATAAAGGTAAAGCTCGTGGACACGGTCCACGGTAGGGGAGCGGCATCACCAAAGCTGAAAAAGGCCACCGGCCAGCCGGACGGTGGGCTGGCGCTTGCTGAGGTGGGATGTGACCCACGGTGACGTCGTCCTTGGAGCGTAGCTGCAGACGGTTCCCTTGTCACCAAAGAGGCAATACTCGTTGTCCTTGGAGCGTAGCTGCAGACAGTTCCCTTGTCACCAAAAAGCCTTGCCGAGCCCTGCGGCTTGGTCCTTAGCAGAATTGCGGGTGGCGTCGGAGATGCCTTGTCGAGGTGCGGTCCCTCGCCAAGGGAGAGAACCCTCGGCGGGGAGAAAAGATCCCTCGCGAGGAAAAACCCTCGCGAGGCTCGCCAGGCTTGGAGAGCCTGGTCCTTAGCGAAAATCATCCGAAGAACCTTGTGGGCCCTGGCAGGCCTGCCTGTGGTACCCTGGTTTCCACTGTGCTGACAGTAGCCCCCGGGCCCGTGATGGGCACGCCGAGGCCCATGGACGCAGGCGAAGCGTCGAGGGGCCAAAGATGCCTGACAGGGCCGCGACACGTGGAGCGCAGCGGTTGCGCCCGCGGCCACGATCTCCTCGGCTTCAACGGGCAACCCGGTGGGGCCCGCCACGTCCGGGGCAACCGGTCAATAAAGCCTGGCGCGCAGACTGCGCCCATCACTTCTCCCATTACTCCGCCACCTTCTTCTTCAAACCTTCTCCTTCCTCCCAGAGCGCATCGCTCCCGAGATCTTCGTCTTCAAGCATCCATGGCACCCAAGATTGCAGCAGCTGACCCGAAGGGGAAGGCCACGATGCAAGCCGGCACATCGGCGGCGGCGGCGCGGGGTGCCGCGCTTGTGGCGGCGCTGCCGCCGTCACGCATCAACGCGGCGGCGTTGGCGAAGGTGCGCTGCCTGGCGGCCTCGAACACCAACGAGCACGGCGTCACCGAGATGAGGCCGACCGGCAGCAGGCTTCCGGAGGGGTACTACCCCATTTTTCTCCATACTCTCTACGCCGGCCTTGTTCCTCCCTTCTCCGACTTCCTCTTTGCGATCCTGGAGACGTACCAGATCCAGCTTCTTCATCTCCACCCCAACTCCATCCTTGTCCTCACCATCTTCGCCTACCTCTGCGAGGCCTACGTCGGCATTCGCCCCTCGGTAGCGCTTTTTCGCAGCTTCTACTCCCTTCGGTCCACCGCGCAGAATGAGCGGCTCGGATGCGTGTCGTTCCGCATCGCCGACGCCAGGAGCGAGATCTATATTCCCATCGCCTGGTGCGGCGAGAACACCATCACCAAGGTGACGAAGAAGGTGGAGAAGTTCCGCAAGAGGTGGCTCTTCGTTGACACCAAGGGGACCAACCCTCTTCTGGAGGTGCCCGAGGCGCCGCCGAGGAAGTGGGCGCGCTGGGCGAGCGCAGACTTCGAAGGCCCAGAGCTCGACGGGGTGTACGAGTGCATACGGAGGCTTCGCGTTGGCGGGCTCACCGGCCAGATGGTGGCCAAGGACTTCACAAGGCGCCGCATCGCTCCTCTTCAGCAGCATTCAGAGCCGGTGTGGCGGTACACCGGCAAGGAGGACAGGATGCGCCTGTGCGTGGACAACCTCGCGCGGGAGGTGCTGTACCCGATCATGGGGATCCTCTTCGCCACGAAGGACATCCCGTCCCCCTCCACCGAGGAGGCCAAAACGCTCTTCAACTTCGTTGTGGAGAGTGTGGAAGAACACCGCAGGCGCCTGCCGGTGTTCGACGAGTGGGGCATCGTGCCCGCGGGGCACCGCGGGCCTCGCACCAACCCGTGGGCGGCGGAGCCAGAGTACATGGACGAGTCACCGGAGCCGGATGAAGGAGAAGACTCTGGCGAGGACGCGGCCCCGAGGGGTGCTGACCCCTCCGGCGAGGATGGGGCCTCAAGAAATGTTAACCCCTCCGGCGAGGAAGGGGCCTCGAGAGGCGCCAATCCCTCAGGAGGTGACGCGGGCTCCTCAAGGAGCGCACCGGCTGGTGAAGACGTCGAAGTGATCTCCTCCGGCAGCGACGAGGACGCCTTCCGCATGGTTCGGCGCACCGCGGAGGAGAGGAGAGGCGGCACGGGAGGACGCTGCGAGCCCCGCTCCAAGCTCCTCCACGACAGGGACGCCGGGGCCGCCACGAGGGATGCTCCTCGCGAGGAGGCAGCAGCGCCTCGCGAGGGGCTCAGAGCGAGCACCCTCCAGCCACCCAAGGGGAAGAAGAGGGTGTGGAGAGCGGCCGACGAGTAAGTTTTGATCCTTTCCTTTTCTTTCAGCATTTTTCCTCTGAGAATCCCCTCCTGAAGGGTCTTTGCTTGTTTGTGTTTCTTCAGCGTACCCGCGGCGCCGAAGAGGCGGCGTCTCTGCAAGCTTGGGGAGACCGCCAGCGCCGCCGAGGAGACGCCTGTGGCCGATGAGCAGCAGCAGGCGGCCGACGAGCCGCAGCAGGCGGTCGACGAGCCGCAGCTAGAGGCCGTTCCTCCCGCGGGTGAGCGCCGCGCGGAGGTGGTGGTGGTTGAAGAGGCGATGTCGCCTCTAGCGAGGGCCGCTTCTCCCCCCGCGGTTGAGCACCGCGCGGAGGAGGTGATTGAAGTGGCGACGCCTCCGCCAACTCGGGCTGTTACTCCTCCTGCGGCCGAGACCGCGTGGAAGAGGAAGCGGTGGATGAGGAGATCATCATGGAGCCGCCTCCAGAGGTGGAGGAGGCTCCCACAAGGAGGGCGGACGCGGCCACCATGGAAGGGGTGGGCAGCGCCCCTGAAGAGCCGGAGGTGGAGGCGATTCTGGAGCCCCCGAACGGCGGAGCCGGGGGTGAGAGGACGCCCATCCCCCTGAGGGCTCTTGCCTTGGGCAGCGAGGGAGGCGCCCACGCCAGCCCCCAGGCCGTACCAGAAACGGCCGTGAGCCCGAGGCAGGAGGCCCCGGGTGCCTCGACCTTGGCGCTGCAGGAGCCGCGCCCTCGCGCGGCCCACCGCAGGGTTGTCTTCGGCCAAGCGCGGCAGGCGCTTGACGGGCTGGAGGCGCAATACGCCGAGGAAGAACGCGCCAGGGAGGAGGAGCAGGCCAAGCTTGCCGACGCCTGGGCCCTCCTCCACGAGAGGGTGGAGATGTGCCGCCGGCAGGATGCGGCGGCCCAGGCGGCGCACGAAGAGGCGGTGCGCTTCGCCAAGGAGACCCGCGACAGCGTCAAGCGGGAGGCGGCGGAGGTCATGGACCAGCTGGACGCCGCCCGGGAGGCGCTTGAGGCGGAGACCACCGCCAAGCACCAGGAGCTAGCGGCCGCCGAGCAGAAACTTGCCGCAGAGTCCGAGACCGCTAGGGCCAGCTTGAAAGAACTCCGCGAGCTGCTAGATGCCCGCGAGGGGCAGCTGGTGCCTCGCGAGGCAGAGCTGAAGCGGCGCGAGGAAGAGCTCTCCCTCCGGGAGAAGGAGCTGGATCAGCGCGAGGAGCTGGTCCATCTACTGGAGGGGGCCCAGGCCACCCGCGAGGGGCAGCTGCAGGAGCGCGAGAACTCGGTGGCCAGGAGCGAGGCCACCCACAAGGAGCGTCACGACAAGGCCAACCCTGACTTCGCGCTGAAGCAGAAAAGGGTCCAGGAGGAGGCCGACGCCAGGGTCGAACGCATCCACCAAAGCCTCGCCGACGATTATGACGCTAAGGCCAAGAAGCAAGAGGATCGCTTCACAACAAGGCGCAACGAGCTCCAGCACCAGGTCGAAGGGCTCCAGAAGCAGGAGAAGGAGATGACCTCCCGCCTCCAGCGCGCCAAGGAGGCGCAGCTTCGCGCGGAGAGGGAGATTGCCGCCCTGAAGGCGGACCTGAGCGACCTCCAGCAGCAGGTGGGGCCGGCCGCGGACCTCGCGGAGCAGGCACGAGACACCGCGCAGCACGGCCGGGCCATGACGCGCCAGCGCTAGCGCATGCTCCAAGACCTGGTGCTCCGCGCGAATGCCATCGGGGACGACATGAGGATCAAGGTCCCCCACTTTCCCTCAGGAGGGAGCGATGACAAGGCCGCGTACACGCTCTTCTTCGGGCAATTCCTCGGGAAGCTTGAAGAGGTCGCAAAGCGCTTCGACGAGCACGTCGTGGCGGAGAGCCGCGATCTCCTTGTCCTCGCCACCAGCCACGTCTTCAGCAACCTCTTGAGGCTCCAGCCCTCGCTCGACCTCGAGGCCGTGATGGCGCCGGTCGATATCCGCGGCAAGGCGCGGGAAGCCGCTAAGGTGCTCGCCAGGAAATACGACCAGGCCTTGGTCAATGAAGACGAAGGCGACGGCGAGGAAGATGCCCTGGAGGCGGAGGCTGCTGTGGACGGAGCGGGCACCTCAGGAGGCGCGACAGCTTAAACTCCTTCCTGTAGCTGGACGTGCATGGGGCACATTTTACCTTAGTCATTTTGGTTGTAAGACTTTGTAAAGACTCGTTAAGTTTATTGGAATGTGCTTGTGGACGTCCCTCGGGAGGCTTTTGTCTTTCCCCTTCATGTCTTTTTCGCTCTACGTCTTAGGACCCTCTCTTAGCGCTGCACCACCGCCGCTTCGGTATGTGAGAGTCAGGGCTCCACAAGGCCGGGGGGTGTGTGAGGCCTCAAGAAGTAAGAGCTCCTCGAAGCGCAATGCTTGGGGCCCCCCTTCGACGTGCAAGCAGCCCATGAGGCATAGGAGAGAGAAAAGAGACTCGAGGGGCAAAAACCAGCGAGAGGAAAATCAAACAAGTGTTTAGACTTAGCTTGACGAGGCGTTTTCGCCTTGGAGAGGGTGTTGGTTCCCTGGCGAGGCGTTGTTGCCTTGGAGAGGGTGCCTGAGGCTTGTTTCCTGCACTTGGACAGATAGTGATGGGGTCGAAGCATAGAAAACAAAAATTTTCCTACGCAACAAGCGGAATAAACCCCAAGGATCTAGATCTACTAGATGGAGGTAGCGAAGATGAGATCCAATCTCTTACCCTTGAATATCAACAAACGCGTTTTGTCGGTGCAGGGGTTGGCTAGTCGATCCCCGCAACTAGACTCATCTAGTCGCGAGGAGATGTATTTCCTCGAAGTCCAATCCGATGAAGTGCCACAAGGGGTAGCACCTCCGCGGTATCCACACGTACGGCTCGATGTAGATCTCCGCCTTCTTGATCCCGCAAGCAAGGTGGAGATGGCTAGATGGATCGCGGCACCACGACGGTTGTGGTGGCGTTGATGATGATGATCTCCACGAGCATGGCTTCGCCAAGCCAAGCAAGAGGAGAGGGAGAGGAGGAGGTGCAGCAGCAGCCCTACATCTAGGGGTGGTGCGGCAACTATGGTGGAGGAGATGGCGGCAGCCCTGCGGGAGAGGTGGCGCCATGGGGAGGTGAAGGAGGCGGCGGCTAGGGCACCAAGGGAGGGGTGCGGCTAGGGCAGCCTTGGATTGGGGCGCACCCCTCCCCTCCCCTCCTTTTATATGGGGAGGCTAGGGTTTGGAGGGCTGGCCGGCCCCCCCTTTCCTTGGCCCCCAAGTTGGGGCGCCCCCTTCTTGGGCCCCTTGGCCCTTTCTTGGCCGGCTAGGCCCATGTGGGCCATTGGGTGGTGCGCAGCCCATGTGGTTGCTGCACCCCCTTTGGTCCATGTGGGCCCCATATCTTATGTGGGTCCCACTTCTAGACTCCTCTAGAACTTTCTAGAACCTTCCGGTACCCTACCGAAATATTCCGGAACTTTTCCGATACCTCCGGAAACCACTTTCCTTATATGAATCTTATTCTCCGGACAACTCCGGAACTCCTCGTGACGTCCGGGGTCCTATCCGAGACTTCGAATCACCATTCGTTCATTCCATCAATTATCTCATCACTAAACCCTAGCTACATCGGAGCGTTAAGTGTGTGACCCTACGGGTTCGAGAACNTATGCAACCTTTAGCTGCCATATCAATTAGGTTAAGATTCTTTATGGTCTTATCGTCTATTCCCAAGTTGTCCATAACCGTGGACACGGCTTTTCGAAAAGATTAAACCCTGCGGGGGCTTCCCATTTCAATTGTTTCCAAATGAAAGTTTGCAATGGCAAATGCATATGGATGAGATGATGCAAACATGGAAACAAAAAGTGGAAAAAATTCTTCGTATTTTTCGTTACCACGTTAGGGCTGTTACAGCGACAAGGAAGAAGACTCCTCGGTACTTCCGGCTAAAGCCCAGTAGTACTGACGACTCCATTCAAAATCAGTGTCGGTCTGTCGGATGAACAGCGTCGGGGATGAACAGTGTCGTTGATGAACAGTGCCGTCACGGATTGCCACGCCACGGGTAATATTTTAGCCATGGCGCAGGTGCCCCGATGCGCCATGGGTAACGAATTAGCCATGGCGCACCTCTCCACCCTACGCCATGGCTAACGTGCGCCACGAGTATTCCACTAGGTGCGCCACGGGTAAGTATTTCGGGAATTAAAAAAAACCACCGCCGCCCGGGGGCGGCGTGCGGTGAGCCCGGCTAGCTCAGGCGGGATGGCTTCGGTCCACTGGGTTTCCGTCGCCACGCGCAGACGAGGACAACGAAAGGAGACGCCGGCTGACCGGGGCCTTCGTCGGCCGCGCACGGACGAAGAGCAGGAGAGGAAGCAGCGTGAGGGCCGACCACGAAGCTCCAGCCGGCATGGATTCCGGCCGCCGTGGAATGCCGTCGTCTCCGTCTGCTGCGTATCCGCCACCGGGGACCTCGTGGTCAGGCCGGTGTCCGAGGCCGCACGGATTCGCGGGGAGGGGAGGCGAAGCACGCCAGGGCCTCGTCCGCCGTGGATGCAGAGGGGAGGCGTGGCGGCGGTGGAGGATGACGAGGCGTCCTCAGAGAAAGCCGCGAACACGTCGAAGGCGGCGTTCACCGCCGTGAATAGGTCGCTGCCTCTAGTGCCCAGATCCTCCTGCGCGAGGGGCTTCCGAACGACGAACACGGGGGGCTTCAGGTGGCGTTCGCCGCGCGGGGGGGCACCGGAGCTGCCGCCGAACATGGGGAGGTGCGGAGGAGCTCCACGTGAGGGAGGAGGAAGGTCGGAGGAGAGAGGAGGAGGAGATGGGGGCGGGCACGGAGGAAAGAGAGAACGGGGTGACAGAGAGAAGGATAGAGTTAGGTGAGAGGAGAGGATAAAGTGGGTGGCTGTGGTTAGGATAAGATTTGGTGTGGATGGATCTGGAGCACAACATAGCCGTGGCGCACAAACACATAACTGTGCGACGCCTAATAGCAGTATTCGTGGCGCACATCGCTGTCGTGCGCCACGGGTATGTGGGTGCTCCCCGGCCAGCAGAAAAGGTAAACCTGGGCCCACACTTAGCCGTGGCGCACCTGAAAGAGGTGCGCCACGGCTAAGTGGCCACCGAAAGTGGAACTGGGGCCCACACTTAGCCATGGCGCACAGGCGGGATGCTGCGCCGCGCATATTTTCCTAGCCGTGGCGCACATTATTTAGGCGCGCCACGCGCACTTGTGAGCAGACCGGCCGGCCAGGGTCCAACTTAGCCGTGGCGCAGGGGCGTGCAGCGTGCGCCACGGCTATGGGCCTACCCGTGGCGCAGGCCCAGGTGGTGCGCCACGCATAGTTAGCCGTGGCGCAGGCCGTGCTTAGTGCGCCACGGATATTTAGCCCACCTATAAGCATTTTCCTGCTGGTGGCCGGCTGGGTATGTTGGATGAATAGTGTCGGTATGTCGGATGAACAGTGTCGGGGATGAACAGTGTCGTTGATAAACAGTGCTGCCAGGCATATATCCCGGACATGTATGTCGGCTGGGGTATGTTGAATGAACAGTGTCGGTGATGAACAGTGTTGATAGGATGCCACCAGGACATGTATGCCGCTGGGTATGTCGAATGAACAGTGTCGGTATGTCAGATGAACAGTGTCGGAGGGTGAATAGTGCCGCCAGGCATATATCCCGGACATGTCTGTCGGCAGTATAGCTGTATGCCGGCCTGGGCTGCGCCTATGTCGGCCCAGGCTGGCCTTCGATTGTTTCTTTCATGTTTCTTCTATATTTGTTTGATTGTCTTCTCTCTATCAATTGACTCGTGTCTTCTATTCATCCGTGAAGTCACCAACTCTGGGGTACCCGGGGTTATATCCCCGACACATACTAAGATTTCACTTCAGTAAAATATTATCTGGTAATGTCTACGACAAGTCTAGCGCCTATTCATCTAGTGTTAATTATGGCTATGAACTTCCAATCTATTTTCAGATGCCTCTCCCTGTCTGCCAGCCATACTACATTCTTTCCTACGTTCACTCTAAATTTTCGTTTTAGCAGACATAAAACAAGTTCAGCGTTTGTGCTCACCATCACAACCCTAAATAAATCCAAACAATGTGTTCGCTGTAAACGATGTGCCCAAGAACAAAAACAACCAAAATTCGTAAAGAAAATAAAAAAATATGAGAGGCCCACGCCACTGCATCTGGGAATAACTTTGGCAAAGGTGAGACCACAGCAACCACGCTGTCCACTGCAGCCCACGTTCAGACCAAACTGCTAATAACGCGTCGGATCTAAACCAAAACAGAATGAGCAACTCCAGCCGGCCCCCCAGGAGCCCCCCCAGGAGCACTTTTTCGCCGCCGGCGGACGAAAATCCTCCCAATCGCGCCCCAAGAACGTTGTTTTTCGTCGGATTAGAGCAAAAGATTCCCCCGGCGTCCCAAGCCGAATCCAGCGGCCTGGGGGCGCCGGAAACTCGTTTTTGCATGCAGTAGCCCCACAGTCAGCCTCCCGCCATCCTCTCTTTCCTCCTTTTCTCCTCTCTCTCCTCTCTCCTCTCACTTTTTTCCACCTACCGCGCAGCAGCACCACAAACCAACGGCTGGAGTGTACTGGGTTGGGCGGCTACTGGGAAACAGGCCGCCCCAGGACGCACCCAGGACGCCGGCGTCCCCCTAGGCGGCCGTTTTTTCGCCGGCATATCGCGCTTGGGGGGCGCAACGGCTAGAGTTGCTCTGACCACAGGATGTACGAATGCGAGGCCGACGGCGCGGCGAAGCGCGCTTGCCTGTCTAGTATTCTTTTGGCATCCCGTGCCTCGGCCATGCGGGCAAAGGTAATTTTACGACCAAGTTTGATATATGCACGTGCTAAGCTAGGCAGAGTTTTGATCATTACTCTGCTTGTGTTTACTGTAGTGGTCAATTAATTTAATGGCAGGGGTCCTTGGTGATGGCTACTATTACAAAACCCAATTATTGAGACTTGAAGGGAAAACAATAATTTTTCACCATCATATGAGGAGGTAGTAGTAACTCACATCTGTGTTTTCAGTGTTTTTATTTGAAAAATAGTGTTTTATGTAAATATTTGTATGCTCAAAATAAACAGAGGAACTAACTGTGATGTATAACTGACGAGACAAAAAACAATTAGTGTGCATAAACTGCATCTTTTCATTCAAATAGCCTATGTTTCATATTTCACTAATATTCATTACACAATGTTTCTTTAAATGTTTGTTTGCTCAGATGGAAGATCACATTTTCCATAGCATGGGCATATAAGACTTGGATTGGCAGATTTAATTACAATCCTTATCTTTTTTTTTTCCTTTCTCTCAATAGCAAAATCTTGACATGATACCGTGTTACTACACGCTTGACATACCTAGAAGGGTATACTCTAGCTCACAGTTTGTTGTTAGAATTCTTTGAGTGCATATTTCAATGTTCTATTGCCCATTAACTTTTTGGCAAAGTTTTCCCTTCTATCTTGCATAACGGGAGCATGAGAACAAGCTGATGGAGTTGGTGTCATCACAAAAACTAGATACTTCACATTTTTTCCTCTTCTATTCATCAAATTTTTACCTAATAAATACTAAACACACACTTGGTGTGGATGATTCGGGTTTGTGTACCAAATATTGGTCAAAATTGTGTGTCCTAGGTAATCTAGGAATGTAGCAACTCCTGTAAAGCCTCGCCAGAGTGTTGCAGTTGCACTATAATTCAAAAGACGGTCAGAGTGTAATAATAAGTAAAATATTGTAGTTTCCGGATAGTCGAGGGGGAAGAAACAACACATGTAACATTTATCATGATATTTTATAAAACAATGTTTTTTACGTGTTTGATTTGTACCTCCGTAGCAACGCAGGGGCATTTTTTGAGAGCCGCTAAAGAGAACTGGGCGACATATGATCCTGCGTGAAGTCGACATCTCATTGGTCCATGAAAACCTGTAGGGTCCAGTCCGTATACGTATACGGTGGAAAAATAAAATATAAATCAATACCGTGTGGGACCCACTATATGGAGATGGAATAAAAAAACGCAATTTCTATTATACAGCCGACTTCGTTCTGTGAAATCGCGAGGTCGCGTGCTGGACCGCGCGATGGACATTGGACGATGAGCGTCGCGAGCCCTGCCCGCAGCGGCCGCGCAGGGGTACGTTCCCTCGTGTGCACCTAGTGGGAGTCGTGCGAGAGAGACATTCCGTTCCTCTCCGCCGTGGGTAGCTCGCTTCCACCCTTTTCGTCGGTGATTTTCTCAGTTTGGCTCCGGCGGCAGGGGAGGAGCGCTGCACCACTGCAAGACATGAGGGGAGGGAGGTCTGTTTGCTTTCGGTCGCGGCGCAGCTCCAATCCCACTCGAGTTTGATTTGGATCGAAGGCAGCGGACGGATTTTGGTTGGATCCATTCGATTTCTCGCCGGAGGGCCCCCTCCGTCGGTCTTCATCCATCGAATAGGAGGCGGCGGCGGTGGTGGAGTAGCGCTTCTACGATTTCTGCACCAATTTCTTCTCGAAGGTTGCCATCTGAGGCGCGCCCCAAAGGTGAGTCTCATGAACGTGTGAATTTTATGCGCTTTTCCTGTGTCTCCCCTAGTTGTATTTTACATGCAAAATCACTTCAGCTGGTAGTATATGTGCGGGGATGTGATTTTTCAGTGGATGGAATTTTTAGAGGATGTGATTTTTCATAGGTTTGGATGGGATTTTTTCTGGAGGGGCTGGGGGTGTAGCAGCACAGGGGAGAGGATGGTACTAGGGAGATTGAGATGGTCAGCTCATCTATGAGGGACGGGAACCGGGGATAGGATGGAACTGGAACAGGGGGATGGAGAGGGTTGGCGGAGGAATTTTTCCGGTGAGTCCCATGGACATCATGAGTTAGATGTAACACTTTTTTTGATGCAACGTTCGTGGATGTGATTTCCCATCATATCGTTAGATGTATTCTGTACGCGGGGATTTTTCAGGTGATTTTAAGTTGATTTTTTCACATGTAATGTGTTTTAGAGGATGGGATCCAACACACATATGCAGATTAGGGGGATGGAACCTGTGTTTTGTAAGATATAAATCAGATGAGGGAGGGAGATGTAGGCGTAGATGATAATTGCATGCAGATGCAGTAGTCGGTAACTAGGTTGAGATATACAGAGAAATTTTGTGAAATGGAACTTTGTTGGATGGAGCTTTCTCTTCATACACCTATGTAGTTTAGTACTCTGTAGTAGATTAGATGCGATTTTTTTTTGGATGGAACTTCATTGGGATGAAACTGTTTTGGATGGAGCTTCTGTTCATACTGTATGTAGTTTAGTACTGCGTAGTAGATTAGATGTATTTTTTATGGAACTTTTTTCGGATGAAACTTCTTTAGATGGAACCTCGGTTTAGCTGCGTTCTATTGTCAGATGGAACTCATAAGTCTGTGAGATGTTTGCATCATGTGCTAGGGGTAGATGTATTCTATATGTCTTTAGGAGTAATTTTGACATGCATGACGTTTCTATATGAAAATATGTATGATGGAACTTACAGATTCGATATGTTCATGGTTCTCCGCTATGATATGCATGATTATTAAAATGGAAGCTACAGATTTGTTTCTTTAGTCCATGTACTGGTAGTTGTAATTAGAAGTTTTTCAATGGGATATTCGCTATGTCCGTGGTTGTCTACCGGTCATGTACTACAAGTTGTAATTTTAGAATAAAAATGGAAGTTTAACATATAAATTGAGAATCGTACACATGTTCCATCATGCACTAGTAGATGTTTTTCTTCTGTTTTTAGGAGTAATCTCTTCAACTTGCATGATATTCTGGGAATTTTTGACATGCTTGATGTTTATGGGTTAAAGTAACTGAAATTATGTTAGATGAAATTCTCGAATGGGATATTCGATATATTCATGATTCTCCCAGTCATGATAGCGCTAGTTGTAATTTTGGATTTTTTCAGAATGGAAGTTCACAAAGTTTTTTTTTGAAACAGAGGTTCATAAAAGTTTTGTTGCATTAATGTTCTGTTACTTGCAAATTATTTTCTTTTTTTTCATGTTCATCAAATATAAACAAGTATTTTCTTCAATGTTCTTACATTTCTTATTTTCCTTGTCACCAGAACAGGTGGACGGCACAGCTACAACGGAAAATATGAAGTCAGAGGAAGAAGTTTTCATGCAAACACCAGAAAAATATCTACATCAGTTCCATCTGGCTGATGCTTTAGTTGCTTTTTTCCGTGAGCTGTGTGTCGCTGGCCGATGCAAGTACGTGTTGATGATCTGATAGTTTATGATCTGTTGGCAGATGCAAGTGTGTAAATGCTAGTTCCAATTTTTTTGCATGTTTCTGATTACTAGTATACTGGATGAAACAAAGCAGTTTGTGTTTGATGATCTGATAGGGTTGCAAATATATGTTCTGCTAGGGTCGCAAATATGTGTTCACTATCTGCTAGTTTGTTAACCTTGAATCCAATGCTAGTTCCGATATTTGTATCTTCTGTTCGCTAGTCCGACAAAATACATGTTCCATTCAGTCCAAGTACTAGATGGAACAAAGCATTTGTGTTACATACCTCCTATTAGAGTCTAGATGATTTTTGTCGCCCGGGGGAGAAAGGATGGAACTGAATATGTTGGTGTTTGACCTGAGATGTTTCCTACAAATTTAATTTTTGATAAACTGATGACTTCATACTTCTAGTATTATATGCCTTTTTTTGGGGTATTAAACTTCCAGTCACAAGATCATCTAGGGGATGTAACTGAAATTGTACCTAGAATGTTCTGTGTTATGTGTTGATTTTTTGGTCAGAACCCTCGATGAATCATTTTGATCTATTCTGAGATGTTCCTGTTGTCGTCAGATGGAACTAGGATATAGTACTGTTGTCAGATGGAACTGCTAAGATAATCAAATCTAGGATGGAACTGGGAGGATAGGAATTTGAAATAGGGAGAGTTAAATTTCGGGAGAAATTGGATGGAACTAGAGGGGAGAGAAAATCTTGGAGAGAAGAGATGGAACTGGAGCTATTTGTAGAAGGAATGGAACTAGAGTGCACGATGTGTTCCTTTTTCTTGATTGTGAAGAAGGTGGAAATCGGGGGTGGTTGGAATCACATGTGGATCGGGGTCCAGCTGGGGGAGGACCTGGTCGTACCTATTTCCCGGGCTTTTGGCATGTGAGGTCTGGTTCGGACGCGGGAAAGAGGAAATAGTGGCTTGCCCAAAGCGGAAAGGGACAGGCTTGTCCGCGCGACCTCGTTTTTGGCCAAAATGAAGTCGACCTCGAAATAGCAGCGTCCATAAAAAAATAGGGCAGATGCTCTGCATCTCCTCGCTGGGTGTCTTCCTGCTGAACAACCCATCCGGTGACCTCCAAGCCAGCCAAGATCCGCGCCGCCGCACGACACATCATCTGATCGCCCTCCCCTCCATCTAGCTTCCGTCGCAGATGGTCCGGCAGAAGCACGGCGTCGACGACGTGTACCACGAGGAAGGGAGATGAAACCGTGCTGCTAATCCTCCGCCGTGACATCAAGCACCACGTCTGTCTGGGCCTCGTCCGGAGGGTGCGGCTGTTCGACAACATGAACGAGCGGCTGCTGGACGCCATCTGCGAGCGGCTCAAGCCGGCGCTATACACGGAGCACACATACATCATCCGAGAGGGGGACCCCATGGACCAAATTCTGTTCATCATCTCGGGCAGCCTCAAGAGCATCACCCTGGACGGCGGCCAGAGCGGCTTCTACAACCGCAGCCTGCATGCTGCAGGAGGGCGACTTCTGCGGCAAGGAGCTGCTGACATGGGCGCTGGACCGAAAGTCCGGGGTCAGCCTGCCATCGTCCACGCGCATGGCGCACCGTCATGGCACTCTCCGTGGCCGGGGCCTTCGCGCTGCACGCGGAGGCGTTGCCTTTGGACGGCGCCGACTGTTAGACTTTGTCAAAAATTGTCTCTAACTACGGGAACACCTCTTGGTTTTGATGATAGTACAAATTTCATAAGTATTGTAGGTTCATTGCAATATTTGACACTGGCACGACCTGATATCTCTTTCTCAATAAACAAAATTTGTTAATATTTGCATGCACCGATAACTGCTCATTGGACAGCTGCAAAAAGGATTCTAAGATATGTTCAGGGCACAACACATGTTGGACTTACGTTTCAGAAATCCTCATCCACTTTGCTCAATGCTTTCTCAGATGCAGATTGGGCACGCTGTCTTGATGATAGAAGGTCAACTGAAGGCTTTGCCATTTTTATTGGAGCGAATTTGGTCTCTTGGAGTGCACGAAAGAGTTGCAGAAAAGTTGCTTGACATCAAGTTCATCTCCAGCAAAGATCAAGTTGCAGATGGATTCACAAAAACCTTGCCAGTCAAGAATCTACATGAGTTTATGCGTAATCTCAACCTCTCCGAAGGTTGTGATTAAGGGGGGATGTTAGACTTTGTAATACTATATACGTATGATGGTATGGAGTAGTACTCCAACCAGAATACGCCTCCTGTACATGCCACGTGAAGGGCTTTTCATCACCATATAAACACGTAACTGATCCCCCGAGAGGGGTACGATCGTTCCCACAATTTCCACACCGACCAACGTGCGCACGGCTACCCACTCGAAGGCCACGTGATATGGGGCGGTCTGATCTTCTCGTGAGCTTGATGGTTGATGGATGATAACCAGCGGAACGCTATGAACTCTCCTTGGCTAGTCCCCATTGCCAATGCAATAGATCCGAACCCTTTGGATATTCGCGGCCTTACACTCTTGCGCAACATAGCCGTCGACTACGAAACGGTCCTGTAGCTCCTTATTCCCAATGGAACAGCAGATAACATGCAAGCTTTGCAATTGATAATCACCAGATCGATACGAATTGGTGAGCTGAATACAGATGAATGCTTGAAGCAATTCGGTTCTGAAATTCTAGGGTTTTAGTCTTTGGTATAACGTAATCTGCGTCTATCTAACTCGCAGCCCTAAACTATTTAAGGAGATGAGGGGTGCGGTGCAACCAGCAGCAAAACAAGGTCTGACTCGATTTGGACTTGGACTCCTTTCATACAAACCTACCCAATAGGGTTCGGTCCAACTATGTGGCACGCAGGCCCAACATGGGTTGCACCGAAATACTTCTAAGTCTTGATGCAGCACTTGATGTACTTGTATGCCCTTGGTGATTCTCTCCAATGGCTTGTGCGCCTTCCTCCATCTCCTCCCTCGCGCACTGATATTGGAATCAGTTCTTGGTGCAATGCTATTCTCCTCCAATGCTTGTGTTATCAAAAAACCTGATCATACATAAATACATAGACTTAGGCAGTATAAAGTTCTCATCAACACAAACATCAGATTCAATTAAATTAAGAGTGAGTTCACCTGTTGCTCAAGTAGCTTGGCTCGAGCTCTTGTTATTGGTCCAATCCTCACTTCATTATATTTATCTTGTGCAGCAACATCATCATCAGGAAAAGATGGTAAAGGACTAGGGATGTCCTCATCATCCTCCTCCCTTGAAAAGGCGTCGTCCTCGACGCGTCAAGATTATCTCCGGTATATGGCGTCAAATCAGCAACATTGAATGAATTACTAATGCCAAACCTCTCAGCAGGAAGATCAATCTTGTACGCATTATAAGGTCTAGCTCCTCGTGGCATCAGCTTATACTTGCGCAGATTTGGGAACCTATCCTTGCAGAAATGCACCCACACCATGTCATCCGACTGGAACAGCACCTCCTTGCGCTTCTTGTCGACACGCTGAGCGGTTTGCTTGCCCTTCTTTTCAATTGCTTCTCTGGTCTTGTTATGGATCTTCTTCACAAAATCAGCACGTTTTGAAGCCTCCATATTGACTCTCTCTTGCGATGGTAGTGGCAGCAAATCTAGTGGCGTAATGGGATTGAAACCATACACCACCTCGAACGGGCATAGCTGCGTGGTTCAGTGTACAACCCTGTTATATGCAAACTCCACATGCGGTAGACACTCTTCCCACTCCTTCAAATTTTTCTTGATCATGGTTCGCAGCAATGTTGAGAGCGTGCGATTAACCACCTCTGTTTTCCCATCTGTTTGGGGGTGACAAGTTGTACTGAATAGCAGCTTCGTTCCCAGCTTCCCCCACAACGTCTTCCAAAAATAGCTCATAAACTTGACGTCTCAATCAGAAATAATAGTCCTTGGTACTCCATGCAAGCGCACTATGTCCCTGAAAAACAGATTAGCAATATGCGACGTATCGTCGTTTTTGTGGCAGGCAATAAAGTGTGACATTTTAGAAAATCTGTCAACTACCACAAAAATAGAATCATGTCCTCTCCTGGTTCTAGGCAATCCTAACACGAAATCCATGCTAATGTCTTCTAATGGAGAAGTAGGTGCAGGAAGAGGAGTATACAAACCATGAGGCTTCAGCTTGGACTTTGCCTTATTGCAAGTGATGCAACATTTTACAAACCTCTCCACATCTCGCCTCATGCGTGGCCAATAGAAGTGATCAGCCAACATCAACAACATATTCTCACGTCCAAAGTGTCCCATCAAACCGTCACTATGTGATTCCTGCAACAATAGCAAACATATAGACGATTCTGGTACACACAACTTGTTAGCTCAAAACAAATATCCATCATGTATATGATATTTTTGTAGGGGTTCGTTGCATAGAAAACAAAAAATTTCCTACGTAATAAGCGGAAGAAACTCAACTGATCTAGATCTATTAGATGAAGGTAGCGAGAAGGAGATCCAATCTCTTACCCTCGAAGAACGAACAAATCCTTTCGTCGATGCAGGGGTTGGTTTGTCGATCCCCGCAACTAGACTCATCTAGTTGCGAGGAGATGTATTATCCGATCCGAGATCCAATCCGATGGAGCGCCGCACGAGCAGCACCTCTGCGGTATCCATACGTACAGCTCGATGAAGACTTCCTCTCCTTGATCGCGCAAGCGAGGAGGAAGTGGCTCACGAGATTCCAGCAGCACGACGGTGTGGTGGTGGATATGGTGGAGAAATTCCTGCAGGGCTTCGCCAAGCGGTTGCAGGAGAGAGGAGGGAGGTGGGAGGGGAGGCCAGCGGCTAGGGTATCATGTGGTCAAGCCCCAGCCCTGCCCTCCCTCATATATAGGCGTGGGGGGCTTCCTTGGCCCCTCCTCCAAGCCCTAGGGCTGGCGGCTTGAGGGAACTTGTTCCCCAAGTCAGCCCCTAGGGTTTTGGGTGCCTCCCACTTGTGTGGCCGCATGGGCCTTGGGGATTAGGTGCGGCAAGCCCATGTGGGCTGCTGCACCTCCCCTCGGTCCATGTGATCCCTTCCAGGTTTGTGGCCCCCAAGGTGGGGCCCTTCGGAACCTTCCGGAACCTTCTAGAAACTCCCCGATACCCTGCCGGAAAATTCCCGAACTTTTCCGAAACCTAGAAAACCACTTTCCATATATGAAAATTTATCTCCAGACTCTTCCGAAACTCCTCGTGATGTCTAGGATCTCATCCGAGACTCCGAATCAATATTCATTCATACCATCAAATATCTCAAGCCCTAGCTACATCGAAGCGTTACGTGTGTGATCCTGCGGGTTCGAGAATATGCAGACATGATCCGATCAATAATCAATAGCGGGACCGGGATGCCCATATTGACTCCTACATATTCAATGAAGTTCCTTATCGATTGAACCACGATGCCGGAGATTCTTAATCTCGTATACGATTCCCTTTGTCTCATGATATTTAATTTGCCCGAGATTTGACCGTCGATATCTCCATATCTAGTTCCATCTCGTTACCTGGCAAATTCTCTTTACTCGCCATAATATAGGATCTCCGTGATTACTTGTAATCACATGTTTGCAAACTTTCTAGATGCTATATTACCGAGAGGGCCCAGAGATATCTACTCTGTCACATGGAGGGACAATCCCACTCTTGATACATATCACCCAACAACCTACCATCGGAGATACCTGAAAGCCACCTTTATAATCACCCAGTTACGAAGCGACGTTTGATGTCCACAAAGTATTCCTCCGATAAGCGGGAGTGATATAATCTCATGGTCTAAGGAAACTATACTTGGCATATACTAAAAAGCGTTGGCAATGAAACTGCGTGACACGATCAATTGCAACTCTTTATTATTGGGTCTTGTCCATCACATCATTCTCCGGATGATTGACTTCGTTATCAAGTGACTATAACAAGTACATGGTCAGGGAAACTTAACCATCTCTTGACTAACAAACTAGTCCAGTAGAGGCTTACTAGGGACACCTGGTTGTTTATATTCCACACATGTATTATGTTTCCGGTTAATACAATTATAGCATGGATAATAAACTATTATCATAAACATGAATATGATAATAAACCATTTTATTATTGCCTCTAGGGCATATTCCCAACAGTCTCCCACTTGCACTAGAGTCAATAATCTAATTTACATTTTCTCGATCCAACACCCACGGAGTCTCAGTGCTGATCATGTTTGCTCGTGGAAGAGGTTCTGTCCATGTTCTGTACTATACAGTTCTCTATGTTCTTTGCAAAACGTCAATGTCACCTACTTTGACATTACTTTATCATCACATGATAAACCTCATATCATCACATGATAAACCTCATGATCATATGACGAATATAATATATATTTGGTTATAGAGTGAGAATTTCGTTTCCCTTTTATGCCTACATGACGTATGATCAGTCAAAAGAACTTTCACATAGCATGTGCACCCGGAACTCACTCAATCTTGAAACAAAATTTCTCAAACCAAAATATTATATCTTTTAATCCTTGAATTAATCATATACTCCTATATGTTGTAGACTCAACAAATCGACAGTGCAATCCAAGTCACATCGATATTTTCGATCACGCTTTCGCTACGCTTCTGCCTTCATGAGATCTCCATCTAGTTTGGTGTCATGACTTCAACCAAGTCTACCATTCTCTAGATTCAATTATCTCATCTCCATGTTGAAATGACTCCTCATTCCTAACACGTTCTTCTAACCAAGAACTCGGGTCACATTTCGTCAAATACAAAATTATGATTCTTATATGTTTAGGCCTATGAACAATTCATAGCGAATACTAACATATCCTCCAACCATAATTTTTTGTATTGAAAATAAACTTTATGTTTCACCTATCTTTAACAAGTAATGAACCCTTCTTCACTTGTTCCATATTGAACTCCTTCAAAACCTTATTTAGGTTCAACATCCTGACTTATTTATCGACAAAATACGCATCTATCTCCATATATATTTGACATTCAAATTAACTTCACAAGTTATGCGTTTGGTTCCTGAAATAATTACAACATTTATGAAATCTTCATTTCACACAAACAAGATGTTGTAAACTCCCACTCAAATATACACCATACACATATTAAATTGTGAAACCACTTTGGCTCCCACTCAGAAATATGTTATCCTTATATTTGACCATGATTAACTAGCTCCCACTCAAAACATATGTCACCACATATTTTGATCATGGAAAATAGTTTTTGCTCTAACTTAACTCATATACGAAACGCTAGTACTTTGCTAGCTTTAAGTTTTATTTATTCTCTACAAAACCACTTTTGAGGAATAAATATGTGAAACATCACTTTCACAAAATCAAGTAACAATTACTTTGTGATTTAAACTTAACATAGGATGACTCTTAGTCATTTTCGTATTTAAGGCTTCTATTTCTTCTTTGTAGTTTTGTAGGTATGTCTTGTTTCTAAAACATGACAAGTAAATCATGAATATTATTTTGTAACCTGACAAAATTTTATATTCTTGAATCCTACTTTTCTATAGACAAGCTAAACCGAAATTCAATGATCACCATCATTAATTTCTTCATGTGTCAAGTTTTAACCAACAGAGCACTTTGCATATGTGCCACTCGATACATAAACAGGCAAGGTTTTAGCTTCTCAATTTATTCCATCAATCCTTTTTATCAATGAAACTTTTCACGATAAACCACTAAAATAATTAGCACAACCAACAAATTGGTTTGCCCCTTTTAGTCTCATATTGTGGAATCACATTCATAGTCATACTTATGAATATACTACAACATTATTCGCAATAGTCTCTAATTATCTCATAATTAATGAAACCAACTTTTCTCATAACTCATATGAAAAATATATGCGAATCATTAAATAGATCCTTATTTCTAAACAGATTGTTTATCAAATAAATGTAAATGCTATTATTAAACCCCAAAGTAAAACCCTTCTTTGAGACCACACAATATCAAATAGTGTGTGATTACAATATCTTAGGACATATCAAACGCCTTTGAAATATTGTAATTTGTGATAACACTTCTCACAAGTCCGCATACTAACATATAACTCAAATATTTTGTCTCTTTTGATCAAATCATAAAGACTCAATTTTCTTGTTAACTTAATATCCTAAACTCCAGAATTTTATTTGATCTCATCAAATATCATAACTCGAATAAATACACCTATTTAATCATTTCATTTATGATGGAGCACACAAAATAATGACATCTAACATTAGCTGAAAACACAACCAACACTTGTGTTTATTTTCGGCAACTCATGGCACCTTTCCAAAGGGTGGCATTTTAGTCATACTCCTTCAATAAGGCGCATTGATAAAACATCCAAATGTTTATTCAATATTTAGCACGATTAAAACAATTGTCATTATTAAGTTTTGGATATCTTTAGTATGTCCCATATTTTATAAATGTTTAACTAATCATCGTCTAGATTAAAATAAGGACAATAATCTCATAATCGAAACGTGATCATGAAAAAGAATTACCCATGAAAATAGAAGAACCACTTGTCTTTAACATGAATAACCATCTCACAACTGAGACTCGCTAATTTAAAGATCACACTTAATTCGATTACAAAAACTCATTCAAATCCTCTAATCAAAGACGATAAATGTAGAAGTAGAATGTCGCCAGCATCAACTCCTTAATTGCCACTATCCCGCGATATCCACTTAGTCCCTCCATGCACTTTTCAAACGGCAGGTCCGGTTTACATAAAACAGCACAAGTATCAAATACTTAGCCACAAGTGTAAACATGACATTTAAGCATTTATAACTCGTATATCAAAATATACCTTCTGCATTGACAACTTCTCCTGCTATGGGTTCCACTTCGACATGACGCAGCCGAGACACAAACTCACAGAAAGTGATCGAATCCCTTCCCATGACATAGTCCCTGACATAATTCTTGAAGCTGGGGGGAAGCGAGCGCAGCACCCCATCTATCGCGAATTCATCCGTCATCAAGTAGTCCCAAACAAGCACTAGACGATGATGAATCCCATGCATCTTCCTCAGGTGTTGTTCCAAACATGTGTTCTCTTCCATCTTGAGTGAAAGAAACTCATTCAGATTCTCAAATCTCGCAATTCTGACTTGTGCTATGAACCTATTTTTTAGCTCATCAACAATCTCATTGGCACGCAAGTCTTCGAATTGACTACTCAGGTCAGAATTCATGCAGGTGCACATCAACCACTCAACTTGTAAGTAAGTGGTTTCTTGGTGAAGCCATTCTATGTGCTCTTCCGCAGTTGTAGAAGGTTGGGTTTATCTCCTATTGGTTCTTCTAGCACGTCAAGCAAGTCATTGGTGTGTAGGAATTCACACAAAAGCAGGTACCACTCGATAAAGTTTGACCCATCTAGACGCAGCTCCTCGGTCATGAAAAGACGACCATAGTCGGCCATGATCGTAATCAAAATTACTACATGAACTCCCACTAAACTTAACATCTCTATGGTTGTTTAGTGACACACGATCCAAATTCACTACACCACAACCGATCATCACGTGAGATGATGTAGCTTCAATGGTGAACATCACCATGTGACTACTAGGAAATAGGCTATCTGCGGCGCACCTTTTTAAAATTGTGTGGCGCACGGAGGGTGCACCACAGAATCGTTGCCACTAATATTTTTTTCTGTGACGCACCCCCACCGTGCGCCACAGAAATAATCAGATTTTTGTGGCGCACTAGTCAACCGTGCGCCACAGAATATCGTTTTCAGTTTTAAAAAAAAATACGGCTGCCCCACCCGCGCCACACCAACCACCGGCAGGCCACCACCAACCACCGACAGGCCACCACGCCGGCCAACACGCTGCCCGTTCCCGGCCGTTCCCTCCCCTGTATCCACCGCGGTCGTCGACATCAGGCTCGTGCTGCGGTAGTTGCCAGCGACGCGCACGGCCATGGGCAGCTGGTCGTCGTACTCGTGGCTCGAGTCCAGATACTTGAACTGCACGCCGTAGGAGGGGCGGCCTATGGGGATGAGCAGAGGAAGAGCTCCACCTCCAGCTCCAGGGAGGGAGGGGCACCGGGGACTAGCTGGGGTAGGTGGCCAGCTTCGAGGCAGGGCTGCTGGCGGTGGCGCCCGTACCCACCACGGGACCCTGGGGCTCGACGCGGGACAGCGTGGGGAGTAGTGGGCAGGAGCACCAGCTCGTCCCCGCGGCTTCGAGGCGGGGGTCCGCACGCACAGGTGGCGGCATCGATCTACTGGGCCTCGGCCCCTACGGCGGAGCGGAGAGGGCCTGCGGGGGTGGGGTGACGGCGGCCTCCACCTCCGTGTGGGGCGTGGGCGCGGCCTGGACGGGGACGGGGACGGGGACGGCGGCGGTGTGCTCTCCGATGGCCCTCATGCGGCAGCAGCTGAGAGAGGAGAGAGGATGAGCGAGCTGAGGGGATCGAGCGAGGTAGAGAGAAGAGAGAGAAAGGGGAAAGAGAGAAGATCGGGGCAGAGATAGAGTGGTGCTGCGCATGTGCGTGCTGGGCTGGGTGCGTGCTCTGTGTGTGCGTGGGGTGCATGTAGATGCGTGCGTGGGGGGGCCGTGTTGGTTCGTGGCAGCGTGATGTGTGGCTGTGAGTTCGCGTTAGAGAATAGGAAGAGAGAGAATGTGGATCTGAGAATGCGAGAGTAGATCTGGGAAACGAATTCTGTGGCGCATCCAGCACCGTGCGCCACAGAAAGTCCACTTTCTGTGGCGCACGCAGTACCGTGCGCCACAGAATGTCTACTTTCTGTGGCGCATCTGGGCCATGCGCCAGAGAAAGTAGACATTCTGTGGCGCACGGTACTACGTGCGCCACAGAAAGTGGACTTTCTGTGATGCACGATGCTGCGTGCGCCACAGAAATAGTCCAATAGGGTCAGATCCAATAATTGGTGGTGGGCCCCGCACACTTTCTGTGGCGCACTGCCTGTTGGTGCGCCACAGAAAGGCAATATTTCTGTGGCGCACCTACACACGTGCGCCACAAAAATATTTTTTGTGGCGCACCAAATAGAGGTGCGCCACAGAATTGTGTCCCACCTATAAGGCTTTTCCTACTAGTGTGTTGATCATATCGTCCATATGATTCGTGTTTAACCTTTCGGTTCTTGTGTTCCCGAGGCCATGTTCGTACATGCTAGACTCGTCAAGATTACCGTAGTATTTTCGCATGTGTAAATCTGGCTTACACCTGTTGTATGCGAACGTAGAGTCTATCACACACGATCATCACGTGGTGCTTCAAAACGACGAACTTTTGCAACGGTGCATACTAGGGGAGAACACTTTATTATCTTGATATTAACGTGAGAGATCACCTTATCATGCTACCGTCGTGATCACATCTAAGCAAGCAATAAGGTGCATAAAAGGATTAACATCACATGCAATTCATAATTGTGATATGATATGGCCTCTTCTTCTTGTGCCTTTGATCTCCATCTCCAAAGCATCGGCATGATCTCCATCGTCTCCGGCATTGTGGCGCCTCCTCCGTGGTTGCCATCACCAACTATTGCAACTAGAACTATTGCTACTCTTAGCGATAAAGTAAAGCAATTACATGGTGATTCAATGACACGCAGGTCACATAAAATAATAGACAACCATATGGCTCCTGCCAGTTACCGTACTCATCGATATGCAAGTCGTGAAAGATTACAAACATGATCATTGCATACATTATCACAAATCACGCATTGGCCATACCACATCACAAACCCAGCAAAAACAAGTTAGACGTCCTCTACTTTGTTTATGCAATTTTTACATGGCTTGGGTCAACGAGATAGAACTGTTCTAATCTACGCAAAAACCACAACGGTGATATAAAAGTTGTTTATTTACACATCCTTTTTAAAGGCCTTCCATTGCAGATCGCATCTCACCATAGCTAGAGAAATAGAAACCCGCCAGCCACTTATGCAATACAAGTTGCATGTCAATCATGGAACCGGACTCTCGTGCGTGGATGAGTGAAGTTGGTCTGGGCTGCTTCAATCCAACCATCCAACAAGATACGAAATACACACGAGAAGGTAGCAACAATAACATCAACGCCCACAACTCTTTGTGTTCTAGTCGCACCAACATCTACGAATAGATCTAGGCTCTGATACCACTGTAGGGGTTCGTTGCATAGAAAACAAAAAATTTCCTACGTAACAAGCGGAAGAAACCCAACGTATCTAGATCTATTAGATGAAGGTAGCGAGAAGGAGATCCAATCTCTTACCCTCGAAGAACGAATAAAGCCTTTTGTCGATGCAGGTGTTGGTTTGTCGATCCCCGCAACTAGACTCATCTAGTCGCGAGGAGATGTATTATCCGATCCGAGATCCAATCCGATGGAGCGCCGCACGAGAAGCACCTCCGCGGTATCCACACATACAGCTCGATGAAGACTTCCTCTCCTTGATCCCGCAAGCGAGGAGGAAGTGGCTCGCGAGATTCCAGCAGCACGACGGTGTGGTGGTGGATATGGTGGAGAAATTCCTGCAGGGCTTCGCCAAGCGGCTGCAGGAGAGAGGAGGGAGGTGGGAGAGGGAGGCCGGCGGCTAGGTGATGTGGGCAAAGCCCTCTAGGGTGGCCCGATCTTCACGGATTGACGAACGAGAGGGACGAACGCACGCAAGAACACGAAGAACACAAAAACACAAACCCGATACAATTGACGTGTTGCCCTCGCCGGTCGGTCCAACTGGCCCAATAGAATCACACAAGGGAGAGACCGCGAGGTAGAATCCCTATGTGAAAGATCGGTGAGCGCGAGGTAGAATCTCATGAGTGAGAAATGGTGAAATAGAATCACACACGAGAGAGACTCCGCTCAAAGAGGGGCCTTGATTCACTCCAATAGATACATCTAAGGAGGAGCCTTGAATCCACAAGGGGATCTTCTCCACAAAGGGAGAGATGAGCACAAGCCCAAGTGTCTAGGTCTATTCCTACTTCTTACATGTCCCTTGAATGGAAGAGGGGAAGTGCTATTTATAGTCTTAGTACAAAAAAGGGGTGCAGGACACGAGTGGCCGGCCTGGGAGCCGGCATAGGCCGGCAGGGAGGCCGGTTGCCTCGGCAGGGAGGCCGGCCTGGAGGCCGGCTGGTTCTGGTGTGTGGCCGGCCTGGGAGTCGGCCTAGGCCGGGCTAGAGGCCGGTTGCCTCGGCAGGGAGGCCGGCCTGGGAGCCGGCCTAGGCCGGCCTGGAGGCCAGTGGTCTCTGGCGTGTGGCCGGCCAGACTGGCTTCGCCTCCTTCTTCATCTTCGTCTTGTCTCCGCTTCTTCTTCCTCCGCTTCCATGCGTACGCCTTGGATGGCTTCGACTCTTGGGATCCCTCGGTGTCTCCCTTGGCGTCCGTACTCGTCATGTGACACCTAGTAATTCACAAGGGTAGACCCTTAGGTAGTATACCATCCAAAGGCGGCGTATTGGGGTTCGTAGAGAGGATTGAGTTCACCTTTGATGTCCATGGTGACTTGGCACATGTTTGAATGCTTGACATGGTGGTGATGTTGGGTTGGGCTACATCATCTCCCCCTCCTTCGAAAAGCGTCGTCCTCGATGCTTGCACGTCATCACCATGTGAAAGGGGTAGGTGGTTTGCCGTTGGAATGGAAGTCACCATGTCGCCATAGTTACCTACATGCATCAAAGACTAAGCAAACAATGTGTGTGCATGATAGTGGAGCACATCGTCCATGACATGTCCAATATTGAGCATTACACCATTAGCACAACACAAATATATGGAAAGCATAGCAAATGCAAGGTCAAATTGCAACCAACTCATCGAAACATTCTCAAGATGTGAAAACACAAAATCTCCAACAAAATTTGAGAGTGCTATCGAAACTATCTCATTTTGAAACAAATGAGCACTATTGCAAGCAAATCATCGGAAAGAGAAATTGGTCAATATCTTTGTTGCAATAAGAGGAGATTTTGGCAAAAACACACAAAGAGGGATGTCGAAAACATCATCATCAATGGGCCAAAAACGGAAGCATTTGTGACAAAGCATGCTCAAAATATCATTATGGTGGCCAACAAACATAAGGAGAGAGAAATTTCTCATCAAGTTTGTGGCAACACATAAATCATCTAGATAAAAGCTCACGGAAACATGCATGTCAAAAAGGTAATCAAAATCACTCACATGTTTGCAAACCAACCAAAGGAAAGAGAAATTGTTCAATTTGTTGGAAGCAAAACATGCGGAAGGTATTAGAGCCGGGTTCAAACCGAAACTCACAAGTATGATGCTCTCAAGAGCTCGTTTTGTCAACTCATGCTCAATTGAAGTTGACATTACCATGCGGGGACCATTACACATGAAATTCCACATAAAGAAATTGTGTGCATGGTACACGAACACATCATCCATCATGATGCGTCTCTTCATTTGCACATCACCAAACACACCAAGTTCAAAATGGAAGTGTGAAGTATGCGGATGGTCAACATGCAAAATAAAGGAAGGAAAATTCTCAACATAGCAAAAGGAACCATCTCCAAAAATTGAGAATGCTATGGGGGCAAACTCATTATCAAGCATTTTATCATCATTGCAAGCAACACATATGAAGGAGAAATTGTTCGACATATTGCATGCAACAATGGGAGAAAATTGGAAAGATTCATAGCAAGGCATGCATGTGGCAAGATCATCACACATAGGAAATTCCACATGATCAACATTGGTTTGGAACAAGGTATCACATGGGAATATGAAAGAATCATAGGTGACATCGAAAGAAACATCCACATCATGCAAGCAATCACAAGTCATCATGTCCACTAGTGGGATCATGGCATCATCAACACCGATATGCGTACCGTTGTAGTCCTGCTCATGAGATGTAGGTGTTGTGGTAGAGGTAGCGGCATCCATGTAGCCGACTTGTTCGTCATGTAGACATGGGGTGGTCTCGCCTTCATCCTCCATGTACATCTTCTCAAATTGAGGCTCGGCCATGTCGAGGTTTGGCGCATCTTCATCCATGGAACCTAGCAAAACATGAGAGAACACACTAGAGGTAGAGGGTAAGTTATTAGAAATAAAAATGACCTCACTTGACCTATCAACTACCTCTCGCAACTCAAGTGGTGTATCACTCATGCCCTCAAAGTGGAAGCACTCAATCTCGCATATGGTGGAGGCACTCAACTCACTTGCACTCTCACTCAAGTGGGCTAGGTGGCTCTCATGATCACATGGGATTGGTACCATCTCATCATTCAAGCACGTAGGGATAGGCTCGATATTCTCAACTCCATTCTCCGCCTTGGTTGAAGGGAAACTGCCATGCTCAACCTCCTCAACCTTGTCACCTTGAAAGATGAATGCCATAGGATGGGCATCATCACTCGACTCCTTTTCCGAAGGGAACATCCCATGCTCGGCTTTTCCACTTGAATCGACATCCAAAGTGGTAGCATCCTCCATGCTCGCCTCCTTGGTCGAAGGGAAAATCCCATGCTCGACCATCTTCTCGCCATCTTGATCCATCGTGTCTTGGCTCTTGGGGCAATCCCACATGATGTGATCATGGCCATTGCACATAGGACATAGGAGGTCTTCATCTTGGTGTAGAGGTGGAAGTAGGCTCAATTCGGCATCATCATCATATATGGGGCCTTGTCTTCCTCTGTCTTGATGTGTAGAAGCCTCTTTGTTCTTGTTGGTGGCATGCTTGCACCGAAGGCCTAGGCATTTGAAGCACTTGAAGTTGTGGCACCCCAACCAATAGTGTTTTGCATCTTGGCACTTGACACACTTGTGATCTTCATGATGGTGAAGGGGCGCTCTTGTGGGATTGGCGCGAGGAGGAGACACCATATGAGAAGGGTCATCCATAGTCGAGCTTGGCTTTAGCTTGGGTGCCATAGGAATGGGGGCTTGATTGTCCTTATTGGAGCTTGATCTTCTCTTGGTCTCCAATTTGGTGGTGGCATGAAGAGGGGACACCATATGATGTGACGGTCTTGATTCCTCCATGTGTCGTCGATGACGTTCTTGTGGGGGTGTCATCGAAAGTCCTTTGGGTGCCTTGGCGACCTTGACTTGCGGCTCCATCTTGGGCTTGGAGAAGTATGGCGAAGCTTGGCGAGTGTGTCGATCTCGGCTTCAAGCTTGGTGTAGTTGGGAGCCATCTTGGAATTCTTCTTGGGCCGCCGTATGTATGAGGAAGTGACGACCTTGGCGATTTTGGTGATGTCCTCCTTGGGGCGCCGTTGTGATGGTGATGGAGCTTGATAGCATGACCTCATGGTGGTCCTCATGTTGCTCGGTCTTGGGCTTGATGGGTCATAAGTGGCACCCGTTGCAAGCTTTGGGTAGTTGACTTGGTGGACGGTGGAAGCATGGTCCATCTCCTCTTGCATGTTGTCGAAGGAATAGTCGAAATAGTCACTCATGTATAGGAGGACGTAGTCGTCGAAGCTTGCCACCATGCTTGAGGCGTTGTTGTCGATGTAGTGCTCCATCAAGTCGTCGGAGTTGTAGTCATATGAGTTCTCCATCATGTTGTCGATGCTCTTGGAGTCGGGGTCGGTGTAGTGCTCCATCTTGTCATGGAAGCTCGTGGAGTCGGGGTCGGTGTAGTAGCCGTTCCCCATGTGTCGTGATGGTACACAAACAGATGCCATAGGTAGGCTTATCTTGGGGCCGATGGATGCTGGAGGTACCGGGGAGGGTAGGTGCGTGTAGAGACGCACACGGAAAGACACAAACACACACCGATTTACCCAGGTTCAGGGCTCTCGTGAGGAGATAAAACCCCTACTCCTGCTTGTCTGATCTATATATGATGGATTACACTTGAGCTACACAATGCTCCTTGAGCTATATGGAAAAACTAAGAACTGAAGGCACTAAGCCGAGTCTCGAAGTGACTCTGGTGTTCTACGGAGCAGCGTTCCGAGTCTGATGAGGCGTGGTCTGAGTGGTCGTGGTAAAAGGAACCCCTGGTGCTCCTTATATAGGGAAACCCAGGGCACAAGTTAGGGCTGATGTTTGTGCTGGCGTAGGCAGCACTATGGCCACGCCTGGGCCTCTGACTGCTTCCGTCATGCCCGCGTGGCATGTCTAATCCATCAACTCCTGTGCACTGCTCCATGGTACTGCATCGGTCAGCAGCATGGAGGCCTGACTCCCCATACCGTGACCACCGAGTCAAGGAGTAGGCAGCACGTCCCATCGTGCCAGTGGCAGGACGCCTGCCCCGTGATTGTAGGGACAAGACGTGAGCCTTGACTGCTCTCCGAGATAAACTCCTGACTCGGTTTCTCCTTTCCTGCACACAAGAAGAACAAAGAAGGATCCGACACACAACTTGTATGGTCCGACATACGGGTATGTCGGTTTAACCTTAACCCGGTCGACTTCTAGTATGCCGGTATGGTATGTCGGTTATTGTTGACCCGGTCAACTCCGGGTCTACCTGTACCTCGGCATCTCGACCCCATCCGGGGGGTTGCCCCCCGACATTAGTCCCCGAAGCTGGCGTGGTCCTGCAATCTCGGCTGAAGGGCCGCGGCAGGTTTACCCGAAAAACCAGCATTTCTAATATAAAACCGACATAACATATGCCGGCCAACTTATATGTCGGAAAGCCATTTACCTCCCAACTTATTATCATACCTTATGTCGGATTGTTCCGACCTACGGGAGCATTCCTCGGTTTTTCCGAGTCATCGATTCCGCTACGTGTCAACGCATCCCTGCTTGATGCTTCGGTTTTCGCGCACCGATGGACGTGACAGTGGCACGTGGCGCTCCTGTCGCGCAAGCACTCGAGTGCTTTGACCGCAGCGTCGCACGACACCTCGGGTCACGCAGCAGTTACTGCGCCGTGCTGGCAGTTAAGATCCCGATTGCGATCTGTGGCCCATTATGTGGCCGATCGTGGGGCAGTTATCCCACGATCCACGCCGATCGTGCGCGGAAGATCGTGGGATCGTGCCGTTGCCCCCGAGGGGATAAATAGGAGGGAGGAGGGTAACTTTCTCCTCCTCCGCTCATTCGCCTATTCTGCCTCTTCTCTTTCTTGCGCACAGAGCACGCCGCACCACCGCACAGCTCCGCGCACAGCGCCGCCGCTGCACGCACCTGCGCACTCCGACGAGCCGTTGGACGCCGACGCCATTCGCCGGTAAGATTTCTTCTTCCTTCTTGCGCATTAGCACTTTGCATCTATAGGTACTCTCCGTTCTTGCTTTTTCCTTTTGTTCTTCCTCTGTTCTTCACCGCGGCGACGCGTCGCGCGCCGCCGGTGACCTTGCGGCCGTGGCTGCGGTGTGCCGCCGGTCACATCTTTGCCGTGCTTTATCTTTTTTCCTTTCTCTTTTCACCTCGGCACACATAGCTCACCGCCGGCGCCCTTTTTGCAGTTCTCAACAACCTCTCAACGAGATGTCGGATAACACCTCCCTCGAGGCGGTTGACTCGGTCGAGGAGACGTTCGTGGAAGGATCCACCCGGGCTTCCTGGGAGGGCTCCGACGTAGGTCAAGCCGAGTTAGATTAGCTGATCCAGACACGGAGGATCCCTACCGGGGTGGAGTGCCGACTTCCAAGCTCCGAGATCGAGCCGGATCTCAAGGAAGGCGAGTATGTCATCTTCGTTGCGCACTTTGAGCGGGGATTCAGCTTGCCCGCCAGTGCCTTCTTCCGAAACTTCCTCAACAAGTTCGGTCTTCAACCTCACCAACTTCCGGCGAATGCCATCACCACCCTCTCAGCGTTCATCTCCTTCTCCGAGGGCTACCTCGGTCTCTGGCCCACCATCAAACTCTGGTCCAAATACTTCGGATTCCGGAAGCAGGTCGTCCCGAATCCTGACCAACCGGATAAAGAGAAGGAGATGACCCAGTGTGGGGCCGCCACTGTCACACCTCGGCGTGGCTCCATCTTTCCTCGGATCTCCGGTGTGGAGTCATGCCGGAAATGGCAACGCTCCTTCTTCTACGTGAAGAACACCACTCGGGTCGACTTGATCAACCTGCCGACATTCTCCATCGCCCCCCCCCACGGCACAACTCAACTGGGGGTACAATCCAAAGAAAAAAGTATCGAAGGTCAACGAGATCCACCAAGTTGTGGAGGAACTCAGAGGAGCAAGGATGACTGCTGATGACCTGCTGGCAACATTCGTCAGCCGCCGGGTCCTGCCCCTTCAACGCCGAGTCCACAAAATTTGCCACATGAGTGGCCCCCTGGATCCAACCCGGGTGAGCACTGTCGAGCTGGACAAGGCCGGGGTCCGTGTAACACCCTGGATTTTGGCCTTTTTGAAATTTTCCCAAAAAGCCTTATTCCGTTATTTAAAATGCGTTTGGTTTTAAACCGCAGGAAATTTTTCTAAATCTTGGAACTTTCAAATCTGTTGAAGTCACGTGGGGGCTTGTGCCCTTTATTTTTCCTCCCACTTGGTACTTGGGATTTTGACCTTTGACTTTGGTCAACTATTGATTTAGGAAGAATTCTTTCCTCTTTTAAAATGCACTTTTATTTCACCTTCCAAAGGAACCCCTATTTTTGTGTCTCTAGAAATTCTACAAAAATTAGGGAATGATCCCTAGGCTGTATGCAACCCAATTATGGAAAAATATTTGACACCTTGTTAAGGAAATGTTTGACCTTTTCTCTATGCAAGTTTCTGCCTAAAACTTAAAGATTTTCAAAAACCAGCCAAATGAATTTTTCAAAGGGAGGGGAATACTTAGACACCAGCACAATGCATACCTACACCTCTGGGTAAAATCTTAGCCAAAGCAAAAATGTTTTGCTTGCTCAAATTGCATATTCCATTTTTGGCCAGCACTGTTTTCAAAACTTTTGGTCGGACCGACTTTCGAATTTGCAAAAAGTTTCATCGGCAAAGTTGTAGATTTTGAAATTTGGCGCAGAGTGACGCGAACCACATCCCATTTGGATCCCGGAGCTGAGAGATCGGTTCCAATGCCGATATTGGCATGCCCTGGACATGCCCAGACCGGCATGGGCATGGCCGTGGGGCGCCGCCCGTTTCTGGTCGCCGGAGAACCGCACCCCCTTGCGCCCCAGCTTGCCTTTCCGCGCCCCTCGCCCACTCTCCACCTCCCCTACACCACGCGTCGCCGGAGGAGCCCTACACGGTGGCCGCAGCATGCGCCAGGCGCTAGCCGACGCGCCGTCCAAGCCCTGTGCCGCCGGGACCCTCTCGTCAGCGCCTCCGCCGCCCCCACGCGCCTCCACCGACCACCTCCTGTGCCGCGTGCGCTTCCTGTGCCACCGGTTTGGGGACACACCGTCCAGCACCACCACCACGGCACGCACGACACCTCGCCGCACCATTAACTACGGCCACCGCGCGGGCACCCTATAAATCAACCCCCTCGGCCTCCAGAGCACCTCACTCACCTCGTAGCCACCCCACGACTCTCCCCTGCCCCAATCGTAGCTCGACGAGCACCACAACTCCGGTGACCGATTTGCCCTAGCCGCCTCGGCCGTGGACAAATTCCTCGCCAGAGGGGCACCGTTCGTCGATTCCCTCCACCCAGAGCCTCCACAGACCACCGTGATGCCGATGCCCTGCTCTCCTGGGTGATTGGTGGCCGGATTCGACGAGTGCATCGTCAACCCGACGCCACCGCCGCCGGAGAGGACGCTCTGCTGCCACCCGAGCTCGCCAGCAACCACCAGTGCCCAGACGAGCTGCTCCACCCCTTCCCCGAGCCGTTCTGCTCCCTCTCCGTCCCTCCCCCTCGCCCTAGCCGCAGCCAACCACCGCCGGTGAGTTCGTCGGAGCCGGCCACCCCTCCGCTCTGTTTCCCTCGTTCAAAAGAAGAAAGAAAACATTTCGGTTAAACACTGACCGGTGGGACCCACTGTCAGATTTTTAAACATTTCTGAACCGTTTTCCTGTTGGAATTTTCTGTTTATTTTTCTATTGGAAATAGGCAGATTTTGGTTGAACTTTGGAAGTCAATATCTCCCAAAAAAATGCTCAGAAAAATGTGAAACCAATTTTGCTGGCTTTGTTTTGAAATTGTCTTTCCATTGGGACCAGAAACTAAATTTTTGGAATTTATTTCCTTTGGATTTTATTCGATGACATAAGAGGGGTAATTGATGCTATCTCATGTTCCTTTGGATAGATTCCGACCTTCCCGACGAAATAGGAGTTGTTCCTGAACCCGAAGGCAAGCCATTAACTCAATCTCAAACTCGGTCGAACCCTAGAATTTAAATCTGTTGCTCAAGTGGATTGATATTGCACCTCACATGCCATATTGCATTTTGAATTGTTGTATTACTTTATAATTGCTATGTGTGCCTCACTCCCGTCCCCTAGACAATGGCCGGAGGAACCGCCTCAGTCGAAGGAATGGGGGGCAATATTACAACTGTGCGTCTCGCGCTTGCGAGGCTTTGTTTGGTTTTTTTCCTCTTCGCCGTGGTGAGGAACAGACGAATGTCGTCTTATGATCCTCGGAGTTGGGGGCATTTGCCAAAAGAGTTATTTGCCTTGTCCCTCCGTCAAATATGGTTGGCATAGACCACCCGGACTGCGACGCTTGGGAGCTGACTTTCCATTTGGTTCTTTTTGCCGAGATTGCTGACACCACGTCGAGATAACCCTCGAGTGGAATGGATGCTCTCTCATTTTTATGAGTGCTTTTCGGTTCATTCTTTTACGGTGACACCGGCCGGGTTGCCCGCCACCGTCACCCGTTTGAAATATTATGCTATTATTCTGGGAACACTAACCCCCGAGTGACACCGGCCGGGTTGCCCGCCACAGTCACCCGGGTATTATTATTATTATATTATTATTATTATTATTATTATTATTATTATTATTATTATTATTATTATTGTGACATTGTTATCTATGCTTACGAGTATTATGTTATTCTATGCCATTGTTGTTTTGTGCTTATGCTTGTGTTGCTTGAATCATGTTGGAAACTGAAATAAGAACTTGACTAAGAAGATAACCACCTCCCTCGACTAGATTGAGTCACAAGGTGCCACTCACCAAACACACCAGCACACCATGCGTCGTTCACATGGGCGAACCATGGCCAAGTATTCCATCTAGCCTCCTTTGACGCCACCCTTTTGGCAAGTCTAGTCGGTTACCTTTGTGGTCGGGGCTAGTCTTGCGAAGGTTCCGGAGCTCGTCGCTCATTCGTTGGGGACGTGCCGGATTCACTTCGCCATAAGACGTGGTCCCAGGGACGTATCGGTGGCTACACAGGGAGTGTTCGGGTGGAGTAAACGGTGGTGGAAGTGTGGGTTTGTGCTGTCGCCATGATGGGTTCTAGTACTTCGGTACCGGCGGTACAAACCTAGACTTCAGCGTATGGGTAAATGTTGCAACCTCTCGAGAGTATAAATCTAGAATCTAGCCTTGTCCCTAGGTTATGGGACGATGTTTGGGTCAGGTCACACTAAGAATCAGTCCAGTCGAACATGGAGAAATTATTAAGATGAGACTAGCAACAAGTGACAACGGAAAGAGTAAACCAGAGTTGGCTAGAGGCGTGAAACACCCCTTCAAAGGTAAGTAGGTAAGTTATGTCCAACCGTTAAGCTTGGACTCCCCCTTGTAACCCAACTCATGCCATGCTACTTTCCGAACTTATGCCATGCCATATAGATAGACCTTGTTTGGTTTTGGGCTAATGACTTGCGAGTACTTCAAGTACTTACCTGGCTTCTCATGTGGCCAGACTCCATTGCTCCCGACGCCGAGTACCCGCTGTACGAGAACTAGGAACCCGTATCCCAGGCAGGACCCCGTGGAATAAGGCCGCTATCGCCACGCTACTATCTACGTTTCCGCTATGACTTCCGCTAGAGGCTCGATGTTGGATAAATAATGTACATACTGTTGTGTGCGCATGTTGCGCGAGCGCTGGAGCCTCACCCCCGTGTTGTAACCTTATGTATGTCCGAACTCGGAGCCCTATGTATGTATTTGGTTATGTCTTTGCTTATCAAGTTGTCATATATCCAGTGTTTCTGGGACTGGTATATGGGGTGACTCGATCATCTGGATCGGGGTGCCACAGAGCTTGGTATCAGAGCCTAACTGCCTGTAGGATACCCTAGTTTCTTGGACGACGTAGGTTAGAGCTCGTTGTGTTGCCTTTTTCCAACTGTTTCTCTATTTGTTTGTGCTTTAGAACTTAACACTCACCTTTTGGCTTCTGTCTCTGTCACAGATGGCAGAGTTGTTCGCTGAGACTAACGTATGCTAGGACCCTGTAACCCCACCCTCCTTTGTATATTCCATGCTTGTTGTTTTACAAACCGTGTTTCCATTTGGTTTTTCTTTGGATGTTACACCTTCCCCATATGGATGCTCATGATACGCGCCATCACATTCAACAATCCAGGATGAGGCCCAATAGCGGTGCAAGTGGCAGTCAAGGGACCCCGGTTCGTCGTTCCGCACGACAAGCGGGCGAGGATCCCACGCCCCCGCAGTCACCTCCTCATCCTCCAAATCCGGAACCAACCCCAAGTCAGTTTATGATGATGATGGATGAACGTCACAACCAGCATCTGACTCAGATCATGAGAGAATTTGGCACATACATGCAAGCTCAGAATACCCCACATGCAGGCCGCTCAAAGCTACAAGACTTCCAGCGTACCCATCCACCAAGTATCTCCTTTGCCAATGACCCGCTGGAGGCTGACGACTGGCTCCGTACCATGGGAAAGAAGCTGGAGCTCGCTCGAGTGGACGAGCAAGACAAGGTGCCCTTTGCCACCCACTACCTTGAAGGCCCCGCCGGTGTCTGGTGGGACAATCAAAAGGACGCAAGGGGTGATGGACCCCCTGTCTCTTGGGCAGAATTTCAGGAAGCATACCGCAGGGCCTACATTCCCACAAGTATCATAAAGATGAAGCAGCAAGAATTTCTGGCACTCACTCAGGGCAGCAAATCCATCAGTGAATATCTGACCAAGTTCAACAACCTTGCTCGCTATGCACCCGAGGACACCAACACAGAGGAGAAGAAGAAGGACAGGTTCCTTCATGGGATGCATCAGACCATAAAAACTCAGCTCTGTGTTCTGCAGTTTCCAGATTTCCAGTCCCTAATCAACACGGCGCTAATCTCAGAAAAGGAGCACCGCACCGTTTATGACTCCCACAAGCGGAAGTTTGAGCCACGAAAGGACCGGCACGAAGGGGGTACTTCAAAACCACGCACATGGCAGCCCAGCGACCATGCCTCAACACCTCGGAATGCTTGGAGTCAACCCAAGAAGGAAGGGTATCCCCGTGAAGGATTCTACCACAAGCGCCCTCTAGTGGATGATTGCAAGAGGGACAACGCCTGCTTCAAGTGCGGCAAGACGGGACACTACATCAAGGATTGCCCCCTCCACAACAGCAACGGCAACAACAACACCAACCACCCCGCTGGTGCAGCTAAGCCTCCTCAAGTTGCCCGTGTTCACCACATGTCTACAGAGGAAGCATATGAGGCTCCAGATGTAGTGCTTGGTACGTGTACTATCAACACTAAACCCGCACTGATTTTATTCGATTCTGGAGCTTCCCACTCTTTCATCTCGAAAGATTTTGTTGCCAAACACCGTTTTTCCGTTTCCCCTTTGGGCCATCTTTTGGTGATACAAACCCCCGCCTCTGAGGTGAAGATAAACACCGTTTGTCAAGGCCTGACAGTCAGCATCAACCAAGTGGAATTTCCAGCTCAGCTTAACATTCTCAATGTGCCCGGCCTCGACGCCATCCTAGGAATGGATTGGTTGGTCCAGCATGCCGCCCAAATTGACTGTGCAACCGGAGAAGTCACTCTCACCAACCCGGAAGGCATTCGTACCACCTACCTGCCAGATAAGCCTCACCAGATTAATGCAAAAATGTTCCTTGCCCAAGCCCCGGAGATTGGGGAAGTATATGTGGTCAGCGAATACCCAGATGTCTTTCTAGATGAACTACCCGGAATGCCCCCTGACCGGGATATTGAGTTTGCCATTGAAGTTGTACCAGGGACAAACCCAATATTCAAGAAACATTACCGTATGACAAGTCCCGAGCTTGTGGAACTGAAGAAGCAGCTTGACGAACTAATCCGGAAGAAGTTTATTCGCGCAAGCGTTTCGCCTTGGGGATCACCAGTTTTGTTCGCAAAGAAGAGTGATGGCACACTCCGTTTATGCATTGACTACCGTGCTCTCAATGACGTCACCATCAAGAACAAGTACCCGCTACCAAGAATCAATGATCTGTTTGACCAACTCCGTGACGCCCGAGTATTCTCCAAGATTGATCTCCGCACGGGATACTACCAGCTAAAGATTCGAGAAAGTGATATCCCCAAGACCGCTTTTACCACCAGATATGGACTATATGAGTGCACCGTTATGTCCTTCGGCCTGACCAATGCTCCTGCCTATTTCATGGGCATGATGAACAAGGTATTCATGGAATATCTCGACAAGTTTGTTGTGGTATTCATCGACGACATCCTCATCTACTCCAAAAATGAGGAGGAACATGCCAGACACCTCAGGATGGTTCTCGGAAGGCTACGTGAGCAACGACTTTATGCAAAATACAGCAAGTGCCAGTTCTGTTTAAAAGAAGTGGACTTCCTAGGACATGTATTGTCTGGAGCCGGTGTGGCCGTAAACCCTAATAAGATCTCCGACGTATTGAACTAGAAGACCCCCACCAATGTGTCTGAAATCTGAAGCTTTCTAGGTTTGGCTGGTTACTACCGCAGATTCATTGAGCACTTTTCCAAGATAGCCAAACCCCTGACAGATCTGTTGAAGAAAAATTGCAAGTATGCCTGGACGAGCGCATGCGAGGACAGTTTCAATGAGTTGAAGACCCGGTTGACCACAGCCCCAATTCTAGTGTTGCCTGATGACACCAAGGATTTTACCGTATACTGTGATGCCTGCAGAAATGGACTAGGGGCAGTGCTAATGCAAGAAGGGAAGGTCATCGCATATGTATCAAGACAACTCAAGACCCATGAGCTCAACTACCCCACGCACGACTTGGAGTTGGCCGTTGTCATACTCGCCCTGAAAACTTGGCGGCATCACCTTATTGGTCGAAGATGCGAGATCTACACGGACCACAAAAGCTTGAAGTACATATTCACCCAGCCTGATCTCAATCTAAGGCAAAGAAGGTGGCTAGAGGTGTATCAAGGACTACGACCTTGGGATTCATTACCATCCAGGGAAGGCCAACGTGGTGGCAGATGCCCTAAGCCGGAAGCCCCCAAGAGTGCGGACAAGTTTGGAGAAAGAAATGGCAAAGCTGAACCTGTGCGTGGGAAGTAAGGCCTATTTAAGCACCTTGGAGGTGAAACCAGACCTGGAGGAAGAAATCAAAACCGAGCAAGCCAACGACCCCGGCATAAAAAGGATCAAGGCCAAGATACCACAGGGAAAGGCCAAGGAGTTTTCCTTGGACAATCAAGGAGTGCTCGCTACGGTAACCGCCTTTGTGTACCCGACAAGGCCGCGCTGAAACAACAAATTCTCAGCGAGGCCCACGAGTCTGCCTATTCTATCCACCCAGGAAGTACCAAGATGTACCAAGACTTGAGACAAAACATTC